>QRDG01000056.1:1005164-1322091 GCA_012064385.1 Puccinellia tenuiflora
CCATTAGGACACCGGGTGGGACATTAGGTACATACGGGTTTCAGGTAAGAATCAGATATTGATTATATTCTTCCTTAAATTTTTATTATTATACGGTTTTTCTTTTAAAGTTCCTTCTTGGGCTGCTGATTTTGATTTGATTCATGATGAAAAATATTATGGTTAATGTAGGGAACGGAGTTTGTGTTTGGGTTATTCAGTTAAGCAAAGCTAGGGCACAAATAAAACTAAAATTTCGGGCACAAAAAAAGATTTATGTTTATCATATTTCTATAATATATATCTTTACAGAAGACACAAAATAATCCATGCATGTCTCTCATCATCCTTTATGGAAAACACATAACCTAAAAATCGCTTGACCATGGAGATGATGTTTCTAGGAGACGGGGTAGGACATCACGTTCATACGAATCACATATTGATTATGCAGGTTTTCTTTTGAATTCTTTCAAGACTACTGATTCTGATTCATTGCGACAATAAATATGCTTTTTAGGAGAAGAAAAGGTGTGGTTTGATTAATTGATTTAGTAGATAAAATTAGGGCACTTATAAAAATAAAATTTATAAATTTATATTGGTGACATTTCTACAATTTATCTCTTTATAACCAAAATTGCGGAGTTTTGCACCTTGACTGGTGTACCGATGCAGATTTCATTTGTTCATTGTGTTTTTATGTATTTTTCTTAGAATTTGATCTTATATTTTTCTCCATAATTTTAGTTGTTCTGACTTATATAGCTGATATCTAGAACGATGTAAAAAATTGTTTGTGTTGTAAAAATCTTGCAGTTGCTGCAGAAATAATACCAGTTTGAAAATTACACGCAGCAAGTCTGTCCTCTTGAAACAAGATTATTCATGTGGATTACTATGTACTGCATCTTTATTCCTATATTAATAAATATTTCCATAATTATAAGTTAATTCATAAATGGAATAGAATTGAATTATTTGCAAATATTTACAATGTATAACATGTTCACTTTTTCTTCCAAAATTTGTGTTATCTAGAATTTAAGAGCATTGAATCCTCATCTATAGAATAAAATATCTAGGTAAAATAGTTTTATATACAAATGTGTACACAATGATGCACTTTCAAACAAAAATATAATTGAAAATCTAGAGAAAAAGTATGTCCCCGAATCAGAATAAAATAAAATACCCTTTTGATTATATTTAGATTAGAATTTAAACCTCAAATAGTTCCACACGACAGACGCAAAGCCTCCATGCACTTGAAATATCCAATGAATGTTCGATAAAGCCCGTGCGGACGCACGGGTTGTCGACTAGTAGTACGTAATGTGTTTGCACACTGTTTTTGCAAAAAAACAAATGGTGTGTTATGGTGGAGGCAGTCACACACGGTTAAAACGTAAAAATTGTGTGCAGTGTTTGAACATTGTTTTTTGAAAAAGTTGAGAGGGAGGTAATCACACGGTTAAAAAAAGTTTGTATGACATGTTTTGCATAGGGTTTTTGCAAATAAAAATGGTGTTCTATGGAAGAGGCAATCGCACACGGCTAAACCGCCCCTACGCGGTCGATCCAGACCAGCCGCAAGAAGTGGATGAAATTAGCAGCAGCAACCAGCCCAAGGCCACAGCTCCACAGGCAGCAGCGACGGGAGAAGATGAGTTGCCCCTAGAGAAAAGAGAGTAGATTTTTTTAATTATCCTATATTTCAAGTACGATTATATGCAAAAGAGATTTATCTTATATGACTATTTATTATATGTATAGATCTTGTGCACCGACCAGTCCATGTGAAAATGCTAGCCTCGGGCATGATTTGAGATTTGCAGCCTCAAGTTTCTTATGCCAGATGTCGATAATCTCTTTTCTGATATTTTATTTAATAACCGGTTTTACTAATTCTAAGTTGTCTGAGAATGAATCTCAGTCGTCTTCTTAGCTATTAGTTTTTTTTTGTCATGATTCGTGCTAGTCAGAGAGTTGCACATGGTTTGTAACTATGTGCAACTGACTGATATTTAGTTAATTCTTAGTAGTCTACTTAGACATTGGATTTTATTTCCTGATTTGTGTTGGTCCTAGAGTTGTACATGATTTACGACTGTGTGCAATTGGCTGAGATTTATATAATTCTTAATCGCATCTGAAGCCATTAGATTTACATTGTGATTTGTGCCAAACTCAGATATGTGCAAGATTTAGTTAAATCTAAGTCGAGCGAGAATTAGACAATCCCATTTAGACGTGTTTTAGTGTTTTGGTTCACTTATTTCGGTCTGTATATAGTCTAAAACTCTAAATTAAAATATCTAAAACCTTTTATAATTTGAAATCAGAGTGAGTAGAAGGGAGAAAGTGGTGGATGTACCGGCCTATGATTTTGTTGTGGACACTTGAAAGAGCAAGATTAGATTTTGAGGCACATTAATAAAACAGAGAATATAAATTATAAACAGAAACTAGACTTGTGGTTCGAGGGACATGTATGCCTTTTTTAAGCCGAAGAGACTTGAATGGTAAAGATCGGACCATTTAAGCCCCTCGCGCGCAATCATAATATTGCAGGGAATGGTGTTGATGGAGGAGCAAACACACAAAATCAAAATAGTATGTGTTTTGTGTGCACATTGTATTTTTGCCAAAAAAAAAGTTTGTTAAGGAGGAGACAATCACACACGGTTAAAAAAGAAATAAAAAGTGTGCCATGTTTTGGAAATTGTTTTTTGTACAAAACAAGAAATGACGTGCTAGTAGGAGGCAATCACACATGGTTAAAACAAGTTTGCATGATATATTTTGCATACGTTTTTTGCAAAAACAAATGGTGTGCTATCGACGAGGCAATCATACATGGCTAAATAAAAATTGTGTGCGATGTTTTGTACATGTTTTTTACATTCCATACCATTTTTCATGATAATATTGGCACAAACATTTCTTCTAGCACGGCAACAATAGCATGAAAGAACACACATTAGACCATATTGCAAGGCTTATGTAGGAGATTTGAAAAACAGATCTAGTTTTTTGCTACTTTCAAACTTTTAAATGAATTTATGACTGGTTATCAAAACTAACTAAACATTAAAACTAGATGTGTGTGATAGAATGCTCATGATTATCACAAAAAGATCATATTTATTTACCAAGTATGAATACGTAATATCCATAAGGGCATTAAAAAATCAAGATCTCTATGGAAAGGTGAGCCTACTATTTGCGCTACACTTTGAAAAGAAATGCCATATACAAGCATCACTTCATTCTTATAATTCACAAAACATGCTATATAAAATGCCATTCCGGGAACATTCATGATCTTCAACCCATATGACCAAGTTCATGGCGGTTTATGATAATTTCTAACGACTGGATTGATTTCTACCAAAAACATGCCTTATAGCATGACAATCGACAATGAAAGAGCATTTCACCTTTTGGGATAGAATCATTTTATTTTTATTTTTGTCTGGCTAAAAAGGGTACCTTGTGAAGGAGGTACCAAAAACATGATGCAAAAAGACACTCATACATTTTTCACACACAGTAGACAATATTGCAGGGCTGCCGTAGGATTTGATATTTTTTTAGCTTTCTTGCTACTTTTAACCATTAAATGAATTTATGCCCGCAAACCTAGAGTACATCATGCGTGACGTAATTTGGTAGCTCTATTGGACGTGCCGGAAGAAATTTGGCGCCCAGCCGCGGCGCCAATAGCCAGTTTTTGCCCGGCGCGGCCCAATATCTCGTTTGGCACGCCCAGCCCACGCCCTCCACGGTGGGAGCTGCTTGGACGCGCCGGACGAAACTGCGTGCGCGAAACCGACGGGTGGGCCAGCCGTGTCATCGACACATGAGCTTAACTGTCTCGATCACATGCATTCATGGCGGGGCAGCAAGTTGTCGCTTCACCTCTGCCACACGGCGGCGTCAATGTGCGCGCAGCCGCTGCAGCGAGCCGTCGCTTCGACTGCGGTGACGAGGTCGCGTCTCTCCCATGACGATGTTAATGCGGGCGCGTATTTTTGAAGCGGCGCGGCAGGGGGAGTTGGTGGGAGGTTAATGTCCTGGACGGCTAGCCTGGACGACACTATATCATGCTCCTCTTCCCCCTTCGTCATCGCATCCCTCTCTCTCCTCGCCTCCATCCACCTACACCTACAGCATGGATCGCCGCCAGATCGACGAGGCGCACCGCAGTGATGCGCAGGCTGCGGAGCAGTGCCGTCGCATGGAGATGGTGACGCAGCGCAAAGAGCGCCCTGTCGGCCAGATGTTGAGTTGCATGTGAGAGGAGAGAGACGTGACGGGTTGGTGTGGTTCCACAGCGAGCGCCGTGGGCGCACCCGCACCCTTGGCAAGGACCACGAGGTGGGCTCCTCCACAATTGATTCATGTTTTTTTAGCCTTTTTAAGTTAGTCCTTAATAGCTCAAAATGGTTTGTATCGGGACAAGATGGTTGGTGAGGTGGCATTGGGTGGCGCACCACAACCCTCTGCCGGTGTCGGTGGCGCTGCCAGAGGGGAGGCGCCACCGCACCGAGGAGAAGGAGAGGGAAGAGGAAGCGGCGGGAGAGAGAGGAGAACACGAAGAACTTTTTCGAGTAAGAAAGAAGAAGCTCGAGATCGACGAGACCAATGCCCAGTCTAGGGCCATGGAAGTGGAGCACGCGTTGCTCACAGAGGAGTCCCGGATCATGATGGCCGACCTAAACACCATGAGCCTCAAGAAAAGGGCATGGTACGAGAAGAAGCAAATGCTCTACATGGAACGAGATGCTTGATTCATCTCAATTGTGTGTTGCCCATAAACTATGTGGAGAATGGGGCAAAATGGGGCCTCGTGCACCTCTTTTGATTACTATCTAATGCCGAGAAAAATGGGACCTCGGGCTCCTCTTTTGGTTACAATGTTGAATGCCGATATGGCACCTATTATTTTTCTACCATTGCATATGTGTCTAAATAAAAGGACAGATGCGAACCAAATGAGACGGCCCATTGGGCGCAGTGGCCAGAAAAGGCCGGACGGAGACCCAAACGGATCATCGGACTAAATTAAGGTCAGTTTGGGTCGACGCGTTGGATTTGCCCTAGGTGTAAAGAATGACTGCGGGTGGCTCGTACGGCGGGACCTTTGGTCTTGGTCGGCATGAGCGTTTATCCCCTTGTGTGCGGCCCCAGCCTTCTCTGTTTAGCCGGTGGTAGCGGAGGAGCTTGAGTTGCGGTGTCCTGGACTCCTGGTTGGTGGCTCTGACACCTGCTCCTGATGAGGGTCGCATGGTGGCCTTTGTAGGCAGGGTGGAGGGTCAGCCAAGTTCTTGGATTAGTGTGTTGCATGCGTACTTGGAATCTTCTATGGTGGTTGTGGCACTCCAGTTGAAGGCCTTGCCCGACTTTTGTCGATGCCGACGACAGCACATCGGGTGTAGTTTCCTCCTTGGTGGCGTGTCGGGGAGCCCCGACTCACCCCCAACCCGTTGGAATCAGACCTTCGTGTGAAAACCCAGATTTGGCTTGCCTGATCGGATGACGGTGGTGACACTGACGTCGTTTTCTCCTTGGAGTGCCGTTTTTGGAGGTCTCAATCTCGGGGTGTGCCACGAGTTGTGGGTTGCGGCTTAGAGGCCTCTGCGCCTTCTTGTGCGCGAGGCTGGCGACTCACAGCGCTGTTGACTTAATGTCATTCCCGAAGCAGAAGCAGTCCAGTCTTCCCTTTGTAGTGTTCCCGCTTCTTGTGTCGGGTGTTCTGGTAGGTTTTTACGACTTGTTCACGCACTTGCGCGCGTGCGTGGATGGTGATCTGGTAGGTAGGTTTTTAGGTTTTTCTGGTGGGTTTTTACGACTTGTGCACGCACTTGCACGCATTCGTGGATGGCATCTAGGCCGGGATTGTTTGGTGGTGGCTGTTGTAATGTTTGTCTGGCTGTTGTTGGTATCGTGTCTTGAGTTCCCGGGTTGTAACGGCCTAATCTTAGGCTTGTAAGTGTTTTCTTTCTATCAATGCATCGAGGCGCAAACTTTGTGGTTTGTCAAAAAAATGTTATGTATGTTGTCTTGAACACATTGATGCAATGACGCAAAAGTTGCTTACATTAGATATCAAACTTCACAGTTCAAAGCAATGTAGCTACCGCTGGATCGCTGCTGGAGTCCAGAAGAACACTGAAACTAAGAGTGAGATAAGATGGGCGCAAGACCTGCTTGCGATTACGCCTTATAGGATCCAGATAGCTAACGAGATACTACTAGGATACTACATGACACAAAGATAGTGACAGTGTTCTGCCACACGATCTGCTGTGATATCATTTTTTGACAAAATCAGATTTTCCAGTCTTCAGTTCTTCTCCATGAGCTTGGTACTTCTACATGTTATACCTCATCACTGCCATTGTTCCCACTAACTACCCTGCACAATGCGAAATAACGAAAGCATGATAAAAATAGATTATATAGGAAAAAACCTAGTGCCGAAATAGGACAATAACATCAGTTTACTTTCAGAGAAGTGCATTCTCAAAATTTCTAGGGTGTAGACTTCTAGTACTCATAACAGAGCGTCTTCAAAGTGCAGTCAATTACCTTCATGTTATCGCACCACATGCCCCATTTTTACCTGCATACGCCCAAACAACTCTTCAAAATATATTTAACGGGTAGATAAAATCTGATGTTATGAGCACACACTCATTCATATGAACTTATTCAAGTGTTTGTATTTTATTAAAATATCAATATTAATATTAATGGTACTAAATATTAATTTAGGTGCATGTAAAAATGTCCGTGAAAGAACGTGATTACACGTGTACTGTGCAAGAAAAAAAGATATATAATAATTATATAACAATGGTATGCCTTTTTCTCTAGATATTGTACAGTACACATATGATAATTTTTTCTACAAATTTTTACATGTACCTAAATTAAACATAGCCTCATGATTTTGGGAGGAATTTTCAGAAGTTTACAAGTGCAGAAATAGTGCATGGGTACTTATGGAATGTAAGACTACAATTATGTTGCTCCAATCAGTACGGGTGTTTCTGTTGTATAAATTACCCAAGACAAGTTTCTAGCCATAAATCAAAGGTCAATAATCTTTAGGTAGAAGATCTAAAAAACGCGGTCATACCTGCGAGCCGACCTGCCTTTCGTACCGTTCAGACGCTTCACTTGGCTGCACATGTAGTCGACACATTCACTGCGGGTGGCCTTCCTATTCTCCTTGTAATTCCAAAGCTCGGACACAATGGTTCTGTCCGTCAGCCTGCCACATTCTTCAATATCCATCAAACAATCGACCACGGCCTTGTACACCTCTTCACCCCATGCAGCACGTAGCTCTTGCAGATCGACATCATGGACATCAATCTCCTAATCACATAAGCAGTAGCAGTGACATCTCATAAACTATATCTCTACCAAGTGACAGAACTTTGAGATTCAGACAAGGTGATTAAGTAGTACCTTAAGGGTATCTTCATCATTGAGAGTCTTGGATGGGTTCCACTCTGGGTTCAGCAGCTTGTTCTGCCAAAAATCGTACAGCTCAGAAGCTTTTTCAGGAGCTTCTTTGGGAGTCAGCTTCTTCTTAAGGCATGCCTGTAGGAATGGCTTCTCGCTCAACTGGCCTACGTTCTTTATTGCAATATTACGTCCTCCAGTTCCACTGATATCAATAAATCCCTGGAACACATGAAAATTTAATAAATGTTACATATTATGTCAGTCATTTTTCAATAACAGTTGAAAAAGCGTTATTTGCTTGCAGTATCGAATGGCAAAGGGAGGTGTGACCAAACCTTGATCAGCTTAGATTGGATATCAGAAAGTTCCTTTTTAGTATCCTCGAGCTCAGTGATTAAGCCTTGATAATCCGCATCTTCATCATTGCCATTAGATTGTCGTTGTCGTTTCTTCATCGATCTTATATACACCTGTTTTTACAGTGACATGAGCTATTAGTTCGATGTAAAGTATATATACACAAATGCAAATCAGCTAATTCTGTGCATAAAGATTCATCCGGGCAATTACATGGCGCCGAAAAACACACATACACACAAAGGTAGAATTTTTTTACTTTCTTCAACCATGTAGATCAATGATTCCAAATGAAAAGAATAAAAATTATCACTGCACTAATTTAGCAGTGATTCAGATATTAAAATATTTGAGGACTATGTTGCACAATTTTTTTTAAACGGGACTATGTTGCACAAATAATGATCACCTAGATCAACTGCACCCAATAAACTGAAGATCAGATCGAAAAGTCGACACACCAATGAAACATCGAGATACTAAACCGCAATCATCAATCTGAAAAACTGGGCCTTTGCAAATAAGTAAACTTTATGGTAAATTACTAAATTAGTAGATAATGCGGAAATAATTTGTGAATTCTCCAGCCTCCATGCATCAAAGTTTTCATGCACTTGCATTCATCCAAGATCCAACGCAGCAAAGTTTAGTACTATCAACAAGTGTATTTTCCAATTGCTTAAGGAAAAAAAACTTACTATTCCAGACTGGTTACTCTGAAGACCACTTCCCTGCAGTGCCAGTAGTGCATGGCTGGACTCGCTTGCTTTCAGCTGTTCCTTCAGAGTTTCGATCTCTGCTGCCTGTTCTTCATTCCTTGTAGTCAGATGGTCCTTTTGAGCATTCAGTTCAGCGATCAGTTGGTCCTTTTCAGCAGCCAGTTGCACCACCGCTGGTCACAATACAAGTAGCACGAAACTCAGTTTACATTTTTAGGCTTATATTATGGATGGACTGATAAATTGTGTCATTATAAGAAAAATTAAGAGGAAATCAGATTTATGATTTAGATGGTTATTAATACATCCTAAAGCATTTTTTTTTTGCGAATATGACATATGACTATGAGGATCCTATTAAAATTTAAAACACAAGAGTATTTACCATTTTTTCCTTGCTGGAGCTTTTCTTTTTCTTCCATAACACCATGAAGCACATTGTTGATGCCGACGCAGTCCATATAGGCATTCTTGTAGAACTCCACTTTTGAGTGGACATCAGAAGCCAACACATCAAGGTTTGTCGGCAAACGCTGTGCATCACCCGGCTCAGCCATCTAGTCTGCAGGTGGATGGAGAAAATATCTGAAATCAGATCCATTTATCTCTTATCCACCAAACATAGTGCAAAACAGCTACCATACATTAGTAAAAGGAAGATTCACCAAGATGACTCCAATCAACATTGGTCAGAAGCAGTATACAATCTTTACCTTCCCTGAACTAAGCAGCATTATTCCACTAAAATGAGAAGATAACACCTCTTTTCATTTTATTTGCAGTTTTATTCTTCATACACGCAAACTTCTTCTGATACAAGTTCATGTTGTGCTGAAAAGAAAACTACTAGTTTCCAATGAATTACCTAAGGATAAATATGTACGTGTGCTGCGATAATAAAGGTCATTCAAGTCTTATCCAGATGTATCTTTATTTCATAAATCTTAGGTTGATCAACCGATTTTTCTGCTTGTTGCCTTGTTCCAAAGATAATAATTATCAGATGAAATTTAAACATGTATTAAGTCAATGTACTTCGTTAATCGGTCAATGTGCAAGACGCTTCTAGCCAAATAAATGAACAAAAAGTGGTCACAAGAAAAAGAACAACATGCGATCGAGGAACACAAATATACTACCTATTTTTTTAGACAGCGTGGGTAAACATCATACGCAAATTTACGAACAAAAAACACCCAGACTTTTCCCGATAAAGGGAATTTTGTTGATTCTTAACGCTGCATCGAAGCGAAACAACCAAAAGGGGACGGCATATTTTCCTCACTGAACAAGCAGATCGAGCCCAAATGTATCCACGTGTAAAACATGGTAAGCTGCAACTAAGCAACCTAGGAATATATAGAGAAAAAATTGGTGAATCGAAATTGCATTAAATTAAGAATGACAATAAAATTGGCAAAGCAAAATAACAAGAATGGATTTTCTATGTATGAAGTACTAGTGGGAGAATCTGCGCCCTAGTGGGAGGCCCCCGTCTCACCGGTCATGGAAATAAAAAAAACGGATCTGAAAACTCTTGTCACTAACAACAGAAATAGGAAAACATCACGTTTGAATAAGTGAGAGCATACAAATACAACTGGATTGCGTATCACACAGTGAAGTATATATTCCATAATTGTTTGAAAAGAGAGAAGACAATCCGTGCATGACACGCCAATCTAGGGAGATGCATACATACTTAACAAAAGATAATGGAAGGTGAGGCAAATCAGTATAAATATTGACACAATCGGCATCCAAGAAATATGAACGGGTTGCAGGGAAAACGCCACCTAGTCAGAGAACTAGCAGGGAAACCACGAGAAACTAACTAACAGATCTGCAAAGGGGGGAAAAAGCAAGCAGGCCAATGAATGGCTGAAAGGGGAATCCGATTGCAAAGTAATGAAGCATACTGGTGTAAAACTGGAATGGAACTGAAACAAGAAATGCAGGCCGAAAATCTGCGGTGGCTGGCCAAGAACAAATAAAACAAGAGATGACTTCTTTTTTAAGTGGGAAAGAAGCAAGAACCGAAAATGAGATCCAAATATCACAACAACAAAGAAATAACGGTAAGATGGCTGCTATTTTAGCAGATAAACCAAATGAGATAAAATCCGTGACTAACCGGATGGATTCGAGTACCTGGGTCGATTGCTCACGGCAAACTTTGGGGGTTTTCTTGCTCCTTCCTTGGCTGAACAAAGATGGCAATGGGGTTATGTGGGGGGATGGCAAGGAGCGCCTGGGAAGCTGCGAAATTAAAGGGAGCAACAACCGGCAGGGGTGAGATATCGAAGAGACGCACTACTCCAGCAGTGGGCGGAGAGGACGGTGCATGCAGCTTTGACGTGACATTCGAAGAGACGGAGCATTGAACACGCGTCCAGAGTTCGGAGCCATAATTTTTTTTATGTTAATAACAGAAAGACTGCTAAATTCATTGAACAGGAAGAAATTGATCTAGTTTATAAGAAAAACCGGATCCAAAAACTTTACAGATGCCGCCTTTCGGCTTACAACACACAACCATATACACACGATGCCCTCTGATCGTATCCACTACCAAGACGATTTCCCAAGAGAGAACTACCAGGTTGTGATAACCCACAAGTGTAGGAGATCGTGTGTAGCTTTTTCGATAAATAGGAATGTCGAATTCAACGAGGAGTTAAAGGTAGGATAAGTATTGTCTCAAATTCTATCAATCATTAACACAACTCTATGCACACCAGACGTTTACTCTTTCTAGGACATAAAATTAGACGAACAATACGGGTGTGAAACGATAATTTTGCAATATAATAAGAGTACCAAAGTAAAGTTAGTTGCTGCAGCAATAAGGTAACATACAGAAACAGTAACATGAGTGTGGAAAAGTGGTGAAAAGTGTGATGGAATTGTCCATAATTAATTAGTGAATCTACTCGGTTTATTGTCTTCAATGTAGTTTTCTATACGAGAGAGGCAAATATACATGTACTCAACTACTTGTGATTACACATACTATATGATTGGAACATTAGCAATCTTCCGCAAATACTAACAATTCATTAAGGTTTTCCCAAGCATAGCATTAAGTTTAAGATCCTCTTTATCCCATACATGTAAGATTCAGCCTCGAGTTCTTAGGTTTCTGTCAATCCGGCAGAACTTCCCCCTTCTTCTTACACATACTATAAACCCTATGATGATGATCCATGCGCACATAAATATAATGTCACCAAAGGACTGTATCATATACACATACAACTCGAATAAACCAAATATACTCAACTATCCAACCATAGGACAAAGGAAACTATACAAACATGACATAGATCAAAGGATAATAATTTATAACATCAAACACTATGTTACATAGATGGTACAGAGTTGTGTGGGAGGATGAACCACTATATACAAGGAGGAATTGGCGATGAAGATGACGGTGAAGACGGCGGAGAGGGCAACGCGGGGCGCAGGGTGGCGTCGGCGGTCGGCGGTGGCGCAAGGACACCTCCTGCGCCATCGGCCATCAAGGGGATGCACCGCCCCTTAGCCCTTCTTCCTCCATGGCTTTAGCGAGTCCTCCCCCATGGAGATGGGATCCATGGGGGAGGCAAAAACGTGGCTTTGGTGGCTGCAATTTGTGGGTCTTGGGTGTCCCCCACGACCTAGGTTTCCTCCCTTTATATAACTTCTCGAATTTCCATCATCCCATCTAGGGTTTTAGTAAATTGGGCTTATCTCAGCCGTCCGGACTCGGATTTGGCCGCATTTTATGTCCAGATTCATTAGTAGAAAATTCCCTGCAACGCGACCAGACGTTTTCCATTTGACGTCGTATTCTGTCTGATACGTGACAATCTTCAAAAAGAGTTTTCAGACATATTTCAGGAAAGTCCCAATTCGGCTCCAACAAGGTTTCGTTTCGTATTTTTGATAATTCCTACATATCAAAGTGTAAAACAAGAACATTGTGCACTTTTGCAACTATTAGTAGGTTAGTCCAAATAAATCATAAACTTAATATGAAAACAAGTGTTAAAAGCATAAAAATAGCATGAAACAATCATAATTATAGATACATTTTGGACGTATCAACATCACCAAGCTTAATTCCTACTCGTCCTCGAGTAGGTAAATGATATAAAATAATTTTTAACGTTGAATGATTTATCAGATCTTTAACAATTGCATGAATGATGTATAGATAACGAAACTAGTGTCTGTAGCACGTCAGGATAGACAAGTGGGAACAACAACATGCGCCGCGACTCTTTTATGCCCTCTATAAGGCTTTTCCTACTAGTGCATGTAGCACGTCGAGATAGGCAAGTGGGAACAGCAACATCAATGCCTCCAACAAGGAAGCGCCGTCCGTAGGCGCCGCCATCAACGACTTCAATAACAGCTGGAGTGCGGCTTTCACCGGCAGTCCCACCCGTATAGCCTGAACTAGGATCCGATCAGCCTCCATGTCACAACTGCTGTCCCTGCCTCCACGGCCAACCGCACCTCACCAGCAAGCTCGACATGCTGCCATCCTTCCTGCCACGGCTCCTACTGTAGGGAGGATGCAACCCCCGCAGCGGCGTCATTCATCTCCCACCGAAAGGATGCAACCCACGCCTGGCGCCATTCGTCTCCTTGAGGATGCAACACCCGCATGCCATTCATCTCTCGAGTGGGAGGATGCAACAACTGTAACGGTGTCATTCCTCTCCCTCCAGCCACCACCGTCGCCTCCACACTCCGGGCGTCGACACGCCCGCAGCAACGCCTCGCTTGCCGCCCCACCGTCAGGAGGATGCAACACCGCCAAGTAAAGCGGCGCCATTCGTCTCCCATCAACACCACCCGGGTCAACAATCCTTGCACAACCAAGAGCGAGCGTTGTCTTCCCTCATAGCCTCCTGCTCCACCGAGCCACGCACGGAGCAGCCACGCCAACAGGCACGTGCATCTATGACAGAAACCCACCCAGATCGGGCCAGAGTGGGCCAGCACGCCGCCACCGGCACCCAACACGAGCTCATACGCCCGGGTACCACCGTCACCATCTCCGCCATCGCGCGGAGCTTGGAACGGCCGTGGCCCTTCTGGCCCAGATCGGGCCTGCACGCCGCCACAACTCCTTGATACGTGTCAAACGTATCTATAATTTTTGATTGATCCATTCTTGTTTTGTGTTATTCTCGCATGTTTTTATCATCTTATTATATCATTGTAGGCATTTTATTGGAGTAACCTATTGACAAGATGCCCAGTGCCAGTTCCCTATTTTTGATGTTTTCTATTTCAGAAAATCCACATCTAGAAATATTCTCGGAATGACACGAAAATTTACGGGGAATTTTTATTCGTCAAGATGAAGACCTGAACCGAAGGGGAGCCTGGGGGCCACCCAAGGGCCAGGTGCGACCCCTGGCCGCGGGGCCACCTAGACCCGTGGGTGGGCCCCCCTACCCCCTGGTGGTCGCCTCGGCCACCCTCGACGCCCATAAATACCTAATTGACCTAATTTTGACGGGGCGGTGATTATTTTCCACGAACTTGACCCGAAGCCGCCGCCACCTCGAAACCTAATTCGGGGAGATTCTGAAGTTGTTCCCGACACGCTGCCGGAGGAGAGATCGATCCCGGAAGACTCTACATCGCCATGCCTTCCGCCGGGATGATGCGTGAGTAGTTCCACCTTGGACCACGGGTCCATGACAGTAGCTAGATGGTTGTCTCTCTCCCTTGTGCTTCATGTTTATGATCTTGTGATCTGCCTAACATTATCAAGATCGACTATTGTAATGCTATATGATGTGTTTGTTGGGATCCGATGGATTATGAAGTTATGATCAGATTGTGCATGATTCTTATATGTTAATTTATGTTCTTTCATGCTCTTCGATGTGCGTAGTTACTTTTTGCCAAGTGATTGTGTGTATCTCCAAGAGAGAGTATTTATGCTAGATAGTTGGTTCATGCCCCCTCTTGTGCCTGGGCACGAGTGACAAAAACATCTATGGACGAGAGTGTGCTGTTACGACTAAGAGCAAAATAACGGTGTTTATGTCGACATGATTATAAATATTGATTACATCATACATTTTACTTAATGCAATTGTCACAACAAAGACCAAAAAGGATAGCCTCATCATCATACTTGAAAGAATTGACAAAAGGCTCTCTGGCATTGCTACAACCTTATCATACGATGGAAGATTAGTCTATGTCAAATCAGTAATCTCTGCCAGGCCCAACTATGCCATGAGCACAATGAAGCTTCCACTAGGTTTCCTTGACCATGTTCAAAGCTCGGCCAGAGGATTCCTATGGAGAGGAAAAGATATAGACAAGAGAGGAAACTGCCTAGTAAAATGGGAGACGGTATGCAAACCCAAGTCGGCTGGAGGCCTAGGAGTTAAAAACCTGAGAGTCCAGAATGTTGCCCTAATCATGAAAAATCTTTTTAACTTCATGAACCAAGAGAACATCCCATGGATTCAGTTGATTTGGAAAGCTCACTACAGTAATGGGAACCTACCCCAAGCTAATAACCCAAATGGATCTTTTTGGTGGAAGGATTTTGAAAGGACAAGGATGTCGCCTAGAGGGGGGTGAATAGGCGATTTAAAACTTTTACGATTAGGCTTGATAATTGTGGAATAAAACTAGGTGAAAACCTAATATACTAGGTTCACCTATGTGCACCAACAACTTATGCTAAGCAAGATAATAATAAGGTGATAGCAAGATATAAAACTTCAAGCACGAAGGCTATCACAATGTAAATTGCATAAGTAAAGAGCTCGGGTATAGAAATAACCGAGGCACGCTGAGACGAGGATGTATTCCTGAGTTCCTCCTTGTTAAGGGAGTATGTCTCGTTGGAGGGGTGTGAGCTCGCCACAAAGGCCTACTCAAGATGCCACAAAAGGCCTCACCCTATTCTCCGATGAACCTCACCCCAAGGGTTAGGTTCACCTTCCACTATCGGAATCCTTCAAGGCGGAATCCGGAGCCTTTACAACAATCTTGGGGCACACACCCACAACTCAATCGGAGGCTCCCAAATCTTGCCTGAAGCTTCACAACTCGAAGTCTTCGCGACACCACCAACCGTCTAGAGGGTACATAATGCACCCAAGAGGCACAATATCTTGTGAACACAATGCACCCAAGAGTAACAAGCTTCTCAAACTTCAACTTCCACGAATCTTCGTGGAGAGCACAAACCGATGCACCAAATGCAATGGCAAAAGCACAAGTGCTCAAATCTTTCACTCTCAAATTCCAACAAAGCAACAAATTCTTATGGGGGAATAAGAGAGTAAGAACAAGGAAGAACTAAACAAATGAATCTCCAAGATCTTGATCCAAAGGGTTCCCCTTACTTAGAGGAGAGATGGATTGGTGAAAATGTAGATCTAGATCTCTTCTCTCTTTTCCCTCTAATTTGAGGCAAGAATCATGGAGGAATAGAAAGAAAACCAAGCTTCAAAAGGTCAACAATGGGGGCAAAGACGTGCTAGGAAGCTCTGGTCACTTTGGGGAAGAAGGGGCCCTTTTATAGGTCCCCACGAAATCTTCACGTTGAAAAACTGGTTCAGAAAAACTTAGACCGGAGACTTTGGCCGGAGACTTTTTTTTGGACCGGAAACTTTGGTCGGACCGGAGTCTTTGCAAAGTTTCCGGTCTGAGTCCAGTGGCTCTCCACACGGTGTCAAAATATACAGACCGGAGACTTTGGTCCGGAAACTTCAGGTTCGGACCGGAGATTCCGGCCTACAGAAAAACTGCAGAAACACCAACACGAAAATGAAGATATCTTTATCATCCGAACTCTGTTTTCGATGTTCTTGGGCTCATTGGAATCGCAACGAAAAGCTCTACAAGAATATACATAGAAACATCATAGTCCAAAAGGGGATAATAAAACCAAATGTATAAAGGTAAAACCTTTGTATAAAGAACAACCGATAAATCCTCCAAAATCAAGAATCCAACAAGTTTTTCATCCGGACTCCGTTTTCTATGATCTTGGGCTTGTTTTGAAGATAATAACAAGTTCTACAAGATCATGCATATACACATCATAGTTCATCATTTGAGGAGGAAACCACAAGAAAATAGTTTGACCTCTCTTAGAAAAGGCAAACCGGTAAAACCTCCAACATCAAAAACGCAACAAGATATTCATGAAATTCGTTTTTGATGAACTAGAACTTGGTATGGAGATGAACACAAGATCTAAATCCTCACAAGTATAAAAGCCAAATAACAACCAATAAAGATGATGCCAAGGATGCAAAGGTTTGAGCTCTCTATAAACGATACGATCAAGATACTCGCTCGAGAGCCCCTTTTGATATTACGGTTATCTATCCTATAACCCGGTCTCTCAACAAACATTATGAGACCGGTAAAATAGAAAACCTATCAAGATCATACCTTTGCCTTGCGCATAATCCACTTGAGCTAGATGATGATGATCTTTGTCTTCTCAAGTTGGACCACATTTCTTGATTGCGCTCCGCTTGGTGAAGACACACATATTGCTCCCCCATACACCAATATGTGAAAGGAACTCTTCGTCAAATCTTCAATTGGCCATGAACGATGACGATCACCATGTGACTCCATCCTCCATGAGCTACAAAGGATCTTCCTCTTGATTCATGCTCATGGAGAAAAAACCCTTGATCAACATATAATCTTCTTCCCTTAGCCTTGACTCCAATATATGGAGATCAACCATTGCTTATGGACATAACCTACAAGTATAGCTCAATACACACATTAGTCCATAGAGATTGTCATTAATTACCAAAACCACACATGGGGGAAACCATGCTCTTTCAATCTCCCCCATTTTGGTAATTGATGACAATCCCTTTTAAGAGGGTTTATATAATGAATAAAGCAACCTTGCAAGACAAGAAAGCCAGGGTGCAAATCATTAAAGGAAAATGCTTAAGAACCAAACAAAAGCATAAAACCAAATTCCCTAAAACCCTCTAAACTTCTCCCCCATTGGCATCGATTGCCGAAATGGGAGGAAAATTTTAGAAGGCCAATATAATATGAGTTCCTAAAAAAGGTGTGCATTTCTCAAGATATGAGTGAAATCAAATGCATATATCCAATGATGAATAGTTAGAGGAAATCAAACTATATTGATGGTCCAAAGATTGCAAATAATATGAAGTCATTCTAAACGTCTCCACAAAGGAGAAAAGCAATCGAGGAGATCCAAAACGAGAGTTCTAAATAAGTAATGGAGAAGCTCCCCAATGTTCATGCACTATTGAGGAGTGCACAAATATGGAATCCTCACTCCCCCAAAATCATCTACAACATTCAAGAAGTGCAAGGGGATAAAAACAAAACATAGCACTGGCACCAAAGATATGGTTGAGTGATACGTCTCCGACGTATCTGTAATTTTTTATGTTCCATGCTTGATTATATATCAATGCCACATGTTTTTACAATGTTTTTATATCATTTTGGCATAATTTATGGAACTAACCTATTAACAAGATGCCCAGTGCCAGTTCCTGTTTTCTGTTGTCCTTTTGTTTCAGAAAAGTTGTTCTGAGAAGTTTCTCGGATTGCTCTAAAATTTACGGGAATTATTTACAATATGAAACAAAGACGGAGACCGAAGGACAGCCGGAGGGGAGGCACAGGGGCTCCAGGAGCCACCTGGCCGTGTCTCCCCCATGGCCACGCATGGGGCCCACCTGGGGCCCCTGTCCATCACCTCGCATCGCCCCTTCGCCTATAAATTCCCCTCTGACCTAAAAACAGAGGAGAGCCGATCACAATTTCCAGAATACGTCCGAGGCCACCGCCATCTCAAACCCTAGCTCAGGAGGGTTCAGAAGCTCTTCCCGGCACCCTTCCGTAGAGGGGAATCGACGTTGAAGGCATCTACATCACCATGCCTGCCTCCGGAGTGATGCGTGAGTAGTCCACCACGGGACTACGGGTCCATGGCAGTAGCTAGATGGTTGTCTCTCCTCCTTGTACTCCATTGCTTAGATCTTGTGAGCTGCCTATCATGATCAAGATCATCTATTTGTAATTGCTACATGATTGTGTTTGCATGGATCCGATGAATTGTGGAAGTCATTACTTTTGTTCAGTTATGTGTTTCATCTAGGATCTTGCATTCTCTTCGATGCTAGTGGTTGCTTTGGCCGAGTAATTGTTAGTGTTGTTTGAGGGAGTATTTATGCTAGATAGTGGGTTCATGCCTCTCTTTGTCTGAGTTCGGTGACAAGAACGGTCAAGGCTAGAGATGTGTTGTTGCCACTTGGGAGAAAACAGCGGTGTGATTTCTTCGTGTTATCTACATTGCTTACATTATGCACTTTGCTTATTGCAATGATCTGTTGCTTGCAACTTAGTACTTTTGGGTGACATGCTGGATAGCGATCCCGGAGTGGATTATTAGTCATAGATGCAGTTGGATAACGGTCTATGTATTTTGACGTAATGCCCATATTAGATGAAATGGTGAACTATATTGTTTTATGATAGCCTTGTTGTGCGCCCACAATTCTGTCAATTTCCATGCTGTAATTTGTTTACCCATCATGTATATCTTCTGGAGAGACACCGGTAGTGAACTGTGGATCCCGGTCCTATTTTCCTACATTGTTTACAACCGTTTTAATAGCTTTTCATCATCATTTGCTCGCTGGTCATAATTCACTCTCATCATATTTTACATCCACACATTTAATTCTTTGTGTTCAGCACCCGGAGAGATTGACAACCTCTCTGTTTCGTTGGGGCAAAGTAGTTTGTTTGTGATTGTGTGCAGGTCCACGTTAATCTACAAGCACCAGAGTGGATTGACACCTTGCTAAGCCTTCTCCAAGTCCTACTGGATTTGATAACCTTGGTTTTGTAGTCAAGGGAAAACTTCTTCTGTGCTACATCATACCTTCCTCTTAGGGTCTCCCAACAACACGCCATCAAGAAGTTTCTGGTGCCGTTGCCGGGGACTTGGAAGCTTCAGCTAGGGGAGTTTCACACATCCTTTCATTTTACTTTGTTATTGTCTTGCTTCGTATATTTTTTGTTAGTCTTTTTTTGCCTTTTGTTTGCTCTAAAACTGAAAAACACAACAAAAAAATTAAAAATTCTAGCACCAAGTTTGTTTCGGTGTTGTCCTGTTATTATGTTTTGTTCTTTACTTGCTATCAATGGTTACTTTCTGTGAGACTAGATCTTATGGGCAAGGTGGGTTCACGGAGGAACAACACAAATATTGTAAGGAATACCGCTTGTCTGAAAAAGGGAAACACTTATGGGTACAAATAAATAAATTGAATAGTCTTGTTGAAATTTTTTGCTCTACTTATGATGAATCCTGGTGCCTTAATGAATCTTTTTGCTGTAGGAGGCATAAACACCTCCCTTTCCAATGTGATTATAATGATAATGAAATATTGGCTTCATATGCTAAAGGAAACTATGATTTTGATAATCTTGAACAAATTGAAGAATTTATTGTTTTTATGGGTGCCTATGAAATTACTTCTGTGCTTAAAGATATTGATGATGCTTCTTACAAATCTGAAAATTTTGTTATACTTGGATATTGCCTTGAGTATTACAATGGTAATCCTTATATTACTGAATTTCTTGAGAGAACTTATCCTCCAAAAGAAGAGATTTTTTCCTTGCAGGAAACCATGAAAGAAGAAATTGCTGAAACTGAAAGCTCATTGGATGAAAAAGAGGAAGAGAGTGACGAACAATAGGAGGAAGAATGGAGTAGTGATACATCTCAAACGTATCTATAATTTTTGAGTAATCCATGCTAGTTTTGTGATATTGTCACATGTTTTTACAGTCATTTATATCATTTTTATGCATTTTGTTGGACTAACCTATTGACAAGATGCTAAGTGCCAGTTTCCTGTTTTTGCAGTTTTTGTATTTCAGAAAAGTCACAACAGGAAATATCGTCGGATTGCCCTCAAAATTTACGGAGATTTTTTATGCGACGGAATACACACGTGGACCAAAGGGCGACCTGGGTGCCACCCAGGGGCCAGGGGCGGGTAGCGGCCGCGGCCCCCCCTTGACCCGCGGGTGGGGCCCTCCCCTACCCTCTGGGCATCGTCTCGGCCCCCTCCGACGCCTATGAAATCCCTTTTGACCTAAAACCGAGAGGGAAGACATTATTTTCTGGAAACTTGACCCCGACGCGCCGTCACCGAAAACCCTAGTTCGGGGTCCAATCTGAAGCTGATCTCGGCACTCTGCCGGAGGGGAGATCGATCCCGGAGGGCTCTTCATCGCCATGCCTTCCTCCGGGATGATTTGTGAGTAGTCTCACCTTGGACTACGGGTCCATGGCAGTAGCTAGTTGGTAGTCTCTCTCTCTTGTGCTTCATGTCTTATGATCTTGTGAGCTGTCTAACATGATCAAGATCGATTATTGTAATGCTATGTGATGTGTTTGCTGGGATCCGATGGATTATGAAGTTATGTTCAGATTGTGCATGATTCTTATATGAGTAATTTATGTTCTTGCATGCTCTCCGATGTGCGTAGTTACTTTGGCCAAGTGATTGTGTGTATCTCCAAGAGAGTGTATTTATGCTAGATAGTGGGTTCATGCCCCCTTTTGTTTCTGGGCATGAGTGATAGAAACATCTAAGGGCGAGGGTGTGTTGTTTCTACTAAGGGTAAAACAGCGGTGTTAATGTCTCTTTTGATATTAGTATTGCTTACTTCATGCACTTTACTTAATGCAATTGTCTGTTGCTTGCAACTTAATACCGTTGGGTGACAGGCTGGATAGCGATCCCACGGTGGACTTTTTAGACAAAGACGCAGTTGGACTCAACGGTCTTTGTTCCTTGTCGTGATGCCTCCATAAATATTATCATGTCCTTTTTGTCATAGCTAAATTGGGTTTGTGTCATGATCTTATCAATTGCCTAGCTGTAATTCGTTCACCCATCACATGCATATTTTATTTACTTGAGAGACTCCACTAGTGAACCCATGGCCCCCGGTCCATCTTTTTACATTGTTTTCAACCTCATTTACTTGCTTTTATTTATCAATCTTGCAATCCATGCCCTCGCATGGGGATCGCTCTTGCACTGCTCTGGCGGGAAGGAGAGAAGCGCTCGGGCCGTGCCCAGTGCCTCTTCTAGCCCCCAGCTTCTCCGAGCCGACTGCTGCGACGGCTCACCACGGACCTCCTTAGTTCCCGACATGGCTGTCGCTTGCCGATGACGCGCCCGTTCAGCTAGCCTTGAGGAAGCTGCTGCTCCAGTTGGAGTAGAAGAAGAGCTCGGGGCAGATCTTGCCGCGACCGACGAGCTTGATGTTGAACTTAGCGATGCGGTCGACGTAGTCCTTGCCGAAGAATCTGGCGACGAAGCCGACACAGACCTTGATCAAGATATCGATGCCGATGGAGACGAATCCAGCTCTTGTGCCCCCTACCTGGCGCGCCAGATGTCGTGTCTTGGATCACGGACACCTGGAGTAAAGGATACCCCCTTTTTAGGTTCGGCACATGAGGCTCACTAGATGTTACCTTGGTAGTGATGGCCTCAAAAGCTAACCTTAGCTTAGTATGGGAAGATAGAAGATCCTCATTAGAGCTAGAAAGCTTTTCATGAATTTCTTCCAATTTCCCATACTTGCTAGTTAGCAACTCAAGTTGAGTCTTTAGCTCAACATTCTCTGAAAGAACGAGATGTCGCCTAGAGGGGGGGGTGAATAGGCGATTTAAAACTTTTACGTTTAAGGCTTGATAAATGCGGAATAAGACTAGCGTTTAATTTATCAAGCACACAACCTAATATACTAGGTTCACCTATGTGCACCAACAACTTATGCTAGGCAAGTTAAACAACAAGGATAGCAAGATATATAGTACTTCAAGCTCGATGGCTATCACAAGGTAAATGCATAAGTAAAGGGTTTGGTTATAGAGATAACCGACACAAGTGGAGGCGGAGGTTTGTTTCCCGTAGTTCCTTCCCAATGGAAGTACGTCTACGTTGGAGGGGTGTGGAGGCTCCTTGGCCCTCCTACAAGCACACCCGTACTCACCCTATTCTCCGTGAGCTCCTCCCGTGGGGAATACCCGATGGGGAATTTGCTCATCCACTATGAGGTCGTCTTGAGGGCGTTGACCAAACCCGTACAATGAGGTCTTCTTGAGGGCATTGACCAAACCCGTACAATTTGCCCGAGCCTACCACCACACAATAGGAGGCTCTCGTAGCACACACAACCGTCTAGGGTGCACAATGCACCCAAGAGGCACAAGCTCTTGGGAGCCCTATGCACCCAAGAGTAACAAGCTTCTCGAACTTCAATCCCACGTATCACCGTGGGGAACTCAAACCGATGCACCAAATGCAATGGCAAGAACACACTAAGTGGTCAAGTCGTTCTCTCCGAAATCCAACCAAAGCAACTAATGCTAGGGAGGGATTTGAGAGGAAGAACAAAGGAGGAACACAAAGCAACTCCAAGATCTAGATTTAAAGGGTTCCCCTCACTTTGAGGAGATATGGTTTGGTGAAAGTGTAGATCTAGATCTCCTCTCTCTTTTCCCTCTAAAAGGAGGCAAGAATCATGGAGGGGTGGAGAGGAAGCAAGCTCTCAAAAGGTCAACAATGGAGGAGAGAGAGTGTGTGTGCAAAGAGTTGGGCAACCATTGGGGAAGGAGGCCCCTTAAATAGGTTGCCCCAAAATCCAACCGTTGGGGCAGATTCGTGCAGGGGCGATACTACCGCCCCATGCCCATGCATTTCAGCCGACCAACGCCTAGCAAACGAGCCCGCACTAGCGGTACTGCCACCAGAGGCGGTGGTACTACCGCTGGCGCGCAACAGAGGGGCTAAAAGGCGGCAGTGCTGGCGGCACTGCTGGCGGTGCTGCACAGCCCAGGAGAGGGCTCAAAGTCCTCAGGAGCGGTACTACCGCCAGAGGCGGCGGTACTGCCGCTGAGGGCTAACAGAGCACCTCCCTGGCGGTGGTGCTGGCGGCACTGCTGACGGTACCACCGGCGGTACTGCCGCCAGAGGCGGCGGTACTACCGCTGCACAGAGAAAAACATCAAAGCCCTGAAACTGAATAACTTTTGCTAGGAAACTCCGATCAAGGTAAATCCAATTTTGTTGGAAAGAGGACGACAAGGGCTACCCAACAAAAAGCAGAAATATTGAAACCAAGAAAAGGAGATTTTGTTAATAAATGTAAAAGTTAAACCTTCCGCACGGATGGACCGGCAAAATCTCCAAAACCGAAAACGCAAGAGAAGATGCATACGAAATCCGTTTTCGGTGAACTTGGCCTTGTCATGACAAGCACCAAGACCACACCATGATAAGAGCCAAATAAGAACCAATAAAGATGATGCCAAGGATGCAAAGGTTTGAGCTCTCTACGACGATACGATCAAGATACTCGCTCGAGAGCCCCTCTTGATAGTACGGCTATCTATCCTATAACCCGGTCTCTCAACTAACATCATGAGACCGGTAAAATAGAAACCCTATCAAGATCATACCTTTGCCTTGCGCATAATCCACTTGAGCTAGATGATGATGATCTTGACCTTCTCAAGTTGGACCACCTTTCTTGATTGCGCTCCGCTCGGTGAAGGCTCGCAACATGCTCCCCTATACACCAAGATGGGAGAGGCACTCTTCGACATATCTTCACTTGGCCTTTATCTTGATGACGATCACCACGTGACGCCATCCTCCATGGGCTACATATGATATCCCTTTCGTTGCATGCTCATGGAGAAATGCCTAACCACACATAGAGATACAAGCACATAGATCATGGGTTAGTTCGCAAGGCTATATTGACAATTGCTTACCATACCATGGGATCATACGATCCCTCATGGTACATCCCTAGCCTTGTGTGTTAATCAACTCGCACTTAGCCTTGATCAACATAAACTCTTCTTCTTTTAGCCTTGACTCCAACATATGGAGTTCAAACATTGCTATGGACCAAACCTACAAGTATAGCTCAAAGCACACATTAGTCCTTAAGGATTGTCATTAATTACCAAAACCACACATGGGGGCAACCATGCTCTTTCATTCTCCTTCAAAATAGATGCTTCACAAGAAATGGAGTTAGTAGCACAAGCATCATTAACATTAGGAATGGAAGAAGACAACTTGACGAGCTCATCATTCAATCTAGCATTTTCCTTTTTAAACACTTTACATTTAGCATGAGCATGGTCACGTTCTTTAATGAGTTTAGCAATTATTTCATTATGATATTCCTCAATAGATTCGAGTTTCTCTTGCTCTTCCTCTAGGGCATTCTCTAAAGATGCTTTTTCCATAGCATCCTCTCTTTCAATTCTACCATTTTCTTCAAGGCTTGTTTCTAAAGCCTTAATAGTAAGCCCACGCTCCATAAGAGTGCTCATGATTTCATGGAGGTTCTCGCAAGCAATTTTATTCTTTGAAAGAGCCTTAAGAACCATTAGACCTTTCTCATGAAAGGAAGCATCATCATCATCATCATGTTCTTCATCATTATTATTATTGTCATCATCATTACTATTTGAAGATTTAGCCATAAGGCAATAAGTGGTGGATGAAGATGAACAATTAATTAATGAACTACTCAAGTTCACATCTTGTTCCATAGCAAATTGGGTTTCCTCTATATTATTTCTAATACAAGGATTAGAGTGAACACAAGCATTTTTATCAAGGGAACAAGATAAAGCAAGCATATCATCATGAGATTTATATAAGCAATTTTTAGATGATATGCAAGGACTATCAACACTAGCATGTATGACATTTGGAGTGCTAGAAGAGTTTAAGTCCAAAGATAGAGCATTGCAATGAGATAGAGATGAAGTATAATCAATAGAATATTCACCATCAACAAAGCAATTTCTATCACCACTCGCCATATCATTACCTTGTGACAAATCACATATTGGTGAAGTGGAAGAAGATGAGAACTCATCACAGCCGAAGGTGGAGGGAGAACAATCATCCTCATAGAGTTCAACACATCATATTTATCTAGAAGTTTTGTCCAAAGCTCATGAGCGTTCCGATAAGGCATGATTGAATCAAGAACTACATCGCTCACAACATAGAGAAGACCACTAGATACAAGAGTATCGAGATAAGAGTTTTCCTCGTCCTCTGAAGATAACTTTTGGGAATCCTTTGGAGGAGAAAAACCCATATCTACAATTCTCTTAAAATTTGGGTCTATGCTCCTAAGAAGATTAAGCATGCGAATTTTCCAAACATCATAATTTGTGCCGTCAAATATGAAAGTGGGATCGTGCACTAATTCTCTAAACGACATCTTTACTCTCTAGGCGGTAAAGCCTAAAAATGAGAGCCCGGGCTCTGATACCAATTGAAAGGACAAGGATGTCGCCTAGAGGGGGGTGAATAGGCGATTTAAAACTTTTACGATTAGGCTTGATAATTACGGAATAAAACTAGGTGAAAACCTAATATAATAGGTTCACCTATGTGCACCAACAACTTATGCTAAGCAAGATAATGTTGGAGATATGCCCAAGAGGCAATAATAAAGATTATTGTTTATCATATTTCCCCGTTCATGATAAATGTTTATATCCATGCTAGAATTGTATTAAGCAGAAACAAATACATGTGTGGAATATAAACGGTAATGTGTGCCTAGTCTTTCCTCTTGTGACTAGTTCGTTTAATCAAGTGATGGTTAGATGTTTCCTAACCATGGATTTATGAATCACTAGATAAACGGAGTTGTATCATAGGAGATGATATAATGGACAAGACTCAATTTAATAGATGTCAAATATAGTTTCCTTAGACCATGAGATTATGTTACTACCGCTTATCGGAGGAGTGCTTTGTGGACATCAAACGTCACTTCGTAACTGGGTGATTATAAAGGTGGCTTTCAGGCATCTCCAATGTTAGGTTGTTGGGTTGCATGTTTCAAGACTGGGATTTGTTCGTCCAACAGTTGGATAGATATCTCTGGGCCCTCTCGGTAGTATAGCATCCAAACGCTTACAAGCATATGACTAAGTAGCTAGTCATAATGGATCCTATTCTATGGAAACGAGTAAAGAGAACTTGTCGGTAACGAGATTAATCAGATATGGAGATATCGGTGGATTGAATCTCGGACAAGTAATATATCGTGAAACAAAAGGAATCGTATATGGATTGATTGAATCCCTGACATTGTGGTTCGACTAGTAAAGTACTTCGTCGAATATGTAGGAATTAATATGGACATCCCGGTCCCGCTATTAATATGACATATTCGCGAGCCCGCAGAGTCACACACTTAATGTTCGATGTAGTTAGGGCTCGAGATAAATGATGGTCAGAATGAATATTGATTCGAAGTCTCGGATATGATCCCGGATGTCACGAGGAGTTCCGGAAGAGTCCGGGGAATAAGATTCATATAAGGAAAGTGTTTCCGGAGGTATTAAAAGGTTCGAGAATTTTTCGGTAGGGTACTGGAATATTCTAGAAGGTTCTAGAGGAGTCTAGAAGTGGGGACCATATGAGTATGGGGCCTACACGGGCCAAAGGGGTGGTGAAGTGGTCAGCTGGGCCAGCCGCACCAGAGCCCCAAGGGGATCATGCGGCTAGGGCAAAAGCCCATGTGGGCTAGAGCAAGGCCCAAAGGGGGCCGGCCTAACCCTAACCCTAAAGGGCGGCTGGCTTGGGGGCCAAGGCACCCCAGCCGCCGACCCTAAAGGTCTTGGGGCGCAGCCCCCCTGGCCGCCTATATAAGGAGGGGGCTAGGGAGGGTTGTCCGCACCCTTGTGCCCCTCCCCAAGCCGCCGCCCCCCTCCCTAGCCGCCGCCTCCTCCTCTCCTCTCCTCTCTCCTCCGCAGCCGCTTCACGAAGCCCTGTCGGATCTCCACCATAACCACCATGCTACCGTCATCGTGCTGCTGATCTCGCGAGCCTCTCCACCACCTCTTGCAGGATCAAGAACGTGGAGTCTTCATCGAGCCGTACGTGTGGATCTCTCGGAGGCGCTGCCCGTTGCGACGCTTGGATAATACATCTCCTCGCGACTAGACAAGTCTAGTTACGGGGATCGACTAGCCAACCCCTGCCTCGACAAAACGCTCACGGTTTTCTTCGAGGGTGAGATTCGATCTCCTTCTTGCTACCAACCTCTCGTAGATCAGATCTCGTGTTGGGTTTATTCCGCCCTCTTTGCGTAGGAATTTTTTTGTTTTCCATGCTGCGACCCATCAGTGGTATCAGAGCCTAGATCTATTCATAGATGTTGGTGCGATTAGACACAAGTGTTGTGGGCGTTGATATTATATGTTGCTACCTTCTCGCGTGCACTTTGTATCTTGACGGTATTGTGATATTGAAGCAGCCCGGACCAACCTTACTCGTCCACGTACGAGAGACCGGTTCCACGACTGACATGCAACTTGTTTTGCATAAGTGGCTGGCGGGTGTCTGTTTCTCTTGCTTTAGTGAGATGCAATTTTCAATGGAAGGCCTTTGAAAGGATGAGTAAATAAGCAACTATTTTATCATCATTGTGGCTTTGCGTAGATTAGAACGGTTCTATCTCATGACCCATAGAAGCCACGTAAAAATTGCTTAAACAAAGTAGAGGCGTCTAACTTGTTTTTGCAGGGTTTGTGATGTGGTATGGCCCAAGATGTGATTATGTGATGTATGCAATGATCATGTTTTGTAATTTTCACGACTTGCATGTCGATAAGTATGGCAACCGGCAGGAGCCTTATGGTTGTCTCATATTTATTGTATGACCCGCGTTTCACTTTAAACGCCATGAATTGCTTTACTTTATTGCTAAGAGTAGCCATAGTAGTAGTTGCAATAGTTAGTGGAGGCAATCATGGTGGTGGCGCCACGAGCTGGTGATGATGGAGATCATGCCGGTGCTTTGGCGATGGAGATCAAAAGCACAAGAAAAGGCTATACCATGTCACAAAATTATTAAATTGCATGTGATGTTAATCCTTTTATGCACCTTATAGTTTTGCTTAGATTCGATCTCGACGGTAGCATGATAAGGTGATCTCTCTAGTTAATATCAAGATGTGTTCTCCCCTAGTATGCACCATTGCAAAAGCTCGTCGTTTTGAAGCACCACGTGATGATCGGGTGTGATAGATTCTACGTTCACGTACAACGGGTGTAAGACAGTTTTACACACGCGGAAATACTACGGTTTCCTTGACGAGCCTAACATGTACAGACATGGCCTCGGAACACAAGAGCCTAAAGGCTAAACACGAGTCATATGGATGATATGATCAACATGGTGATGTTCACCTTTGAAGCTGCACCACCTCACGTGATGATCGGTCGTGGTGTAGTGGATTTGGATCGTGTGTCACTAAACAACCAGAGAGATGTTGAGTTTAGTGGGAGTTCGTTTTGTAATTAGATTAATTCGAACAAACTATCATGAACATAGTCTAAACACCATTGCAAATATGTTGTAGATCAATGGCCCGTCCCAACATCAACATGAATTTTAACGCGTTCCTGAGAAAGACAAGCTGAAAGACAATGGAAGCAACTTCTCAGATTGGTTTATGAATCTGAAGATTATCCTCACTGCTGCCAAGAAACTGTATGTCCTAGATGCACTGCTAGTTGAAGCTCCAGCAGAGGGAGCGGCTGAAGATGTTAGGAACATCTGGGCAGCCCGTTCTGAGGACCACGAGATAGTTAAGTGCAGGTCTGTTGTACGGCTTAGGACCAAAGCTCCAAAAACATTTTGAGCACCATGGCGTTCATCAGATGATCAATGATCTGATAGCAATGTTTCAGACTCAGGCCAAGGTGGAGAGGTATGAGGCCTCCTCCAAGTTCTTTAGCTGTATGATGGAGGAGAACAGCTCCGTCAGTGAACATGTGCTCAGAATGTCTGGGTACGGTGATCGTCTGGCGCAGCTGGGTGTTGTGATTCCCAATGAGTTGGGGATTGATCGTGTTCTCCAGTCACTTCCACCTAGCTACAAAGGCTTTGTGATGAACTATAATATGCAAGGGATGGAGAAAACTCTTCCTGAGCTCTTCGCGATGTTAAAGACCGCGGAGGTGGAAATCAAGAAGGAGCATCAAGTGTTGATGGTCCATAAGACCACCAGTTTCAAGAAAAAGGGCAAAAGAGACAACTTCAAGAAGGGCGGCAAGCAAGCTGCCGCGCCTGCGAGGAAGTCAAGGAAGGGCCCTAAGTCTGATACTGAGTGCTTCTACTGCAAGGGGACTGGACACTGGAAGCGGAATTGCCCCAAGTATCTGGCGGATAAGAAGGCTGGTACCGTCAAACAAGGTATATGTGATATACACGTTATTGATGTGTATTTAACAAGTGCTCGTAGCAGTACCTGGGTATTTGATACTAGTTCGGTTGCTAACATATGTAACTCGAAACAGGAGCTGCGGAATAGACGACGCTTGGCAAGGGACGAGGTGACGATGCACGTCAGAAATGGATCAAAAGTTGAAGTCCTTGCCGTCGGCATGCTCCCTTTACGTTTACCTTCGGGATTAGTTTTAAACCTCAATAATTGTTATTTGGTGCCTACGTTAAGCATGAACATTATATCTGGATCTTGTTTATTGCGAGACGGTTATTCGTTTAAGTCAGAAAACTCTGGTGTTTCTGTTTATATGGATGATATCTTTTATGGACATGCACCTGAAGTGAATGGTTTATTTCTGATGGATCTCGATAGTAATGATACACATGTTCCTAACATTGATGCTAAACGCTGCAAACCGAATGAAGATAATTCCACATATATGTGGCACTGCCGTTTAGGTCATATTGGTGTAAAGCGCATGAAGAAACTCCATTCTGATGGACTTTTGGATTCACTTGATTTTGAATCATTTGAAACTTGCGAACCATGCCTCATGGGCAAGATGACTCGAACACCCTTCTCTGGCACAATGGAGAGAGCAACGGACTTGTTGGAAATCATACATACGGATGTGTGTGGACCAATGAGTGTTGCAGCACGCGGTGGATATCGTTATTTCTTGACCTTCACGGATGATTTAAGTAGATATGGGTATATTTATTTAATGAAACACAAATCTAAAACATTTGAAAAGTTCAAAGAATTTCAGAGTGAAGTTGAGAATCATCGTAATAAGAAAATAAAGTTTCTCCGATCCGATCGTGGAGGCGAATATTTGAGTAACGAGTTTGGCATGCATTTAAAGACGTGTGGAATTGTTTCACAACTCACACCACCCGGAACACCACAGCGTAATGGTGTGTCTGAACGTCGTAATCGAACTTTATTGGATATGGTGCGATCTATGATGTCTCTTACCGATTTGCCACTATCTTTTTGGAGCTATGCATTAGAGACAGCCGCATTCACTTTAAATAGGGCACCATCAAAATCCATTGAGATGACTCCATATGAGTTATGGTTTGGCAAGAAGCCGAAGTTATCGTTTCTCAAAGTTTGGGGTTGCGATGCTTATGTGAAAAGCTTCAACCTGATAAGCTCGAACCCAAATTGGAAAAATGCGTCTTCATAGGATACCCTAAGGAAACTATTGGGTATACCTTCTACCACAGAACCGAAGGCAAGATTTCCGTTGCCAAGAATGGATCCTTTCTAGAGAAGGAGTTTCTCTCGAAAGAAGTGAGTGGGAGGAAAATAGAGCTTGACGAGGTTATTGAACCTGTTCTTGAGATGCCGAGTAGCGCAGAACTGGAAAATGTTCCAGAGCTGCCATCGCCACCTGAAGAAGAAGCAAATGATGGAGATCATATTGCTCCGGTCAAGGCTGCTATTGAACCTCGCAGGTCCACGAGGGAACGTACCGCTCCTGATTGGTACGACCCCGTCATGAGTGTCATGTTGTTGGACAATGATGAACCTGCGAATTATGAGGAAGCAATGATGAGCCCAGACTCCGATAAATGGCTAGGAGCCATGAAATCTAAAATGGAGTCCATGTATGAAAACCAAGTATGGACTTTGGTGGACTTACCGAACGATCGAAAGGCCGTTGAGAACAAATGGATATTCAAAAGAAAGACAAACGTTGACGGAAATGTCACCGTGTATAAAGCTCGACTTGTCGCAAAGGGTTTCCGACAAATTCAAGGAGTTGACTACGATGAGACATTCTCACCTGTAGCGATGCTGAAATCTGTTCGGATTATGTTAGCGATTGCCGCCTTTTATGATTATGAAATTTGGCAAATGGATGTAAAGACCGCGTTCCTTAATGGTCATATTAAGGAAGAGTTGTACATGGTACAACCCAAAGGTTTTGTTGATCCAAAGGAGGCTAACAAGGTATGCAAACTTCAGAGATCCATTTATGGACTGAAGCAAGCATCGCGGAGTTGGAATCTCTGGTTTGATGAAGTGATCAAAGGGTTTGGATTTGTCCAAACTTATGGAGAGGCCTGCATTTACAAGAAAGTGAGTGGGAGTTCAGTTGCATTTTTAATACTATATGTGGATGACATATTATTGATTGGAAATGATGTTGCACTACTAGAGAGTGTAAAGGCTTACTTGAATAAAAGTTTTTGAATGAAAGACCTTGGCGAAGCAGCGTACATTTTAGGCATAAAGATCTATAGAGATAGGTCAAGGCGCCTAATAGGGCTTTCACAAAGTACATACCTTGACAAGGTTCTGAAGAAGTTTAGAATGGAAAATTCGAAGAAGGGGTTCTTACCAATGTTGCAAGGAAAGGTTTTGAGTAAGTCTCAAAGTCCAGTCACGGCAGAAGATAGAGAGATAATGAACAATGTTCCTTATGCCTCTGCGATAGGCTCTATCATGTATGCCATGCTATGTACTAGACCAGATGTGTGCCATGCTGTTAGTTTGACCAGTAGGTACCAAAGTGATCCAGGAGTGGAACACTGGTCAGCAGTCAAAAATATCCTTAAGTATTTGAACAGAACTAAGGAAATGTTTCTCGTGTATGGAGGTGACCAAGAGCTTGTCGTAAGGAGTTACGTCGATGCTAGTTGGGACACAGATCCGGATGATTCTAAGTCTCAGTCTGGATACGTGTTTATTCTAAATGGTGGCGCTGTGAGTTGGAGGAGTTCCAAGCAGAGCGTGGTGGCGAAATCTTCAACTGAAGCGGAGTATGTTGCGGTCTCATCGGCAGCAAGTGAAGCAGTCTGGATGAAGGAGTTCCTCTCAGACCTAAGTGTGGTTCCAAGTGCGTCAAGACCTCTGGCCCCGTACTGTGACAATACAGGTGCTATAGCTCTTGCCAAGGACCCGACTTCACACAAGAATACCAAGCATATTAAGCGCCGCTATCACAATTTGCGTGAGAATGTCAAGGATGGTGGCATAGAGATTTACAAGGTGCATACAGATCTGAATGTGGCAGACCCGTTGACTAAACCTCTTCCACGAGCAAAACATGATCAGCACCGAGAGGCCATGGGTGTTAGATTGCTATAGATGTAAACTAGATTATTGACTCTAGTGCAAGTGGGAGACTGTTGGAGATATCCCCAAGAGGCAATAATAAAGATTATTGTTTATCATATTTTCCCGTTCATGATAAATGTTTATATCCATGCTAGAATTGTATTAAGAAGAAACAAATACATGTGTGGAATATAAATGGTAATGTGTCCCTAGTCTTTCCTCTTGTGACTAGTTCGCTTAATCAAGTGATGGTTAGATGTTTCCTAACCATGGATTTATAAATAACTGGATAAACGGAGTTGTATCATAGGAAATGATATAATGGACAAGACTCAATTTAATAGATGTCAAATATAGTTTCCTTAGACCATGAGATTATGTTACTCCCGCTTATCGGAGGAGTGCTTTGTGGACATCAAACGTCACTTCGTAACTGGGTGATTATAAAGGTGGCTTTCAGGCATCTCCAATGTTAGGTTGTTGCGTTGCATGTTTCAAGACTGGGATTTGTTCGTCCAACAGTTGGATAGATATCTCTGGGCCCTCTCAGTAGTATAGCATCCAAACGCTTACAATCATATGACTAAGTAGCTAGTCATAAGGGATCCTATTCTATGGAAACGAGTAAAGAGAACTTGTCGGTAACGAGATTAATCAGATATGGAGATATCGGTGGATTGAATCTCGGACAAGTAATATATCGTGAAACAAAAGGAATCGTATATGGATTGATTGAATCCCTGACATTGTGGTTCGACTAGTAAAGTACTTCGTCGAATATGTAGGAATTAATATGGACATCCCGGTCCCGCTATTAATATGACATATTCGCGAACCCGCAGAGTCACACACTTAACGTTCGATGTACTTAGGGCTCGAGATAAATGATGGTGAGAATGAATATTGATTCGGAGTCTCGGATATGATCCCGGGTGTCACGAGGAGTTCCGAAAGAGTCCGGGGAATAAGATTCATATAAGGAAAGTGTTTCCGGAGGTATTAAAAGGTTCGGGAATTTTTCGGTAGGGTACCGAAATATTCTAGAAGGTTCTAGAGGAGTCTAGAAGTGGGGCCCATAGGAGTATGGGGCCCACACAGGCCAAAGGGGTGGTGCAGTGGCCGGCTGGGCCAGCCGCACCAGAGCCCCAAGGGGACCATGCGGCTAGGGCAAAAGCCCATGTGGGCTAGAGCAAGGCCCAAAGGGGGCCGGCCTAACCCTAACCCTAAAGGGTGGCTGGCTTGGGGGCCAAGGCACCCTAGCCGCCGGCCCTAAAGGGCTTGGGGCGCAGCCCCCTGGCCGCCTATATAAGGAGGGGGCTGGGGAGGGCTTCCGCACCCTTGTGCCCCTCCCCAAGCCGCCGCCCCCCTCCCTAGACGCCGCCTCCTCCTCTCCTCTCCTCTCTCCTCCGCAGCCGCTTGGCGAAGCCCTGTCGGATCTCCACCATAACCACCATGCTACCGTCATCGTGCTGCTGATCTCGTGAGCCTCTCCACCACCTCTTGCGGGATCAAGAACGTGGAGTCTTCATCGAGCCGTACAAGTGGATCTCTCAGAGGCGCTGCCCGTTGCGACGCTTGGATAATACATCTCCTCGCGACTAGACAAGTCTAGTTGCGGGGATCGACTAGCCAACCCCTGCCTCGACAAAACGCTTATGGTTTTCTTTGAGGGTGAGATTCGATCTCCTTCTTGCTACCGACCTCTCGTAGATCAGATCGTTTATTTCGCCCTCTTTGCGTAGGAAATTTTTTTGTTTTCCATGCTGCGACCCATCAGATAATAACAAGGTGATAGCAAGATATAAAACTTCAAGCACGAAGGCTATCACAATGTAAATTACATAAGTAAAGAGCTCGGGTATAGAAATAACCGAGGCACGTGGAGACGAGGATGTATTCCCGAGTTCCTCCTTGTTAAGGGAGTACGTCTCGTTGGAGGGGTGTGAGCTCGCCACAAAGGCCTACTCAAGATGCCACAAAAGGCCTCACCCTATTCTCCGATGAACCTCACCCCAAGGGTTAGGTTCACCTTCCACTATCGGAATCCTTCAAGGTGGAATCCAGAGCCTTTACAACAATCTTGGGACACACCCACAACTCAATCGGGGGCTCCCAAATCTTGCCCGAAGCTTCACAACTCCAAGCCTTCGCGACACCACCAACTGTCTAGGGTACACAATGCACCCAAGAGGCACAAGCTCTTGGGAACACAATGCACCCAAGAGGCACAAGCTCTTGGGAACACAATGCACCCATGAGTAACAAGCTTCTCAAACTTCAACTTCCATGAATCTTTGTGGAGAGCACAAACCGATGCACCAAATGCAATGGCAAGAGCACAAGTGCTCAAATCCTTCACTCTCAAATTCCAACAAAGCAACAAATGCTTATCGGGGAATAAGAGAGTAAGAACAAGGAAGAACTCAACAAATGAATCTCCAAGATCGAGATGCAAAGGGTTCCCCTCACTTAGAGGAGAGATCGATTGGTGGAAATGTAGATCTAGATCTCTTCTCTTTTTTCCCTCTAATTTGAGGCAAGAATCATAGAGGAATAGAGAGAAAACCAAGCTTCAAAAGGTCAACAATGGGGGGCAAAGACGTGCTAGGAAGCTCTGGTAACTTTGAGGAAGAAGGGGCCCTTTTATAGACCGGAGAATTTGGCTGGAGACTTTTTTTTGGACCGGAAACTTTGCTCGGACCGGAGTCTTTGCAAAGTTTCCGGTATGAGTCCAGTGGCTCTCCACACGGTGTCCAAAATATACAAACCATAAACTTTGGTGCGGAAACTTCAGGTTCGGACCGGAGATTCCGGCCTATAGAAAAACTGCAGAAACACCAACACGAAAACGAAGATATCTTTATCATCCGAACTCCGTTTTCGATGTTCTTGGGCTCGTTGGAATTGCAACGAAAAGCTCTACAAGAATATACAGATAAACATCATAGTCCAATAAGGGAGAATAAAACCAAATATAGAAAGGATTTGTATAAAGAACAACCGGTAAATCCTCCAACATCAAACCCAACAAGTTTTTCGTCCGGACTCCGTTTTCTATGATCTTGGGCTTGTTTTGAAGATAATAACAAGCTCTACAAGATCATGCATATACACATCATAGTCCATCATGTGAGGAGGAAACTGATACGTCCATTTTGCATCAATATTTTACATCAAAATTTATCTTTATTCATTGATATATTTCATATTATGATGCAATACTTATGTTATTTTATCCCATTTTGCATGTTTGGCAATTATTGGAGATGCATCCGCCGGAGCCTGGAATCAGCTGGAAAAGTACCTGTCAAGACACCTGACTTCGGAAGCCCCAAAAATTCCAGGAAAATTCAGAGCATAATATTTCGGGAAATAAGTCACGGAGACAGAAGGGGGCGAAGAGGCTAGCAACAGGGGGCAGGGGCGACCCCCTGCCGCAGGTCCACCCCAGGCCACGGGTGGGGCCCACCCCTGGTCCCTGTGGCCCCTCTCCAGCTCCCCTTCGGCGTATTATTGACCCTTGACCTAAAAACATCAGGGGCATCGACGAGGAATTTTTCCGCCGCCTCCACGAGGCGGAAACCAGGCAGAGAGAAGAAGAGCTTCGGCAGGGAGAAATCTGACGGGGAATTTCCCTCCCGGAGGGGGGAACCGCCGCCATCGTCATCGCCATCACGCCAAGCATCATCGGGAACATCATCAACATCATCTCCACCATCAGCACCATCATCACCGCCGTCATCCCATCTCATCTCGCTGTAACAATTATCATTGTGTTGCTATTAGTTCATCGGAATCGTATCCCGGGCGTTGATTACCACTTGTAGTTGATGTTTGAGAGTTTTATCGGTGAATTATCATTACAATCAGATTGTTGCCCTTATACATATCACCTCTGATCATGATCTATATGATGTCTTGTGAGTAATACGTTTGGTTCTTGAGGACATGGGGAAAGCCTTGTTGCTAGTAATTGCATAATGTTAAGTAATATTTAATGGTTTGATTTATGTTGTGGTGTTATTCCTCTAGTGGTATCGTGTGAACGTCGACTACATGATACTTCACCTTTCAAAGGGCCTAGGGGAATGCATAGTGTAATTAGTTTGCTTATGGTAGGGTTGCAGGAGTGACAGAAACCTAAAACCCAATTTGTGAACTAGTGCACTAGGGAGTGTAGGGTCTCAGAGTTTAAGGTTGTGGTTAGGTTTTTATCTTAATTACTTTCTTGTAGTTGCGGATGCTTGCAAGGGGTTTAATCACAAGTATGTATTTTTCCAAGTAAGGGCGGTGCATTAGCATAGGTCCACCCACACAGCACTTTATCAAAACATTGAAGGTTAATCACCGGCGTGCAATGAAACTGGCTAGGCAGAAACTCCCATGTGTCCTCGAGAACGTTTTAATCCTCATAAGCAACACAACCGGCCTGTCCTTTGAGCTTAAAAGGATTGGGCTATTTGCTGCAATTATTGTAGCACTCTTTTATTTACTTGTTCTTCATTCATTATTTAAATTAAAAATCCAAAAACATTTCTCTTTTAGTGCTTGCAGTGAAACCTTGCTGAGAACTACTTGTCAACACCTTCTGCTCCTCGTTGGGTTCGACACTCTTACTTATCGAAAGGACTACGATAGATCCCCTATACTTGTGGGTCATCAAGACTCTTTTCTGGCGCCGTTGCCGGGGAGTGTATCGCTATTGGTAAGTGGAATTGGTAAGGAACTCTTTTATTGTAAGTGTTGTTTTTATTTTTGCTTGTTACTTTGCTTTGTTATGGAGCACTCTTCACTTAATATGCTGTTTGGGAGTGACTTTGCCACCATACCTGTGGTGGATAAGAGTCCTCCGCTCTCTGAAATTGATCCATTTAAAATACCCATGGGAATTATTGATCATGTTATGAGTAACCGTTATGCAGGGGATGGAACCATCCATCCAGGTTATCATTTGCTTTATATTAAAGATCTGTGCGAGCTATTTAAGATTGCAGGTATGTCAAAAGAGGTAATCATGAGGAAATTATTCTCAATATCACTAAAGGATAAAGCTATGGATTGGTATATGCTTCTGGATAATTCTCACTTGATGGATTGGAAAGAGCTTATGTCTCTCTTTTATTCTAAATTTTATCCTCTTCATGAAATTCATCAAGATAGAAATTATATTTATAACTTTTGGTCACATGAAGGAGAAAGCATCGCTCAAGCTTGGGGGAGGTTGAAATCTCTAATGCTTAAATGCCCCAATCATAAGCTTCCTAATGATATAATTGTTAACAATTTTTATGCGAGGTTGCCTCGCTATGATAAGGATATGCTTGATGCTTCTTCTCGGATCCTTTACAAACAAAGAAGTTAATGCTAAATGGGATTTAATTGAAAGGATTTATCGCAATGCGGAAGATTGGGAGATCGACAAAGGTAAAGAATCAGGTATAAATTATGAGTATGACTGCATTAAATCTTTCATAGAAACTGAACATTTTAATATGCTTAGTACTAAGTTTGGTCTCGATTCTCAAATTGTTGTTGATCTTTGTAAATCCTTTGCTGACCATATTAATATTCCAAAATAAAAATGGGATAAGTATCATGAACCATTTAAAGATGTTTGTAAAACGGATGTGCTTGCTAGTGATGATGTGCCTGTTCAAACAGTTGAATCTGTTTTACCTGCTGTTTACTTTGAAAAACCACCCTTTCCTATAAAAATTAAAGATCACTCAATCATGGCTAGTGTGGTTAATAAAAGTGAAAGGAAAGCTTATGAACCTGATGAACAACTTGAAATTGCCTCTCCAGTAGCTTTGGTTAAAGATCTTGTAACTGAGAATGTCGATGGAAGTTTTATTTATTTTTCCGAAGCTGCTACTAACATTGTTAGACAGGATAAAGGTGCAAAAGTTGTTGGTACTCCTGTTGTCTCTGTCAAGATAGGTGATCATTGCTATTACGGATTATGTGATATGGGTGCAAGTGCAAGTGCTATTCCTTATACACTTTATCAAGAAATAATGCGCGAAATTGCGTCATGTGAGCTTGAGGATATTGATTTGGAGATTAAATTGGCTAATAGAGATGTCATCCACCCGGTGGGAATTGTCAGAGACGTTGAAGTTTTATGTGGTAAGGTAAAATATCGAACTGATTTCCTTGTCTTGGGGTCGGTTAAAGATAAATTTTGTCCTATCATATTTGGTAGACCTTTCTTAAATAATTGTAGTGTTGTTATAGATTTAAAAAAAGAAAAGGTCTCTGTTCAATTCGCTGGAGAGCTGTATGAATTTAATTTTTCCAAATTTGCTAGACATCGTTATGATAAAGAATTACCTAATGAGGATCTTATTATTGAAAGAATTGCTTCTATTACCGTGCCTCCTAATGATCCTTTGCAGCAATATATGGAGGAGCACGAGAATGATATGTTTATGCAGGAAAGAGAGGAAATTGATGAAGTCTTCTTTAGACAGCCGGCTATTCTAAAGCATGATCTACCTGTGGAGTCTCTGGGGACCTAGACACCTCCGAAGGGAGATCCTGTTTTTGAATTAAAAGCTCTCCCAGATACTCTCAAATATACATATTTGGATGAGAAGAAAGTATATCCTGTTATTATCAATTCTAACCTTTCAGCGAAAGAGGAGGAGCGATTATTGGAGGTCCTTAGGAAATATAGAGCTGCATTGGGATATACTCTAGATGATCTTCAAGGGATTTCTCCATCTATTTGTCAACATACAATTAATCTTGAGCCTGATGCGAAGCCCGTTGTTGATCATCAACGAAGATTAAATCCAAAGATGAAGGATGTGGTAAGAAATGAGATACTCAAGCTTCTCGATGCAGGTATAATCTATCCTATTGCTGATAGTAGATGGGTTAGTCCTGTTCATTGTGTTCCCAAAAAGGGAGGTATGACTGTTGTTGCTAATGATAATAATGAACTCATTCCTCAAAGAACAGTTGTAGGGTATAGAATGTGTATTGATTATAGGAAACTTAATAAGGCTACTTGAAAAGATCATTATCCTTTGCCTTTTATTGATCAAATGCTTGAAAGACTGTCTAAGAATTCTCACTTTTGTTTTCTTGATGGTTATTCTGGTCTCTCTCAAATTGCTGTTAAATTTGAAGATCAAGAAAAAACTACTTTTACTTGTCCTTATGGAACTTATGCCTATAGACGTATGCCTTTTGGTTTGTGTAATGCACCTGCTACTTTTCAAAGATGCATGTCTGCTATTTTTCATGGTTTTTGTGAGGAAATTGTGTAAGTCTTCGACTTCTCCGTCTATGGAACTTCTTTCGACAATTGCCTCTACAATCTTAACAAAGTTTTGCAGAGATGTGAGGAGACCAATCTTGTTCTCAATTGGGAGAAGTGTCATTTCATGGTAAATGAAGGCATAGTGCTTGGACATAAAATTTCGGAAAGAGGGATTGAAGTTGATAAAGCCAAAATTGAAGCAATTGAGAAGATGCCCTATCCAAGGGACATCAAAGGTATTCGTAGTTTCCTCGGTCATGCTGGTTTTTATAGGAGGTTTATTAAAGATTTTTCTAAGACATCGCGGCCTCTTACTAATCTTCTTCAAAAAGATGTTCCATATGTTTTTGATGAAGATTGTAAGGAAGCCTTCGAGGTACTAAAAAGGGCTTTAATCACCGCTCCTATAGTTAAACCGCCTGATTGGAATTTACCCTTTGAAATTATGTGTGATGCTAGTGATTATGCTGTAGGGGCTGTCCTTGGCCAAAGAATTGATAAGAAGTTGAATGTAATTCATTATGCTAGTAAAACTTTGGATAGTGCACAGAAAAATAATGCAACCACTGAAAAGGAATTTTTAGCGGTCGTTTTTGCTTGTGATAAATTTAGACAATATATTGTGGACTCTAAAGTGACTATTCATACTGATCATGCTGCAATTAAGTACCTTATGGAGAAAGAAGTCCTTCTAATAAATTCGAGCACTATGGGTAACGGCACTCCCTTGGCTTGTTCCAACCTTGGGGGAGTGCCCCGATATCTTTATCTTATGTCTTTTATTTTTCGCAGTCTTGTGAGTCGTATCATGAGTAGAGAAGTTATCTTGTATTATGGTTTTGCATTGTGTCTTGTCACTCCTTGTGAGTCCTTTGTATCCGTTGGTATGTGGTTTTCTATAATGGAATATAAATGAGAAGTATCTTTTATTCTTCTGCACTTTATATTTTATTATGGAATCTCTCTCATCTGCTGATCTTGTGGTAAGTAATGATTTGACATTGGGTGCATGAGTAGAAGTTGATTCGGTATTGATAAGCATGGCTTCGTTTAAATTGCAGTAATTGCTTTGGTGCTTGAGTAGAGAAGAAGAATTTAATTGCAAATACACTATCTTGTATGTCTTACATGCTTGTGAACCTTCCAGCTCATACACCTTTGTATTAGATTTATTTGTGACAGTGATGATAAGATTTATGTTGCATGCTTGACATATTTTTTTGACAGCATAGCTGATTTACATCTCTCAACAATGTTCGTTTGCTTTAAAGCCTTTCTAGCCTGAAGCCCTGTACTGAGTGTATGGTTCACTAGTCCATCCAATTCCCAAAGCCAAACTTTCTTGCCAGCTGTGTCCACCATATCTACCTATGCATGGTATTTCTTGCCATTCCAAGTAAATTTGTCATGTGCTACCTTTAAAAATTCAAAATACTTCTTCTTTGTGCCTCTGTTTAAGCTCATGAGGGAGCAGTAGAGAGCTAGATATAACTTGTGACGAGCAAGGTCATTTCCCCCCTTTCACCCAGTGTTGATGGATTACGTCTTCACTTGAATCAACCTGAGAGCAGCTTAAGCAAAATATAAATATAACTCACAATTCTCCTCCGCGCAATGCAAATCTGAGAAATCAGCCCAAACATTGGACAGTGGTGAAACCAAGGAGAAAGAAGAGCGTACTCGCTCTTCTAAAAACCAGCTGCTCTCACAAGTCTAAAAAACCTTGCTTGTCATGGGGGACTAGATAGCTTCTTTGTTGTGAATTCGTTGACGAAAGCATGCATACCTCAAAATCATTTTACTTCTGTTTTAAAAACCAAAAGCTCTAGCACATGATTAATCCCTGCTTCCCTCTGCGAAGGGCCTCTCTTTTACTTATTGTTGAGTCAGTTCACCCACTTCCTCTACCTTCTACAAGCAAACCCACAGTGTTGAATTTTGATGTTAAGCAAGTATGATATCTACGTTATGTATTTTATGTCTCATGATAGTTATTCATTTTTCTTATGTCAGTCCTAACTCTTTTATAAGGATATAGCTTTGACGATTTGCAACTCGTGGGAAGATGACCGGATGGTTGAAGCATTTAAATGAATCTTTCCTTGAAATATAGGCTGATAAGTATAATTGTTTCTTAAGTGGAGTCTCGTTTTGTCTTTGCTTAATAAATTTCTGTCTTCTTTCACCTTAACATGTTGTAGTTACATTACTTGTCTTCGAGAAGCTTTATGAGAGAAAGGTTGCTGTTTAAGATATATCTGTGTTTGATGAGTAAATATTGATGCTTCATGTTCGTATTCTTTATTTATCGACACTTCACTCTATAAACCTGTGGTCATGTTTACCGAGTTCAGTTTTCGCTTGGGGACAAGCGGAGTCTAAGCTTAGGGGAGTTGATACGTCCATTTTGCATCACTATTTTACATCATAATTTATCTTTATTCATTGATATATTTCATATTATGATGCAATACTTATGTTATTTTATCCCATTTTGCATGTTTGGCAATTATTGGAGATGCATCTGCCGGAGCCTGGAATCAGCTGGAAAAGTACCTGTCAAGACACCTGACTTCGGAAGCCCCAAAAATTCCAGGAAAATTCAGAGCATAATATTTCGGGAAATAAGTCACGGAGCCAGAAGAGGGCGAAGAGGCGAGCAACAGCGGGCAGGGGCGACCCCCTGCCGCGGGTCCACCCTAGGCCGCGGGTGGGGCCCGCCCCTGGTCCCTGTGGCCCCTCTCCGGCTCCCCTTCGGCGTATTATTGACCCTTGACCTAAAAACATCGGGGGCATCGACGAGGAATTTTTCCGCCGCCTCCACGAGGCGGAAACCAGACAGAGAGAAGAAGAGCTCCGGCAGGGAGAAATCTGCCGGGGAATTTCCCTCCCGGAGGGGGGAACCGCCGCCATCGTCATCGCCATCACGCCAAGCATCATCGGGATCATCATCAACATCATCTCCACCATCATCACCGTTGTCATCCCATCTCATCTCGCTATAACAATTATCATTGTGTTGCTATTAGTTCATCGGAATCGTATCCCGGGCGTTGATTACCACTTGTAGTTGATGTTTGAGAGTTTTATCGGTGAATTATCATTACAATCAGATTGTTGCCCTTATTCATATCACCTCTAATCATGATCTATATGATGTCTTGTGAGTAGTTCGTTTGGTTCTTGAGGACATGGGGAAAGCCTAGTTGCTAATAATTACATAATGTTGAGTAATATTTAATGGTTTGATTTATGTTGTGCTGTTATTCCTCTAGTGGTATCGTGTGAACGTCGACTACATGATACTTCACCTTTCAAAGGGCCTAGGGGAATGCATAGTGTAATTAGTTTGCTTATGGTAGGGTTGCAGGAGTGACAGAAACCTAAACCCCAATTTGTGAACTAGTGCACTAGGGAGCGTAGGGTCTCAGAGTTTAAGGCTGTGGTTAGGTTTTTATCTTAATTACTTTCTTGTAGTTGCGGATGCTTGCAAGGGGTTTAATCACAAGTATGTATTTGTCCAAGTAAGGGCGGTGCATTAGCATAGGTCCACCCACACAGCACTTTATCAAAACATTGAAGGTTAATCACCGGCGTGCAATGAAACTGGCTAGGCAGAAACTCACATGTGTCCTCGAGAACATTTTAATCTTCATAAGCAACACAACCGGCCTGTCCTTTGAGCTTAAAAGGATTGGGCTATTTGCTGCAATTATTGTAGCACTCTTTTATTTTCTTGGTCTTCATTCTTTATTTAAATTAAAAATCCAAAAACATTTCTCTTTTAGTGCTTGAAGTGAAACCTTGCTGAGAACTACTTGTCAACACCTTCTGCTCCTCGTTGGGTTCGACACTCTTACTTATCGAAAGCACAACGATAGATCCCCTATACTTGTGGGTCATCAGAAACCACAAGGAAAGAGTTTTACCTCTCGTAGAGCAAACCGGTAAAACCTCCAACATCAAAAACGCAACACGATATTCATGAAATTCGTTTTTGATGAACTAGAGCTTGGTATGGAGATGAACACAAGATCTAAATCCTCACAAGGATAAAAGCCAAATAACAACCAATAAAGATGATGCCAAGGATGCAAAGGTTTGAGCTCTCTATGAACAATACGATCAAGATACTCGCTCGAGAGCCCCTCTTGATATTACGGTTATCTATCCTATAACCCGGTCTCTCAACAAACATAGACCGGTAAAATAGAAAAACTTATCAAGATCATACCTTTGCCTTGCGCATAATCCACTTGAGCTAGATGATGATGATCTTTATCTTCTCAAGTTGGACCACATTTCTTGATTGCGCTCCGCTTGGTGAAGACACACATATTGCTCCCCCATACACCAATATGGTAGAGGAAGTCTTCGTCAAATCTTCACTTGGACATGAACGATGACGATCACCATGTGACGCCATCCTCCATGAGCTACAAAGGATCTTCCTCTTGATTCATGCTCATGGAGAAAAAACCCTTGATCAACATATAATCTTCTTCCCTTAGCTTTGAATCCAACATACGGAGATCAACCATTGCTTATGGACATAACCTACAAGTATAGCTCAATACACACATTAGTCCATATAGATTGTCATTAATTACCAAAACCACACATGGGGGCAACCATGCTCTTTCAGATTTTTTATCTCTCTAGAATCAATTCAGTAGCCTAGCATTAGTCCAAGCTGGCAATGGTACAACTATTAGGGCCTGGAAAGACAGATGGATGGATCCATTGGCAATGGATGATTTCCCCCATTTAATCTCCTTCTCCAATAACCAAGATATCAACTTGGAGAAGCTTGCTCAATTAGCCAATGAAGATCTATATGATCACTTTCACCTCCCACTGTCCATTATTGCTGCTCAGGAATTCATAGATTTAATGCATATCATAGGAAATGAGACTCACATCCAAGATGACAAGGACATATGGACCATCCAAGGAAAAAAATACCTACTCATGCAAGAAAACATACCTGACCCTCTTGCAATATGAGGATGCTCCGGATCCATTCAAATGGATTTGGAAATCCAGAGCTCTGCCTAAACATCAGTTTTTCTTCTGGCTGCTATTACATGACAGACTAAACACCAGCGACCTAATGACAAGGAAAATTTTCTACATTGAATCAACCTCATGCGTCCTATGTCAGCTATGTACTAATGAAAAAATTAATCATCTGTTCTTTCAATGTGAATTCAGCAGAAATTTCTGGGGCGGATTGGATATATCTTGGAATTTCACCTTACCTACCATGGACATGCTCCTGGAGATCCCAATTTCGACAAGGCCTATTTGCTTCAAAGAATCTCTTATTGCTGGATGCTGGAACATTGGGAATCACAAAAATAAAATTATCTTTGAAGGGAAACCTTTAAACCAGGATGAATCTTTCAGATTTTTCAAGGAATCCTTCTCCTTAGTGATGCATAGAGCTAAGCCTAGCCTTAGAGAAGGGATGCAACAGTGGCTTGATACTTTGTAATCTATAAGATCCATGAATCCCTGTAACTTTGTACATAAAATTTTATAAATAAAATGACACAGTAGGGGCCTTCCCTACTGTTTATGTGTCAAAAAAATTGTCTCTTGCTTGCAACTTAATACCATTGGGTGACAGGTTGGATAGCGATCCCACGTGGTGGTTTTTTAACAAAGATGCAGTTGGACTCGACGGTCTTTGTTATTTTTTGTGATGCCTACATGAATATTACCATGAACTCTTTGATAGATCTAGATTAAGTTTATGTCATAATCTTGTCAATTTCCCAGCTGTAATTTGTTTACCCATCATATGAGTATTTTATTTATTGGAGAGACACCACTAGTGAACACATGGCCCCCGGTCCATCTTTTCCATTGATTACAACACCATTCACTTGCTTTTCATATTCACCTACTTGCTGGTCCGTTTCTATATTTTCATTCACTACACTATACGTTTAACCACTTTGTTTTCAGTAGACCGGAAAGATTGAGAACCTTCCTGCCGTTAGGGGCAAAGTATTTGTTTGAGTGTGTGTAGGTCCACGTTCGTCGAAGGTTAAGCACCGGAGATCGTTGACGTGCACCTCGTTGTTGATTTCAAAGTTCTACTGGTCGATTAAACCTTGGTTCTTCACTGAGGGAAAACTGCTGCTTTCTACATCCACGCCTTCGCTTGGTGCACCACCCAACTCTGCCAACCGCATCAAGCAGTTTTCTGGCACCGTTGTCGGGGACTTTGGAACTGTAGCAATGGGAGTCTCATACTCTCAATCTCTTTATTTTTCTTTTGTCTTGCTTACTTTATTTCTTGTATTGCTTGTTTACTTGTTTAAAAATTTCATAACCCAAGAAAATTAGTGTAGTCTTTATTCTTGTTTTGCTAGTATGCTTAGTTCTTTGCTTGTCCTTAATGGCTACCTTATTTGAAACAAGATCTTGTTGTGGTTTCACAGAAGATCAACGAAAATACTATAAGGAACACCGCTTGTCTCAAAAAGGGAAACAACTTTGGGATTTTCTAAAAAAGTGAACTTGTATGCTGAAAATATAAGTTATCTCTATGATATAAAATGTTTTTGTGGGAGACGTACTCCACACCTCCCTTTCCAATGTTAGGACAATGAAAATGAAATCTTAACTTCTTATGCTAAGGAAAACTTTGATTTCTTTGATGTTGAACAGATTGAAGATTTGTTGCTTTTAAGGGTGCATATGAAATTGCTTCTTTGATTGAGAAAAATGATAATGCTCATTATAAAGCTGAGAATTTTACTATACTTAAATATGTCTCTGATAATTTCAATGATAATTGTTACATTATTGAATATACTGAGGAAGTTTCCCCTCCAAAAGGAGAGACCGATACTTTGCAGGAACCTATGGAAGAAGAAATTGCTGAAACTGGAAGGCTCATTGGATGAAAAAGAGGAGGAGAGTGACGAACAAAAGGAGGAAGAATGAGTAGCTACCTATGCCTACCTTCTAATGAGAGTAACTCTATAACTCATACACTATTTGATGATTGTCGTGGTCCTATGAATTCTTATAAAATATCCCTTTTTGATGAAACTGCGAGAAATGATTTTGCGGTGTATGATAATCTATGCTATATTGATAAATCTTATGATAATCCTTTATTTATTTCTACCATTTATATGCATGTTAATGAAGATTTGTACTTAGAAAGTTTATATGATAATGCTCTTGATGATGGTCCTATGTTATTTGATGATATAAATTATAATGTTGTTGAAAGTGGGTTGAATTCCACTATTTTGGAGATGGACAGAAATTATGTGGTTGTGGATCATGAAAAGCATGCTTTATGTGATAGTTATATTGTTAAGTTTATTCATGATGCTACTAAAAATTAATTTGAGAGAGGAAAATATGATTAAGGAGCTTTCATTTTACGAAAACACCTCTCTTTATGCTGAAAATTTAAAAGTTGCTCTTGTTTCACCTTCCTATGCTTGAGACTTTGTGCTTAAATGATTTATTTTCTTACAAGATTCCTATGCATAAGAAGTGGGTTAGACTTAAATATGTTTCTTTTATGCTTTGTGATGCTCCCTTTTGCTTTAATTCTTATTTTTACGTGGGCATCTTTTAAAACTATCGTGTCTAGCTAAAAGGCGTTAAAGAAAAGCGCTTGTTGGGAGGCAACCCAATTTTTTATTTTTGCTTTCTTGAGTTATGAAGTTGTTGCCTCTGTAGAAACTTCATTGTATATTTTTCTTTTGTTTTTTGTTTATTTTTGTGCCAAGAATTAGCCTCTAATGCATTGAAAGTGTGAGGTGTTGATTTGCTGTCCAGAAACAGATTATGTGCGAGTGTTACAGAACATCTCAAAAAATCCCAGAACGTGATATTTTTCTGGCAATTTTTGACAGAAAGCCTGATACTTTTATATATCCTTCATTAGTTTAAGTTTTCTGATTTCAGCTACGGAAGTGCCTCTTAAAATTCGATATTTACAGATTGTTCTGTTTTTGACAGATTTTGCCTTTATTTGTATTCACCTCTTTTATTAGTGTTATTTGCGGTACTTTTTGGAAGGAGTGCCACTTTAAGGCTTAGTAGACAATATCTAATGTTAAATCAAGTTTTTTCAATTTTTCTTGGTGGAACCCAAGTGGATTTTATTTTATGAGTACTAACCCTTTAATCAGTTTATGAGAAGTTTTGTGTGAAGAGAGTTTTAAGTTCCACGAGAGAGGGTGATGAAAAAAGTTGAAGGATGGAAAAAATCACAAGCTTGGGGATGCCCCCATGGCATCCCCCTAGAAATTCAAGAAGAATCAAGCTTCTAAGCTTGGGGATGCCTCTTCTTCATCGACAACCATTAGGTCGTCTCCGTTAAACTAAGTTTTTATCACTTTACATATTATGTGTTGTTCTTGGAGCGTCATTTTATTTTGTTTTCAGTTTGTTTTGTTTTGTTTGCTGGTCATATTCTTTATTGTATCCTAGCTATCTTGTGTGGGAGAGAGACACGCTCCGCTTTTTCATTAGAATACTATTGTGCTTCGTTTATATCTTGTTGAGTATTCTTAGCTACTGTTTTTCTTATCAGCTCTTCTACTTCGCTTATATCTTTTCAAGAGTTGTCAGTTATTGTTATTAATCTCTCTTGTTCTTCACTTATATTTGTTAGAGAGTTTTTTTGGTTGCTTGGTTGATGTGTTAGAACGATAGAATGTTGTGCATGTGGTAGTAGTATGAAATATAAAAAACCTGCATAGTCTTGTAGATGTAACAGCCCCATTTTGGTACATGAAAAATATGAATAATTTTTCCACTTTTGCTTTTTCATGATTGCATCATGGCATCTATATTTAAATTGCTCCACATGAAATAATGCTTTGGTTTGAATTATTAAATCAAGGTTGGTGAATATTATTGGACAAACAAAATTCAAATTGAACTATCATATCTGTCCAGGAAGTTCCAACAATTTCAAATATGTTTGTTGCAAAGATTAATACACTTGCCAATTCCAACAATTAAATAAAGATCCAAATTGTCTGTGAGCAATTCCAAAATAATTAACACTATGCAATGTTTTCCAAATGGGCTGAAATTTTTATGACAGCTTCCAAATATAATATATTGGCTCTGTGAAATTTTCCAGAATTTATAAAATTGTTTAAGGGCCTTAATTAATTGCATAAACCCTACTGGAATTAAATAAAAAGGAAAAAGAATAAAACCCTGACGGGTGGGACCTACCTGTCATCCCCTCTCTCTCCTCCTCCCTACTATAGCCACAGGAGAAGCCCTGGCGCCATGGCCGCCGCGTCGCCGTGGCCTCCCCTGCTGCCTCCTCGCTCCCTGGCCCCCCCTGGAGGATAAGAAGCACCCCGCCGCGCTGCTCTCCTCTCTCCCTCCCTTTCTTTCCCCCAGCGAAACCCTAACCCTAGCTGCCGCCATGCCCGTGACCTAGCTTAGCCGCCGCCGCATCGCCGTCGATCCCGACCGCCTCAGGGCAAGCCGAAGGCACCGTTAGCTCCGCCGTGACCTCCTCTCCATCCCCACCTGCTGAATCGTGCCGGGACCCCGGGGTTCGCCGTCATCGTCCTCTGCTTCCCCGACTCCGACCGACGACCGTCGGGCTGATTGCCGCCGTTGCAGTCCTCCTCTGTCTCCGACGAGCACGTACACGCAACGAGTGTGAGCCGCTGGTCCTCCTGGACATCTTCGTCCTCCCCCTCTCTTCCTAGTTCGCCGATGTCGCCTGAACCCGCCGTCGGCCGCCGCATGTCGCCGACGTACGCCTCGCTCCGGTGACCAAATGGTCACGCGCCTCCGCTGTCTAGTTCGCCTCGTCGCGTAGAGCTCTCCCGTAGCTTCCGTTAGGGCTAGTTCGCCTCGTAGCGTCGCCTCCGTGCACGGCCGTGCCGGCGGTCACCGCTGCGCTCGCGCCGGTCTTGGCATCGTCCCGGGGTCAAACCGACCGGTTGGCTGCCGTGCCAGCGTGGCAGCCACCGTGGCGCTTGGACCCAGCCGTCAGTCTCTATGGCTAGCTCGGGCCTGGGTACAAAAAACGATTCGGTTATTTTCTCTGGATTTAAATAAAAGACAGAATTTGAGTCAAACTTTGAAATTCAATAACTTTTGAACCACAACTCAGAAAAATGCAAACAATATGTCAAAATGCTCAGAAAAATCATATCTATCTGTTAGTGTCATTTCCATGATCAACTAAAATTATTAAATTTCCTTTAATTAATAAATACTAAAATGAAAGAATTAATTCAATGTCTAGAAAATTCATAACTTGAGATTTACTTATCCAAAAATAATGAATGAAGTGTCAAATTGTTCAGCAAGTAATGAACTACAAGTTTCTGTCATTTGAGAGAATTGTAGAATTACATTTTGTGCTGTTCATAATAATTAATTAAAATGGCAGATTTAAATCCCATTTTGGGAAATTCATAACTTGATAAATAATGACTCAAAAATTATGTTTAATAGCTCTAAATGATCAGCAACTCAAGGGCTGTTTAGCTATGTTCAGATCACAGCATGAAACCAATTTTTCCTTTGATGTCATTTTGATTTGGTTAAAATAATTTAAATTGAATAATCGTTTAAATCACCATTTCATCATCGTTAATCGAAAAATTGCAAACGAAGTACCAAAATGATCAGGAGAACACTACCTATCTAATAATGTCATTTTCATGCATGTAGGACTCATATTTCAGTACTGTATATTTTGAATAAATGCTTAATTCACTAAGTTAAATATGGAGTTTTAAACCGCTAATTGCAATATTTATTTTAGGGGTTCCATTTAACTTGTGGGACATGCCCAATACCATTTCAGTGCATAATTTGACCATATCATCATGAGTGTGCATTGCACCTTTGTATTCGTGTTATTTATTTCATTTCCTGTTATTGTTTGACTCTCGGTAGATTTAGGAATCGAGGTTCCACCACAATACCTCGACGATCCGCGCGATCAGCACTATCAGCAAGGCAAGAGATAACCTAACCTTCTTGGCATATAGCATCCTATTGCTTACAATTATTTTATCCACCATAATATTGCATGCGATTCCATTTGTCAGCTTTGATCAAAACATAGAGTATCCTATGATATGCATTGTCCCCTGAACCATCACATGCTTCCGCTCCTATGAACCATAGGTTGGATGTGTTGGCCTGAGACAAAGATATAGTTGTTGTTTATATATGCTTAGCCATGCTTAGTTAAATGCTTATTGTCCGTTGATTAATTCCATAATATTGATGTTGATGGAATGTTCAGACATGGTGGTTACTTGTGGTTGCTTAATTAAATTGATTAAAAGGCTTGGGTGAATTACCATCGGGGATGGTGTTTTGCCTCATCCTTGTCCCTAGGTGCGAGTTCTTGTCTCTAGAACCAAGACTGAGCATGCTTCCAATGGTGGGGACATATGGAATCCTCTGTAACTAAATAACCTGTGCGGGCATATCCAAGGCTCCTCTAGATTTGCGCTTTCCATTTGCGTGTGAGTTGCAGGTGGACGATGGCGCGATGAAGAGGGTGTGTGTGGTGGTGTTTAGGATGTGGCGATGGGGGCAGGGGCTGAAATAGGCTGGATAAACTTGTCCTGTCGCCACAGATGATCCTTGGATAGTCTCACGCGGGGTAAAGGTTTAAACGCGCCCACTTGCCAGTTTTCCCGGAAGAGAGCTAATCAGGCGAGCCGGACGGTACCGGTTGATGCATCCAAAATGCATCCACTTTTCCAAGCACTTTGCCTCATAATTTGCTCCGAGATCCTTCCATATTCGAATAAAACTGCTGTTTCTGACGCAGTTTTTAGCAAAGTCTCTCCCCTGGCTATTTTTGCCGGAAATAAAATCGGGGAAAAATACCACGTCACTTTTTATGGAAAAGAAGCAAGATGGACAAAACATGGACACGAGGGGGTGCCGGAGGGCCAAAAGGGGTGGCCCCACGCGGCCCATGTACCTGGTCGCGTGGGCCCCTCCCAAATGGGCCTCGGGCACCGTCTTGCCTCCGGTCTTCGACGTATGCCTTCATATATGAGAAAAAACACTTGCCCTAAAGGGAGAGGAGCTTTCGCGAAACACACCGCCGCCACCATCACGATCTTCGTTTCGGGGGACAGATCGATCCAGGATTTCTTCTCTGGTGGAGGATCCGGAGGCCATCTTCACCGCCATCTTCACCGCCTTCATCTCCATCAACCATGAGCTCCCTCACCATCATCATGTGTGAGTAGTTTGCTGTAGGCATGTGAGGTGGATGGGGATTGGATGAGATTGATCATGTAATGCTACCCGTTGCTCGATAATCTTAGGGTTTATCTTGAGGATGCTTTTGTATTGTGTTGATGCACTTATGCTATGTTTAATGCTTGCTACTAGGGCCCGAGTGGCATGATTTCAGTACTGAACCTTTTTGCTTAATCATATAATTGAGTTTAGTATTTACCTGCAAAGTGTATCACCTGCTGTTATGTCGAACCTACGAACCCTAAAAGTGACGTTTGGGGAAAACAAGGGGGAGATGTTCTAGTTTGAGGATCCTATGTGTTCATGGAGTGTTAATGCATTGTCCCGGTCTTCACGAAAGGGTAGACCTTAATTACCTGTAGTTCCAAGTTGGCCCCGGTGAAATTGGCAGGTAGGGCAATAGATGTTGTGCAAATTCTCTTTGTTAGTGCGCATAACTATTTAAGGAACACATACCTACATATATCGGAGTTAGAGAAAAAGCCCCATTGCTAGCTTTACTTTATTATATGATCAATCTCATGCATGCAACGCCCCGCTGTCACCTCATGCCTACGTTTTTAATCTCTGAGTTACACTTTCACTTTTCTGGTGAAAACTGGGAAATACTTGTTACTACTGCTGTTTTATTTCTGCTCGCTTGAATCCTTTACTGCCATCACTACTACTGCTGCAAGTTATTGATATACAGGTGTGGTTGAGAGTGACGCCTCAATTGCTAAAGTCTTATTGATATTCTTGTGTTCCCATCGTGTCGAACTATAAATTTGGGGTAATACTTCCCAACGAAGACTTCAACGATCCCCTATACTTGTGGGCATCAAGACGTTTTCTGGCGCCGTTGCCGGGGAACCTAGCTTTATTGGTAAGACAACTTGATATCATTCATTTGCTGCATTTGCTTGTTCCTAACCATGGGAAAGGAAAAGACTACTCCTAAGGAAGTGAGGCCTTCCACTACTCGAGGAGGTAAGGACTTGCTAAGTAGGAAAAACTTTTCACCTGATGTTGCTTCTGCTGTTGTTCCTAAGAAAAAGGGAAAAATTGTTTCTAATTCACCATTGTCTAAAATGTCTACTAGTAATGAAAATGATTTAACATGTGGTAACATAGACAAAGAAGTGGGACTTGAAACACCTGAAGTTCCTGAAATATCTGAATTAATTGAAACACCTGAGAATCCTGAGTCTTCTATTTATAAAAATATGGAATCTGAACTAGAAGATAGGGAATATTGTGATGATATGGAAACTTTTTCTGAGAAAGAGAAAGAGGATGCTATTATTAAGGCTTTCATGAGTCCGGATTATGATGAAATGGACAAACTTGCTAGCTACATAAATTCTCCTCTTGATGACTTTTTCCCTGTTACTGATAAAATGAATGGTTCAGCTATTAAAGTTAATGATAAAGACTATGAGTTTAATATTGATCCTGAACACATTGAAAGGGTTGAGAAGTCTAAGTTTTATGGGAGAGAGGATGAGTTTCCTTTCGATCACGTTGCTGATTTGCATGAATTATCTGAGTTAACTGGGAAAGGTGAAATTAACCAACGCTACCATTTCTTGAAATTGTTTCCTTTTTCTTTGGGAGGAAGTGCTAAAACTTGGTATAATTGTTTAGAACCTGGATGTATTACTAGCAAGGAAGAATGTTTGTGGATGTTCTTTGACAAGTACTTCCCTGCTAATAAAATTCATGGTCTAATTCTTGAGATTACTAATTTTTCACAGAAAGAGAAGGAGGATTTACCCCAAGCTTGGGGGAGGTATGATAAGATGGTTAGGAAATGTCCTACCCATGGCCTCAAAGAGAATGAAATACTTGATATATTCTACAATGGACTAACTGAAAACACCAGAGCCTATCTTGATAGTATTGCAGGTAATGTTTTCAGGGAAAGGACCGTTGATGAAGCAACTGAGCTATTGCGAACTATCTCAAAGAATTATGATGATTGGAACACTGATGAGATATTTCCGGAGAAAAAAGGAGGTATACTCAAACTGAACAATGAGGCAATGAAAGTAGCCTCAAAGGACATTAAAGAGAAGGGAATTAAAACCTCTCATCTCAAGGAATTATCTGAAAGGGGTGTCAAATTTCCTGATGATCAACCATGTTTCCCTATCCCAGTCAATGTTATTAGCACCACAAAAGGTAATGAAAAGGTAACATCTTTTACTGAAGAACCATATGAGAATGATTTTGCTTATCGTCATGATCCTGAAGAGCATAATATTAGAATGATGATCATGGAAAACTCTCACAAAATTAAATTTCTTCATGAAAGTTTGCATGTTAATGTGGGAGAGGTAAAAATAATTGTTAAACATTGTGAGATGATGAATAATCAAGTAGAACAAATGATTTCTCTTCAAAATCAACTGTATGAAAAGCTTAATGTGAAGAAGCAGGTTTGTGGAGTTAATACTAGGGGAGGTGCAAGTACTCAGGACCCTGACTATCCTGAAGACCATCCCAAGAGGAAAGAGCAAGAAGCTCGAAAGAAAAAACTTTCTGCAGGCAAATCTCCCAATGAAAACCAAGATAAGGATGATTCTGAAGAACAAGATAATGATATCTCTATTTCTGATGCTGAGACTGAAGATAATAATAATGAAGAGGAGGAATCATCCTCACCTGAAGAAGAACCACAAGAAGTTGAAAATGTTAAAGAACCTGAAGCAGCTGAGAAGGAAGACCCTCAACTATCTACTGAGAAGAATAAGAAGAAAAACCATCCAAATCCACAAAAAGGTAAAGAGAGGGATCCATGGGTACAAAGACCCATACCATATCCTCAAGAGGTAATAAAAACTTTGGATGATACTAGATTTGAGAAGTTCCTTGAGTTAATTAAATCTTTATATTTGCAAATTCCTCTTGTTGATGCTATTAAAATTCCTCCTTATTCAAAATACATGAAAGATATTGTCACTAATAAAAGGAAGATTTCTACTGATGCTATTTCTACTATGCTTGCTGATTACTCCTTCAAAGGGAAGGTGCCTGAAAAACGTGGAGATCCTGGTATTCCAACTATTCCTTGTCAAATCAAAGAAACTTATGTGAGATATGCACTATGTGATTTGGGGCTGGTGTTAGTGTCATGCCTTTCTCTTTATATAAGAAACTTGACTTAAACAAATTGGTTCCAACTGAAGTTTCATTGCAAATGGCTGATAAATCAACTGCTATACCTATTGGAATATGTGAGGATGTACCCATTTCTGTTGCTAATGTGATAATCCCTACAGACTTTGTTGTATTGGACATGCCTGAGGATGATAACTTGTCTATTATCCTGGGTAGACCTTTCTTAAACACTGCAGGGGCTGTGATTGATTGCACTGAAAGCAAAGTGACATTCAACGTTAAAGGAAAGGAGCACACTATCTATTTCCCCAAGAAGAAAGCTGTTACAATGGTAAACCAAATGGTGAATTGCATTAAAAGAAATACTCTTATGATTGGAAGTATTGAAGTTCCTTTACCACCTCCTGAACCAAAATATGCTACCATAATGATTGGAACTATTCCAGTCAAATATGAGGTAACTTGAATCTCCTCCTTGCATATAAAAATAAAGATCATGTGTTATATCCTTTACATATTATTAATGAGACCTGATCAACCTCATTATTAATGTGGAAATGATGAAAACTTGATCCTTATAAAGATTGTTTGCATTTTTTTTATTTTATATACTCAAGAATTCTTAGAATACTTGCTTGGGCATATTTATTTCAAAGTGCAGAAATTTCAGAAATCTTGTTTTGAAAAGTCTCTGTAGAAAATTTTCTCGTAAAATTCCAGAAAAATTTGGAGGTAAGTTATTTTACCAGAGGAACTAACTGCCAAAAGGGGAGCACCAGAGGGCCACCAGGGGCCAACAGGGAGTGCCCCACGCGGCCACAGTACATGGCCACGTGGGACCCTCCATCTTGGTCCACAGAGGGAGTTAGGTATATGACCAGTGCCCATCTCCTCTCCCTCGACAGAAAACCAGCCCAAGGTATTTTTTCCAAATTTTCCCTAGCTCTCTTCCTGCTATCCTTGGATCTCCAATTTAGGGCAGATTTTTCAAATCTGTTTGGTAGGATTGCTCATTGGTATGTGACTCCTACACTCATCCAATTAGTTTTTGTTCTTGTGCTTTATATATGGAGTATTTTGCTGCACTAGTTGTCACTAAATATGATTGAGAAATCCATGGATTTAGGTTTCCTAGTTGATATTGATGCATGATATTGATGTGGGAACTAGATGTGGATGGCTTAATGTTGTATTATAGTTTCACATCTTGAGTTTTGTTGAAATTTATTTATGGACAGCAAGGTACCATGTTTAGCAAGGGCAAAGGATTGCTTGGGATGAGCTCAAGGCCCAAGAGAAGAGCATGCAAGGTCTCCCTCAACTACGATGACAATCACCTTTGGGAGGACTCCGCATTCTTTGTGGGGGAGAAGTTGAGGATTCACACCATGAGATGGCAAGACCCTCATGTTCTTCAAGAATGGGGAATGGAAGAGGACTTCAACTCCTTCGCCACAGCAACCGGGTTGCTCGCATTTGCTCAAAACCCGCAGGACACTTATGAGGAGCTCTCACGAGAGTTCCTCTCTACCTTCAGATTCGAAGGGCCTGAGACTTACAAGTACAAGAATAAAAGTAAGGCACCTTCTCCCACTTTTGTTTGCAAATTTAGTATGAAGGGAGAGCGTCTTGTTATGTCTCTAGATGAGTTTTGCAATGCTATAGGTGTAGCAAATACGGGGAGTTGGGCAGAAACCGGTGCTGATTCAAATCCTGAACTTGTTAATTTTTGGCACTCTGTTTCTGTTGGTTCCCTTGATAAATTAATGAGGGGCAAATTTACTCACATACAGCACCCTAGTTTGAGGTACTTTGCGTTGTTCCTTGCAAGAGGCTTTCTTGCAAGAGACAACACTCCTGCTTGCACCGGACCTATTGTTTATTTGCTAAAATGTGCGAAAGAGAACAAGGCATGTGAGTATAATTTGGGGGTCATTCTAGCTAGATCATTGCATAATGCTGTAAGTAGGAATGTATCTGATGGAACCCCTATCTACGCTGGTGCTATTGCTACTTTGATCTATAAATACATTAAAAACGAAAGAGGATATGATGATAATATGGGAACCCTTGTAGAGAAATCCACATTACTTGATTTTGCTTTGTTATCCAACATGGGAGTGAGTGTTCCATATGGGGGGTTTCATCTCTACACATATTTGAGTACTAATGGACAGAAAGTGTCCATTAGGCTCCCTTGTCCTGACCTCTTTGACAGGAGCACTAGAAAGTGGATCGTGAGGGAGGAGCCACCGCAGGAGGAGGCACAAGCTCCACCACAGCAGGGGTACCAACCTCAAGAGATGCCACAATACCCAAGAATGGGAAGCTACCCATATGGTTACTACCCTGGAGGTGGAAGTGGTGGATATGGTTACCACCCAGGATATTAGCTTGACTGCAAGCTTGGGGGAGTGTTTCTCTCCCTCTCATTTCATTGTTTTATATCACTCTTATTTTGTTTCGGTTTCTTTCATTCAAATTGCAAAAACACAAAAAGATTTTATTTGTTCTTCTTGCTTATCTACTTCTGGTCATTTGCTTTATGCTTCTAAAAACCAAAAAGAACAAAAAGATTTTCGTTTTCTTGAATCCGATGCAAAAAGTGGAGATGCAGGAATTTCTGAAATCTGCTCACTGTTTTATTTTTCAATTTTTCTCTGCAACTCCAATTGAGCTGAAATTTTAACCACAACTGCAACTTTTCATAACCTACACACCTGTAAATTATGAAAATTTTTCTGAGGTGTTTAGGTAGGGTAAAAACAGTACTGTATGCAGTGACATTTTCTGGCAGATTTGAGTTTTTAATGTGCAGTTCGAGTTGGGAGAGGAGAACAACAATGATGAGCTGATGTGCATGAAGTAGTTAAAAGGTATGACACCTTTGCTGTGATTATGAAGACTTTTTAATAACAGCAAGTGTGCACTTCTTAATTTCTTTAACATCTAGGGAACTGGTAGCAAACGTTTATCTTCTCCATGTTTAGTATGTATGATGATGCAAGTGAGATATTATTTAGGGATAATACTTGGCTATGGTTTGAACAACTGTAATTCTAAACAAAGGTCTATGCATCCCATTGTGCTTACTAAACTTGCCAACCATGGAGAAAATGAAAGAATTTTTCAAATGTTCAAAAATGAAGTCATATGCTTGACAAGCTTAGTGGTTAGGAGCTAGCTTAAATGTGCTGACACATGGAAAGCTTTTAACATTGCACTCAAATGAAAAAATTAGTTGATATCATGTACCTTTGTCTATGGATGCCTATCATGTCGAAATAAAAGTGGAAACTAGCAAGTTTGAGGAGTGGAAATAATTGGCTAGAGAGACGCCCGGGCCGCCAATCTAAGCCATGCATCATTCATGGTGGAAATTTACGGCATATCATGTTGAACATTCAGTGATGCACTTGATAATAAAAAGCTAAACCGTTAGTAAATAAAAGAAGTGCTGAGATTGTTCATTGTCCGTTTGTCTTGTTGTTGGGACATGGGCTTGTCCATGTCCTGGGGCAAGAGGTACCCCGGTTGACGCTCTTAAGGATGCCTTTATTCTCGCAATGACTGAAAAAACTCGAGCTTGCCTAGCTACACGAGTTGAGTAGCACATGGTGTAGGTACTCGTATTCACGGGGCATGAGGCTTTTAACTACAAGTTTGTCAAGCATGTGAGTCATAGTAGGGAACATCAAATATTTTGATAAAAGTGAGAGCAAAGTGGTAAGCACAATGAGTTCACTAGTCAATACATGATTCAACCAAAAGCGATGCAAGAACATTTGTTTATCTCTACAGTTAGGCAAACTCATCCAGGTATTAACACTATGTGCTATTTCTCTTGCGACATGTATAGATGCTTTAACATTGATAAGATATACCTTCGCTAGCATTTTGTTAGCTGTTGTAGAAATTATGGATTGAATACTTGTTGCTCTTAAACAATAGTACATATGTAATGCAAAGTTCTTGTCAAAGTCTTTTTATCGCTTCTGCACTACGTTTGAGTTGTTTGAGGACAAACAACGAGCTAAGCTTGGGGGAGCTGATGCATCCAAAATGCATCCACTTTTCCAAGCACTTTGCCCCATAATTTGCTCCGAGATACTTCCATATTCGAATAAAACTGCTGTTTCAAACGTTGTTTTTAGCAAAGTCTCTCCCCTGGCTATTTTTGCAGGAAATAAAATCGGGGAAAAATACCACGTCACTTTTTATGGAAAAGAAGCAAGATGGACAAAGGATGGACACGAGGGGGTGCCGGAGGGCCAAAAGGGGTGGCCCCACGCGGCCCATGTACCTGGCCGCGTGGGCCCCTCCCAAATGGGCCTCGGGCACCGTCTTGCCTCCGGTCTTCGACGTATGCCTTCATATATGAGAAAAAACACTTTCCCTAAAGGGAGAGGAGTTTTCGCGAAACACACCGCCGCCACCATCACGATCTTCGTTTCGGGGGACAGATCGATCCAGGATTTCTTCTCCGGTGGAGGATCCGGAGGCCGTCTTCACCGCCATCTTCACCGCCTTCATCTCCATCAACCATGAGCTCCCTCACCATCACCATGTGTGAGTAGTTTGCTGTAGGCATGTGAGGTGGATGGGGATTGGATGAGATTGATCATGTAATGCTACCCATTGCTCGATAATCTTAGGGTTTATCTTGAGGATGCTTTTGTATTGTGTTGATGCACTTATGCTATGTTTAATGCTTGCTACTAGGGCCCGAGTGGCATGATTTCAGTACTGAACCTTTTTTCTTCATCATATAATTGAGTTTAGTATTTACCTGCAAAGTGTATCACCTGCTGTTATGTCGAACCTGCGAACCCTAAAAGTGGCGTTTGGGGAAAACAAAAGGGGAGATGTTCTAGTTTGAGGATCCTATGTGTTCATGGAGTGTTAATGCATTGTCTCGGTCTTCACGAAAGGGTAGACCTTAATTACCTGTAGTTCCAAGTTGGCCCCGATGAAATGGGCAGGTAGGGCAATAGATGTTGTGCAAATTCTCTTTGTTAGTGCGCATAACTATTTAAGGAACACATACCTACATATATCGGAGTTAGAGAAAAAGCCCCATTGCTAGCTTTACTTTATTATATGATCAATCTCATGCATGCAACGCCCCGCTGTCACCTCATGCCTACGTTTTTAATCTCTGAGTTACAATTTCACTTTTCCGGTGAAAACTGGGAAATACTTGTTACTACTGCTATTTTATTTCTGCTCGCTTGAATCCTTTACTGCCATCACTACTACTGCTGCAAGTTATTGATATACAGGTGTGGTTGAGAGTGACGCCTCAATTGCTAAAGTCTTATTGATATTCTTGTGTTCCCATCGTGTCGAACTATAAATTTGGGGTAATACTTCCCAACGAAGACTTCAGCGATCCCCTATACTTGTGGGCATCACCGGTGGGTAAATTAGTACACCCCTGCAGGGTTTAATCTTTTCGAAAAGCCGTGTCCACGGTTATGGACGACTTGGGAATGGATATACGAGACCATAGAGAACATGAATATGATCACTAAAACTTGGCAGCTAGAGGCTGCAACTCAACGTGTGATAAAAAGGTTCATTTCCTCGAGGGTGATTCGAGGGAGTGCCTTGGTGGAGATGAGCGATGAGAAATGGTTACTATGGGTTCGATGAGAACCAAAGATCGCATTTTACTATCTTACCCCTTTTATGGAAACCTTCTGAGTAGTCGATGCCATGAGTCATTTACGTCGGTAAGAATGAAAACTAGCTTTATGCAAAACAACCACTATACAGCTTTAGATCCTTGTCATCATTGGGCCTATATCGCCCTACTAAACTTACGAGTACGTCGTACTCAGTCTCTCTTTGTTGATTATTACTTGTTTCAGAGGAGGACGTCACCGAACAGGAAGGTGGGTTCTTCATTGACATCGACGAATAGTATGGGGTTCCCAGGTGGCAGCTTGGGACGTCCTGGAACACGCTGGCACGGGATGTTTATCTGTAGGCCTCTTAGGCCATAATTTGGATCTTGTTGTATTAGACAACTATTTTGCTTCCGCTTGTTGTAATGATGGGTCCGTGACATCTGACGTGTTATTTGCTATCTTTCTCATTATATGAGTTGAACTATGATCTCTTTGTGTCGTAGAGTCTATGATGTGACAGATGTTCCGTAGTCTTGATCTCTCTATTATGCATTGATAGCTATGCCAGTGTTCATGGCATGATCGAGGTGTTGCATTGCCGATGATCCATTCCGAGCACGCCTGCCAAAGGTTTTGGCCTGGGAGTGGTAACCCCAGTAACCCTCGATTGTGTAGCATGGCCTGTGGGTTACATAGTATCTCTGTATAATTCCGGGGTTGGGGCGCTACAAGTTGGTATCAGAGCAGGACTGCCTGTAGGAAACCCTTCTATTGGTCGATGTTGAGTCTAGTGTTGTGAAAATTATTTATAACCTAAAAATGAGTTGTGAAAACCTTCTTAGGATTCTTTTTACTCCTTACCAAACTCGCTCCATCTCTGAGTTACTTATCTCTATTTGTTTAACAGTTGTGTCAAAGTTTTAGGTTCTCGGGGTTGGGTTCTTACCGTTCAGAAATATATCTCGAGTCTTACTCCCATCCTAACTCTTGAACTATTCTGTTGTTGCTACAGATGTCGCATTCGGGATTGGTTGTCCGCCTTACTCGTTGTGAGGGCGTCCGCGGGTTCCCCGCCTTGTTTGCAGCTGCTTTGGCCAGCCAGGGTTGCCCGTGGTACCCCGAGTACGTGGTGTACGAGGAGCACTTCCCTTACGGACAGGGGCAGTTCTTCTGCGAGGCCCGTGTCCTGAGCCCAACAGGAGACAGCGTTCTGCACCAGTCTGTAGGTGTGGGTTTGACAGAGGAGCAGGCTGTTCAGGAGGCTGTGTTCAATGGCCTCTCCGTGTACCGCGGAAACTGCGACTACTTAGCTAATGCAAGCTCGGATTTCTATCACTTCCCAGCGGCTGATGACAGTCTGGAGGGTTGTTACATTGCTGTGTACTCCGACCCTGGGACTGAGCCAGACCGTAGTCACCGAGCACTTATTGAGCTGGTTAGGGCGTTGGACCTTCGTGCCCGTCAGTGGTACCTCTACATGGTGGCTGCTCGTGAGAGCCACCGGAACACACTGATGGCCTTGGAGCCATACGTCCAGGCTGGGATGCTTCCCCCAGCCCTCCTTTCGCCTCTACCAATGGATCTGCCCGGCTACATGAGCAGCCCGAGGGTGGGTGGCACCGTTCCGCCGTGTGGTCCTGCTCGAGTGACCGGGGGCGACGTCCACACACCGCCCTATGACCGCCAGCCAGCGAGTGCCCGCCGCTTCAGCTCTCGCCCTGTGCGTCTCCCGGGGCACGTCCAGTACTTCTAGGAGATGGGTATCTGCGGGTACCTAGTATTTGTATCTTTGCCTTCCTGCGTGATGTGCAAGATACCCACTATCTGTAGTGGTTGCCTCTCGAGTTAGAGTGGGTTGTATCAAACTTAATGACGTGTATCGTCCGTATTTCCCATTCGTGTAATGTGTACTAAAGCTTGTAAGCTCGTACTTGAACCACCTAATGGGTCTTATTCCGACTGGCGGCTGTCTGTTTGAGGTCAATTATTTTTCTTCCATGTTGATGTGATGATACCTGTTCTCCCTCGCTCAATCTATGAAATTGTGGCTGTCGGTAGTCGCTTATGCCGGGTCTATGCGAATACTAATTTCCTAGCCGTTCGGAGATAGATACTAACTGTGTCTTTGTTCAAATCTTCAGAATGGCTCCTGTCCGTCGTGGTAACCAAGGTGATCCGATGCACCCCCGCCACCCTCTATGGCGGAGGTTCTGATGGCCATTGAGGAGAACCGCCTGCGCAATGAGCGTCTGCTCGAGCAGTTGGTGCAGCAAGGTGCCAGACGGAACAATGAATGCACCTACCCTCACGGAGTTCTTGCGCTCCTAGCCACCGACTTTCTCTGAAGCTAGAGAGCCGCTGGATGCGAATGACTGGCTGCGGGCTCTCGAGCGCAAGTTCGCAGCCTTGCATGTTCCGGTGGAGGAACAAGTGAACTTCGCCACCTACCTGCTGAATGGAGCCGCCGGCTCTTGGTGGGAGAGCCACGTGTCAATGTTTGACGCGGGCCATGTCTTCACCTGGGCTGAGTTACGTACCGCCTTCCGTGTGGCCTACATCCCCAAGCCCGTCATGGACCTCAAGAGGAGGGAGTTCCTGGATCTGACCCAGGGACATATGGACGTCCAAGCTTATGGGCGTGAGTTCAACCACCTCTCCCGTTACGCCCCTCGGGACGTGACCAACGATGAGGACAAGCAATACCTGTTCCGCAAGGGGCTTGCACCGAGGCTCCGTTATGATCTCCTGCACTTCAAGTTCCAGTCCTACCAGGAGCTGTACAACCAGGCTCTCACTATGGAGCAGGGCAGGAAGGAGCTGGAGTCTTCCAAGAGGCCAGCTCCAGTGGACAATCAGAGCTCCTCTTCTTCGGAGGGCAAGAAGCGCAGGTTCTTTGTGCCCTTCAGTGCGGTGCCTCGTGCTCCCTTCGCGCCAAGGCCTTCAGGGTACAGGCCACCTCCGCCTCGCCCAGCTACTTCGACCTTGGGTGCGGCTGGAAGTGGCTTCCGCCCTCAACTGCCTCCACCACCACCGAGGCCCACCTGCTACAGCTGTGGCCAGCCGGGGCACTACTCCAGGGAGTGTCCCCAGAAGTCACCGGCTACCTCAGCACCTGCACCAGCTCCCCCTACACCAGCCGCCAAGGCCATGACTATCAGCCGTGGCCGCCTGAACCACGTCTCGGCTGAAGGAGTCGAAGAGGACCCCGGTGTTCTCATGGGTACGCTTTGAATAAATGATTACCCAGCTTCAGTATTGTTTGATTCTGGAGCATCGCATTCATTCATATCCATAGCTTTTGCACACAACCATCAAATATCGTTTGTGAACATGGACTCCCCTCTAGTGGTCAAAACACCAGGCTCTAGTTGGCACACTAAATGGATTGTTCCGGAGGTCTAGATTACCATAGACTATTGGTCCTTTCCGTTCTCGTTGATGGCCCTGAAGTCAGATAGTCTAGATGTCATTCTGGGCATGGAATGGCTAGTCAAATACCAGGCCAACTTGAACTGTACTGCCAAGTCTGTCATAGTGATCCACCCAACCGTCGGGTTGGTGAGTTATTGGTCACCTTCGTCCGCAACTCCATCCGCTGCCACTCCTCTCTCACCGGAGATCAGCCTATGTTTCCTGGAAGGAACCACCCCACCTGAAATGCATGAGGTTGCTGTGGTGTGTGATTTTCCCGATGTCTTCCCTGAAGAATTGTCTGGCATGCCACCTGATCGAAGTGTGGAGTTTGTCATTGAATTGGTTCCGGGAACATCTCCAATTTCCAAAAGGCCCTACCGCATGCCAGCGGAACAGCTGACTGAGCTGAAGAAGCAACTTGATGAGCTGCTGGAAAAAGAATTCATCCGGCCTAGTAGTTCACCTTGGGGCTGCCCGGTCATCTTTGTCAAGAAGAGGGATTCAACTGTTCCTCATCTGGTTGTTGATTACCGCCCTCTGAATGCGGTAACCATCAAGAACAAGTATCCTATTCCCCGAATAACCGACCTATTCGATCAACTAGCTGGTGCAACTGTATTCTCCAAGATGGATCTGAGGTCAGGCTACCATCAGATCAAGATCAGAAAGAAGGATATTCCGAAGACGGCTTTCACTACTCGTTATGGCCTATATGAGTATACCGTCATGTCTTTTGGCCTCACCAATGTTCCAGCTACATTCATGAGGCTTATGAACTCCATCTTCCATGAGTACCTCGACAAGTTCATCATAATTTACATTGATGACATCCTCGTCTACTCCAAAACCGAAGAAGAGCATGCTGAGCATCTTCGACTAGTTCTGACCAAGCTTCGTGATCACCGCCTCTATGCCAAGTTCTCCAAGTGTGAGTTTTGGCTAAAAGAGCTCATCTTCCTAGGTCATGTGGTGTCAGCTGCTGGAGTAGCGGTGATACCTGACAAGATTCAGGAAATCATGGATTGGCCAACCCCCAAGTCTGTCAAAGATATCCGTAGCTTCCTTGGGTTGGCGGGTTATTACCGCCGATTCATCGAGGGTTTTTCCAAGAGAGCCAAAGCATTGACTGACCTCCTCAAGAAAAATAAACAGTTTGTGTGGACCGACAAAGCTGAAGAGAGCTTCCAAAATCTCAAAGTCAAGCTCACGACCACTCCGGTGCTTGTCCTTCCTGACACCGATAAGGACTTTGTTGTCTATTGTGATGCCTCGTTGCAAGGCTTGGGCTGTGTGCTAATGCAAGAAGGCAATGTTGTAGCCTATGCCTCTTGTCAACTCAAACCGCATGAACAAAACTATCCAACTCATGATCTAGAGCTTGCTGCCGTAGTCCATGCTCTGAAGCAATGGAGGCCCTACCTGTTGGGCAACCATTGCGAAATCTTCTTGGATCATCAAAGTCTGAAGTATCTCTTCACCCAGCCGGACCTGAATCACCGACAGAGAAGATGGTTGGAATTAATCAAGGACTATGATGTGACCCTCAACTATCAGCCCGGCAAGGCCAATGTCGTGGAAGATGCTTTGAGTCGCAAGGCCTATTGCAACACTCTGATGGTTGAAAAGGCCCAACCTGCCCTTCATGAGGAGTTTGCCCGTTTGAATCTGGAGATTGTTCCCTCCGTATATCTAGCAAACCTCGAGATCAAGTCCACTCTTGAGGATGAAATCAAGGCAGCCCAGCAACATGATGCTGGCATCCTCAAGATCAAGGAGAATATCGCAAGTGGGAAGGCTAAGTGTTTCTCCATTGATGACTCCGGTGTTGTCTACTTCGGGGACCGACTGGTGGTGCCCAAGAGTGGAAATACCAAAGGGTTAATACTCCAAGAAGCACATGAATCTCCCATATCCATCCATCCTGGTAGAACCAAAATGTACCAAGACCTCCGCAGCAAATTCTGGTGGACTCGCATGAAGCGGGAAATTGCCAAGTATGTTGTTGAATGCGACGTCTGTCGCCGTGTGAAGGCTGAACATTAAAGGCCAGCGGGTACTCTTCGCCCCATAGCTATTCCCGAGTGGGAATGGGATGAAACTAGTATGGACTTCATTGCTGGCTTCCCAAGGTCACAAAAGGGTAACAATGCCATTTGGGTAGTCATTGATCGAATATCCAAGGTCGCTCACTTCCTTCCCGTTCGCGAGGATATAACTACTAAGAAACTGGCTGAGTTGTACCTTGCCCGGATTGTTCCACTCCATGGAGTTCCTCTGAGCATTATATCGGATCGTGGGAGTCTGTTTGTATCCAGATTCTGGCAGAGCTTCCAGAGTGCTATGGGAACCCGACTGAACCTCAGCACTGCTTATCATCCTCAGACTGATGGTCAAACTGAGAGGGTGAACCAAGTTCTTGAGGACATGCTTCGCGCATGTGTTATCTCCTTTGGTAAGGGTTGGGAAAAGTATCTCCCCCTCGCCGAGTTCTCCTACAACAACAGTTACCAAGCTAGCCTCCAAATGGCTCTCTTTGAGGTTCTCTATGGGAGAAAATGCCGAACCCCTCTGAATTGGTCTGAAACTGGAGAGAGGCCACTCTTCGGTCCTGATGTGATCAACGAGGATGAAGAGAAAGTCCGTGTCATTCAGGGAATCTCAAGATTGCTCAATCCAGGCAGAAGAGCTATTATGATAAGCATCATCAGGAGGTTCACTATGAAATTGGTGATAAAGCCTATCTTCGAGTCTCTCCCCTCCGAGGCGTTCGTCGCTTCGGGATCAAGGGAAAATTGGCACCTCGCTATGTTGGTCCTTTCACCGTAATAGCCAAGCGAGGCGATCTCTCCTACCAACTCGAGCTACCATCAAATTTCCCGGATGTGCATGATGTGTTTCATGTCTCTCAACTCCGTCGTTGCTTCAAAGACCCCATTTGTGGGGTTGATCATGAAGTGTTGGACATTCAGGAGGATTTAACTTATCGTGAGCATCCTATCCGCATCTTGGATGAAGCGGAAAGGAATACCCGCAACAAGACCATCAAGTTCCTCAAAATCCAATGGTCTAACCATTCCGAAGAAGAAGCAACTTGGGAACGGGAAACTAGTCTTCGTCAGGAATATCCCGCCTTCTTCACTCAAGCCTAGAATCTCGGGACGAGATTCCTGTAAGGGGGGTAGATTTGTAACAGCCCCATTTTGGTACATGAAAAATATGAATAATTTTTCCACTTTTGCTTTTTCATGATTGCATCATGGCATCTATATTTAAATTGCTCCACATGAAATAATGCTTTGGCTTGAATTATTAAATCAAGGTTGGTGAATATTATTGGACAAACAAAATTCAAATTGAACTATCATATTTGTCCAGGAAGTTCCAACAATTTCAAATATGTTTGTTGCAAAGATTAATACACTTGCCAATTCCAACAATTAAATAAAGATCCAAATTGTCTGTGAGCAATTCCAAAATAATTAACACATGCAATGTTTTCCAAATGGGCTGAAATTTTTATGACAGCTTCCAAATATAATATATTGGCTCTGTGAATTTTTCCAGAATTTATCAAATTGTTTAAGGGCCTTAATTAATTGCATAAACCCTACTAGAATTAAATAAAAAGGAAAAAGAATAAAACCCTGACGGGTGGGACCTACTTGTCATCCCCTCTCTCTCCTCCTCCCTACTATAGCCACAGGAGAAGCCCTGGCGCCATGGCCGCCACGTCGCCGTGGCCTCCCCCGCTGCCTCCTCGCTCCCTGGCCCCCCTGGAGGATAAGAAGCACCCCGCCGCGCTGCTCTCCTCTCTCCCTCCCTTTCTTTCCCCCAGCGAAACCCTAACCCTAGCTGCCGCCATGCCCGTGACCTAGCTGAGCCGCCGCCGCATCGTCGTCGATCCCGACCGCCTCAGGGCAAGCCGAAGGCACCGTTAGCTCCGCCGTGACCTCCTCTCCGTCCTCACCTGCTGAATCGTGCCGGGACCCCGGGGTTCGCCGTCATCGTCCTCTGCTTCCCCAACTCCGACTGACGACCGCCGGGCTGATTGCCGCCGTTGCAGTCCTCCTCTGTCTCCAACGAGCACGTACACGCAATGAGTGTGAGCCGCTGGTCCTCCTGGACATCTTCGTCCTCCCCCTCTCTCCCTAGTTCGCCGATGTCGCCTGAGCCCGCCGTCGGCCACCGCATGTCACCGACGTACGCCTCGCTCCGGTGACCAAATGGTCACGCGCCTCCGCCGCCTAGTTCGCCTCTTCATGTAGAGCTCGCCCATAGCTTCCGTTAGGGCTAGTTCGCCTCGTAGCGTCGCCTCCGTGCACGGCCGTGCCGGCGGTCACCGCCGCGCTCACGCCGGTCTTGGCATCGTCCCGGGGTCAAACCGACCCGTGGGCCGCCGTGCCAGCGTGGCAGCCACCGTGGCGCCTGGACCCAGCCGTCAGTCTCTGTGGCTAGCTCGGGCCTGGGTAAAAAAAACGATTCGGCTATTTTCTCTGGATTTAAATAAAAGACAGAATTTGAGTCAAACTTTGAAATTCAATAACTTTCGAACCACAACTCAGAAAAATGCAAACAATATGTCAAAATGCTCAGAAAAATCATATCTATCTGTTAGTGTCATTTCCATGATCAACTAAAATTATTAAATTGCCTTTAATTAATAAATACTAAAATGGCAGAATTAATTCAATGTCTAGAAAATTCATAACTTGAGATTTACTTATCCAAAAATCATGAATGAAGTGTCAAATTGTTCAGCAGCTAATGAACTACAAGTTTATGTCATTTGAGAGAATTGTAGAATTAAATTTTTTGCTGTTCATAATAATTAATTAAAATGGCAGATTTAAATCCCATTTTGGGAAATTCATAACTTGATAAATAATGACTCAAAAATTATGTTTAATAGCTCAAAATGATCAGCAACTCAAGGGCTGTTTAGCTATGTTCAGATCACAGCATGAAACCAATTTTTCCTTTGATGTCATTTCGATTTGGTTAAAATAATTTAAATTGAATAACCGTTTAAATCACCATTTCATCATCGTTAATCGAAAAATTGCAAATGGAGTACCAAAATGATCAGGAGAACACTACCTATCTAATAATGTCATTTTCATGCATGTAGGACTCATATTTCAGTACTGTACATTTTGAATAAATGCTTAATTCACTAAGTTAAATATGGTTTTAACCCGCTAATTGCAATATTTATTTTAGGGGTTCCATTTAACTTGTGGGACATGCTCAATACCATTTCAGTGCATAATTTGACCATATCATCATGAGTGTGCATTGCACCTTTGTATTTGTGTTATTTATTTCGTTTCCTGTTATTGTTTGAGTCCCGGTAGATTCAGGAGTCGAGGTTCCACCACAATACCTCGACGATCCGCGTGATCAGCACTATCAGCAAGGCAAGAGATAACCTAACCTTCTTGGCATATAGCATCCTATTGCTTACAATTATTTTATCCTCCATAATATTGCATGCGATTCCATTTGTCAGCTTTGATCAAAACATAGAGTATCCTATGATATGCATTGTCCCCTGAACCATCACATGCTTCCCCTCCTATGAACCATAGGTTGGATGTGTTGGCCTGAGACAAAGATATAATTGTTGTTTATATATGCTTAGCTATGCTTAGCCATGCTTAGTTAAATGCTTATTGTCCGTTGATTAATTCCATAGTATTGATGTTGATGGAATGTTCGGACATGGTGGTTACTTGTGGTTGCTTAATTAAATTGATTAAAAGGCTTGGGTGAGTTGCCATCGGGGATGGTGTTTTGCCTCATCCTTGCCCCTAGGTGCGAGTTCTTGTCTCTAGAACCAAGACTGAGCGTGCTTCCAACGGTGGGGACATATGGAATCCTCTGTAACTAAATAACCTGTGTGGGCGTATCCAAGGCTCCTCTAGATTTGCGCTTTCCATTCGCGTGTGAGTTGCAGGTGGACGATGGCGCGATGAAGAGGGTGTGTGTGGTGGTGTTTAGGATGTGGCGATGGGGGCAGGGGCTGAAATAGGCTGGATAAACTTGTCCTGTTGCCACAGATGATACTTGGATAGTCTCACGCGGGGCAAAGGTTTAACCGCGCCCACTTGCCAGTTTTCCCGGAAGAGAGCTAATCAGGCGAGCCGGACGGTACCGGTGGGTAAATTAGTACACCCCTGCAGGGTTTAATCTTTTCGAAAAGCCGTGTCCGCGGTTATGGACGACTTGGGAACGGATATACGAGACCATAGAGAACCTGAATATGATCACTAAAACTTGGCAGCTAGAGGCTGCAACTCAACGTGTGATAAAAAGGTTCATTTCCTCGAGGGTGATTCGAGGGAGTGCCTTGGTGGAGATGAGCGATGAGAAATGGTTACTATGGGTTCGATGAGAACCAAAGATCGCATTTTACTATCTTACACCTTTTATGGAAACCTTCTGAGTAGTCGATGCCATGAGTCATTTACGTCGGTAAGAATGAAAACTAGCTTTATGCAAAACAACCACTATACAGCTTTAGAGCCTTGTCATCATTGGGCCTATATCGCCCTACTAAACTTGCGAGTATGTCGTACTCAGTCTCTCTTTGTTGATTATTACTTGTTTCAGAGGAGGACGTCACCGAACAGGAAGGTGGGTTCTTCGTTGACATCGACGAATAGTATGGTGTTCCCAGGTGGCAGCTTGGGACGTCCTGGAACAGGCTGGCACGGGATGTTTATCTGTAGGCCTCTTAGGCCATAATTTGGATCTTGTTGTATTAGACAACTATTTTGCTTCCGCTTGTTGTAATGATGGGCCCGTGACCTCTGACGTGTTATTTGCTATCTTTCTCATTATATGAGTTGAACTATGATCTCTTTGTGTCGTAGACTCTATGATGTGCCAGATGTTCCGCAGTCTTGATCTCTCTATTATGCATTGATAGCTATGCCAGTGTTCATGGCATGATCGAGGTGTTGCGTTGCCGATGATCCATTCCAAGCACGCCTGCCAAAGGTTTTGGCCTGGGAGTGGTAACCCCAGTAACCCTCGATTGTGTAGCATGGCCTGTGGGTTACATAGTATCTCTGTATAATTCGGGGTCGGGGCGCTACAGTAGATCTCTATGTAGATAATTTGATATTCTTCAATTGTTTTGAGGCATTAAAATAACTAATGGTTAAAATGTGTTTGTTAACGTTGTTAGGACTGATTAGTGGAGGCGTGTTAGTAGAGTGTGGAGCCGTACTTTTCTGAACTAAAAACAACCTAAGTCAATAATGCTATTGTATCATGAATTTTGCTCAGTTGAAAAGTAGTTCCTAGTGGCTAGTTACTGCTAAGGTCGGGGAAGCCAATGGGGCACTTGTGTCACCACCACGATCCCTCTTGGGGTGTTTTAATCACTTGTGGGACATTGAAATTTCTAGTCGTTTGCAATATATGAATGCATTGTTGAGTTTTGGTTTTTGGCACTTCCACCTCCATATTTCGCTAGCCTCTTCGGTGTTATGCATTGCCCTCTCTCACATCGAGATTTGGTGCATACTTCGCCAGTACATCCAACTCCTTGGGAGGACTTCCTCTTGTTCTCCTACACATAAGCCAATTATCTTCCTCAAAAAAGCCACCATACCTACCTACCACGGCATTTTCATAGCCGTTTCGAGATACATTGCCATGCAACATCCATCATTACATTACATGACTTGATGTTATTATTTATTTTCATATAGTTTTTCTTGATCATTGAGTAAGTGTGATGCGTGGTTGCCACATGTTCTACATTTTTTCCACACTACGCTCGATCATGCATTCTTTCTTTTATACATCATGTATTAGTCTTTTGAGTTATGAGTACCAAAAAGTGTAATGATCCATTTGTAATATAGAGTGTTGCTCCTACGTGAGGTAAAAAAGAGAGTGAAAAAAAAATAAAAATAGCCCAAAAGAGGCCAAATGCGATAACATTAAAAGAGCCATGGAGGCCACCAAAAATACCAAAAAAAAAGAGGGAGCAGCACTACTATCCTTTTTACCACACTTGTGTTATGTTAGCACCTACACTTCATTTTAGATAGTTCTCATGTTGTTTTAGTAGTATAACTATGTGGGAATTTTAACGTTATAGAACTTGGCTTGTATATATTCCAAGGATGAGCCTCCTCGAGTGAGCTCTAGGTCTTCATGAGCAAGCACGTTGGATGCACCCCCACAAGTTCCATTGGAGAGCTTTCATACACTTATAGCTCTATGTGCACTTGACTGGATTTAGCGGTGTATGATAATCCATACTATATTGATAAATCTTATGATAATCCTTTATTTATTCCTACCATTGAGATGCATGTTAATTAAGAGTTGTGCTTAGAAACTTTATATGATAATGCTCTTGATGATGGTCCTATGTTACTTGATGATATAAATTATAATGTGAAAGGACAAACGATGTCGCCTAGAGGGGGTGAATAGGCGATTAAAACTTTTCCGGTTTAAGGCTTGACAATTGCGGAATAAAACTAGGTGTTTAAATTAATCAAGCCAACAACCTAAATAAACTAGGCTTACCTATGTGCACTAACAACTTATGCTAAACAAGACAAACAACAAGGTGATAGCGAGATATAAAACTTCAAGCACGAAGGCTATCACAATGTAAATTGTATAAGTAAAGAGCTCGGGGTATAGAAATAGCCGAGGCACGCGGAGACGAGGATGTATTCTCGAGTTCCTCCTTGTTAAGGGAGTACGTCTCATTGGAGGGGTGTGAGCTTGCCACAAAAGGCCTACTCAAGATGCCACAAAAGGCCTCACCCTATTCTCCGATGAACCTCACCCCAAAGGTTAGGTTCACCTTCCACTAATGGAATCCTTCGAGGCGGAATCCGGAGCCTTTACAACGATCTTGGGGCACACACCCACAACTCAATCAGGGGCTCCCAAACCTTGCCCGAAGCTTCACAACTCGAAACCTTCATGACACCACCAACCGTCTAGGGTACACAATGCACCCAAGAGGCACAAGCTCTTGGGAACACAATGCACCCAAGAGTAACAAGCTTCTCGAACTTTAATCCCACGAATCCTCGTGGAGAGCACAAACTGATGCACCAAATGCAATGGCAAGAACACACTAAGTGGTCAAGTCCTTCTCTCCGAAATCCAACCAAAGCAACTAATGCTATGAAGGAATTTAAGAGGAAGAACAAAGGAGAAACACAAAGAAACTCCAAGATTTAGATCCAAAGGGTTCCCCTCACTTAGAGGAGATATGGATTGGTGGAAATGTAGATCTAGATCTCCTTTCTCTTTTCCCTCTAAATGGAGGCAAGAATCATGGAGGGATGGAGAGGAAGCAGGCTCTCAAAAGGTCAACAATGGAGGAAAGAGAGAGTGCCAAAGGTTTGGAAAACATTAGGGAAGAAGGCCCCTTAAATAGGTCAACCAAATACCCAACCGTTATGCCCAGAAACGCGTCGGGGCGGTACTACCGGAATTTTTACCGGTACTACCGGATTTAGACAGAAGGTGCAGGCATAACCGGAAGTAGGCTCGGTACTACCGACCTTGTGAAAAACTGTCGAAACACCGATACCAAAACGAGCATAACTTTTGCTTCGGGACTCCATTTTCGATGATCTTGGGCTCGTTGGAATCATAACAACGAGCTCTACAAGATTATGCAGAGAAACATCATAGTACAACAATGGAGAATAAAACCAAATGGGGAAAGGTAAAACCTCTCTATAAAATATGAACCGAGAAAACCTTCAATATCAAAAACGCAATAGAAGATGCAAACGAACTCCGTTTTTGATGAACTTGGACTTGTCATGATGAGAACGACAAGCACCAACCACTCACGATAAGAGCCAAATAAGAAAAAATAAAGATGATTGCAAGGATGCAAAGATTTGAGCTCTCCACGAATAATACGATCAAGATACTCGGTCGAGAGCCCCTCTTGATAGTATAGCTATCTATCCTATAACCCAGTCTCTCCACTAACATCATGAGACCGGTAAAATAGAAACCTTATCAAGATCATACCTTTGCCTTGCGCATAATCCACTTGAGGTCGATGATGACGATCTTCATCTTCTCAAGATGGACTACCTTTCTTGATTGCGCTTCGCTTGGTGAAGACTCATAGGGTGCTCCCCCATACACCAATATGGGAGAACTTCTTCTTCGGTATATCTTCACTTGGCATTTATCTTCAAATGGATGGCAAGTGTAACATCCCAAGATTTTTCAAAATTTAGAAAGATCAAAAAGTTTTTGATGTTTAAGTTTTAAAACTCAAAATCATGCATGTCATTCATCAACATCATTGGTTAGTTGCATTTTAAAATAGTTGTTTTGAGCTTTTAAAACAAATTTGGGTTTTAATTTATTTTATTTTGGCATAAAGGGTGCTAAGCAACCCTAGTCCTTTTTTTATTATTTTGATTTTATTTTGTAGAAATAATAGTTACAAAATATTATATTTTTATTATGCTTTCTTAAAATTATTTTCTCAAATTATTTTGAAGATTTTGAATCTATTTAGATTCAATATTTAAAAACAGAAAATAGAAAAGAAAATGGACAAAAAAAAGGGTGGCCGACCCAACTTGGGCCGCCCCAGCCAAATCTGGCCCATGTAGGCTGACCGAGCGACCCAGCTCGTGCTCGTTCAACGTACGTTACAGCCACGGGCACCTCTCTCCCCCTCCCCTCCAATCAATTCTAGCGACCGTTTCTTCACGACTTCAACACAAGATTTAATCAGAATTGGATGGGCGTCTCATTTAGGGAATTTACTTACCACTTCCATGTCTTAAACATCCAGACTGACGCGGTGAACTGAATGCCATCGGTTGGCATGCACCTCCGGATTTACCTTCTCATGCCATACAAAGGTGAACCAAGCGCGTCACTTTGCGCCTCTTACCCTCCTCCACCACTTACCTGAACAATTTTTCTCGAAAGGAGCCCTGTATATCCCGTGCCATCGCCGTCTTAGTTTAGATCTTGGCGAGTTCATCGGACCGGTACGTCATGTACGTTAAACGTTTCTTCGATTCCTCTTACTAGTGTTATCTACTAATTGTTTCGTACCTCCAGGACATGGTCTTACATCAAGGCTAAGTCGATTTCCCCATCGCCGATATAGGAAGCGCCGCTCGACGCCAATATCACCATCGTCTTCACTGTTCCGAGGCGCACCACGTCGTCGCCTCCTCAGAGCCCCTCGACCACCGAAGCTTCGCCACAGTATAAAACCCTACCACTCTTCCCCTTCTTTGATTCTTTCCCAAGGCCGTAGACACGCCGTCCGCCTTGACTGCCATGGGAGCGAGCTCCAGCCCGGCCTCTCCACCCATGCACGACGTAGACCCACCAACAACACAGCACCCACACCCCAGTGCACAGCCAGCGGTACATCACCATATCGAGGTCGTCGTCGTAGAACCAAAGTCTGCATTTTTATTTCCAAAATTCAGTTAACATCGTCCATCTGTTTTATATAGGGCCCGATCCATTTTCTATCAGCAAACCGAATCTAGCCCAGTGGTTGCGCTCCATGTCTGCTCCTGTGAGACCCAAGTTCGAATCCCTTTGGCTGCATGAGAAGCACACTTTTTTTTCCTTTTTTAGACAGAAATTCATCCAATCTTTGAAATTCAATATCTTTTGAACCGCAAATACAAATTCAATGATTTTCATGTCTACGGATTCAGAAAAATGAGTAGAATCTAGTGGTATAGGTTTTGTTAATTTTTGTATCGTGCATAAACTTGTTATTTGCAGATCCTTAAATAACTTGTTTAGGCCATATCTAGAGTTTTATAAATCCAAATTGAGTGATTCAAATTGCAGAGGCTTTATAATGATGTCCTCTGTCCAGTAGTACCGTTTTCCAAAAAAATTATAAATTTTTTTTATGCAGAAACATTAGATTTTGTGTTAATACCTTTAATTGAGTGTTTTGGAATTATTCCTAATAAGTAAATTAATAAAAATTGAATTGTGGCATCATGCATATAGAACAACAAGAGAACATAAAGTAAACTTATGTTTGTGTTGTTGTAAATTTTGCACATTCATGCATGGCATAATTTTTGTATTGTTAATTGTGTGAATTTGTATGTTTATTTGGATGTTTATATTTTTGTTAGATTATTCGGAGAGTCACGAAGACTTTGGTGGTTTCTACTCATGTTCCTCTTGTTGCCAAGGCAAGTGGCACACTTGCATAAGTTTCCTACTATTTTGTTTATATGCATGCTATAGTTGTACTTAGAAAAAAATTGCACGATAGGTTATTAGTACTGCTATGCTAAACATGTTTAGAATAGTACTCCTATACTAGTTGGTCTAGAATCCTATTATAACTTGGTAGAATTATGGAAATGCTATGCTAAATGTTGTTTTGTGAAAAAGTACTAAGTTAAAGAAACTCCTGGGTGGATGTGGTATGTGGATGGAGGTTGAAAGTTGAGTGGCTACTTAGGCTCATCTAGGTGAGTGCACCTGGGTTAGACCCAGGCTCATTTAGGTGAGTGGACCTGAGTACGTGCATTTGTGAATTGCCACCCAAGGTCAAAGAGATCGAAGTTACTCTGAGTTTTAGTTAGCTTACCGTGCAGCCATAAGTCATATGGGCTCTGGCTTGACTAAGTATGTTGCGTGGAACCGGCCCGGCTTGACAAGCAGATATAGGGGATGTAGGTGGAATGGGTCAAGACGGCAGTGGTCGGGGAAATGCTTCGGAACGGTCTCGGCTCCATCCTCTCCTTTCCTTTTCACTTCAAGAAGGTCAAGGTCAGAATGGGCTGATGGAGTCTTATGGTGAAAGTGCACAACCTCTGCAGAGTGTCAATCTAAGTACTTAGCCGTGTCCCCGGTTACGGACAATTCTGAGCAGCTGGACGAGGACGTCAACGGAAGATCTCATCATTCCAATTTCTCTAAGTTAAAATTTTGATGGGTGAACCAGGGTAGTTGAGACAATGGTTGTCATACCATACTTGTCTCGTTTAGATGAAAAAGTGATTTGAAAAGAGATAGGAAAAATTGGCTTTATGCAAATCAGCCTTCAAACTCCACTAGCCAAATATGCATATAGGTTATTAGAGTTTTTCCACTATGAGTCCACAAAGTGTCACTTGCCAGATCCATTCATATGGTTCTGACCAATATTTGGCTGCAACGCTGTTACTGTTGCAGATTGCTCCGACGATGAGTGAGGTTTCGTTTAAGGGTTTCGAGTCTGTAACCAACATGTTTCGCCTGTGGCTGCATGAAGATGATGGAGACTCCATGAAGATTAATGTTTTACGCTGCTTTACTCTTTCAAGCTAGCTTCATGCTATGCAAGTTGTAACGAATATTTTGTTTAAATACTGGATCAAGCGTGTAATAATTGATGCATTGTTGTGATATTCATCGTAACTGTGTGTGCAAATGAATCGATCCAGGGGTTTGCACTATACACAGGGATCTTGCCTATTTTTAAGTGCAGGTCCGCTACAAAGCTCCAAGCATATGATATCTTCTTGTTGATCATCTTAAACTTGCACCACACCACTTGACACCGTCCTTCATGAGCTACACGGGATCTTTCTTTGATGCAAGCTCATGACAAGACACCTAACCCCTCATAGAAATACCAAGCATATCGATCATGGGTTAGTTCACAAAGCTATATCGAATTCCTTACCATACCATGAGATCACATAATCCCTCATGATACATTACTAGCCTTGTGTGTTGATCAACTTGCACTTAGCCTTGATCAACATATAATCTTCTTTTCTTAGCCTTGACTCCAACATATGGAGATCAAGCAAAGCTTATGGACACACCTATAAGAATAGCTCAATACAAACATTAGTCCGTAGAGATTGTCATTAATTACCAAAACCACACATGGGGGCAACCATGCACTTTCATAATGTTGTTGAAAGTGGGTTTGATTCCACTATTTTGGAGATGGACATAAATTATGTGGTTGTGGATCATGAAAAGCATGCTTTATGTGATAGTTATATTGTTAAGTTTATTCACAATGCTACTGAAAATTATTTTGAGAGATGAAAATATGGTTTGAGGAGCTTTCATTTTACGAAAACACCTCTCTTTATGCTGAAAATTTTAAAAGTTGCTCTTGTTTCACCTTCCTATGCTTGATACTTTGTATTTAAATGATTTATTTTCTTACAAGATTCCTATGCATAGGAAGTGGGTTAGAATTAAATATGTTTCTTTTATGATTTGTGATGCTCCCTTTTGCTTTAATTCTTATTTTTATGTGGGCATCCTTTAAAACTATTGTGCCTAGCTAAAATGCGTTAAAGAAATGCGCTTTTTGGGAGGCAACCCAAATTTTTTATTTTTACTTTCTTGAGTTATGAAGTTGTTGCCTCTGTAGCAACTTCATTGTATCTTTTTATTTTATTTTTTGTTTCTTTTTGTGACAAGAATTAGCCTCTAATGCATTGAATGTGCGAGGTGTTGATTTGCTGTCCAGAAACAGATTATGTGCGCCTGTTACAAAAAATCTCGAAAAATCCCAGAACGTGATCTTTTTCTGTCAATTTTTTACGGCAAACCTGATACTTTTATCTATCTTTCATTAGTTTTAAATTTTCTGATTTGAGCTACGGAAGTGCCTCTTGAAATTTGATCTTTACAGATTGTTCTGTTTTTGATAGATTCTGCCTTTATTTGTATTCGCCTCTTTTATTACCGCTATTTGCGGTACTTTTTGGAAGGAGTGCCACTTTAAGTCTTAGTCGACAATATCTAATGCTAAATCAAGTTTTTGCAATTTGTCTTGGTTGAACCCAAGTGGATTTTATTTTATGAGTACTAACCCTTTAATCAGTTTATAAGAAGTTTTGTGTGAAGAGAGTTTTTAAGTTCCACGAGAGAGGGTGATGAAAAAAGTTGAAGGATGGACAAAAGCACAAGCTTGGGGATGCCCCCATGGCATCCCCCTGGACATTCAACAAGAATCAAGCGTCTAAGCTTGGCATCCCCTCTTCTTCATCGACAACCATCAGGTCGTCTCCGTTAAAACTAAGTTTTTATCACTTTACATATTATGTGTTGTTCTTGGAGCATCATTTTATTTTGTTTTCAGTTTGTTTTGTTTTGTTTGCTGGTCATATGCTTTATTGGATCCTAGCTATCTTGTGTGGGAGAGAGACATGCTCCGCTTTTTCATTAGAATACTCTTGTGCTTCGTTTATATCTTCTTAAGTATTCTTAGCTGCTGTTTTTCTTATCAGCTCTTTTGCTTCGCTTATATCTTTTCAAGAGATGTCAGTTGTTATTAAGCTCTCTTGTTCTTCACTTATATTTGTTAGAGAGTCGTTTTGGTTGCTTGGTTGATGTGCTAGAACGATAAAATGTTGTGCATGTGGTAGTAGTATGAAATATAAAAAACCTGCATAGTCTTGTAGATTTCTATGTAGATAATTTGATACTCTTCAATTGTTTTGAGGCATTAAAATAACTAATGGTTAAAATATGTTTGTTAATGTTGTTAGAATTGATTAAATAAGGAATCGAAAGCCTAGGAGAGATAAGCGACGGGTCAGAAGGTCAACTTAAAGGGGAATGGTTTGAGGTTACTCATAATGGAAAATAACATACAATATTAGTATCATGCATATGCTCGCGCTTATACCTGGCCATTTCTCAGATCGGGTCGGGCTTCGGGCTGGGTCGAAAAAACTGGACACTGTAAATCCAGGCATGAACCCGGCCCGATCGTCGAGTCGTGGAAACCAGGCCCGAAACAGAAAAAGCCAACTAGGTCTGGCTCGATCTTGGCAAAAACCACCTTTTGGGTTAGGCCGAGCCCGACCGTTGGGCTCAAAATTCAGGCCAATGGCATGTCCCGCCTCGATTCGACTCGGGATTTTCAGGTCTAGCTGCCCATAGCCGTCTATCACGCTGCTCCCAAAAATTTAAACGACGACATGTCCAAATTCTGTTGCACGCACCGTCATAATCAAGGCAAACTTTTTGACAGGTGGGCCAGTGTGTGGGTCCGCATGTGGAAAACGTTCCGGGTACACGATGGTTAGTGAATAAATAGAAAATGTGTTTTTAAAACTACAATCAGGCTTTGGATAAGGTGTTTTGACTCATAGGTCTAGATGCGGCCGTTATAGAAACTGTATTTTAAAATGTTAAAAAAAAATTGGAACAAATATTTAGGTATACATTCGTACATTATTTTTTCGTATAAAAGTTGAGCAAAAACAAAAGACATTTTTTGTGGCTTTTTAAAAAAGACATTAAAAGTGTCTCGTGAAAACTTATTTTAGGCATTGAAAATTGTCTTTTTACATAAACCATATATATTTTTATATTTTTCCAGAACTTTGGATGCGAACATAGAATATCCTGAAATTTTGTTTTGGTTTTTTTATCATTTAAAAATGCGATTTTTGAGTAGTGGGTGCTTCTAGCAAAACAGATTTTCGCTTTGCTTCGCACTTCTCTCCCATTTGCTGTTGCTCCACTTCTCGCGCAAACCATGCCTCCCCCTCCGCCTTCCCGCCTCCTAGCCATCCTCTCCTCCCGCCCCGCTCCGCCGCTCTGCCGCCTCCTGCAGCTACACGCGCACCTCCTCACCGCCGGTCACATCTCCTCCCCCTGCCCATCTCCATTCCCCCTCGCTCCCCGCCTCGTCGCGGCATTCGCCCACTCCGACGACGACCCGCGCCACTCCCTCAGCCGCCCGCTCCTCCACGCCCTCGACCTACTCGCCTCTCTACCCTCGCCACCGGACACCGCCTACTCCTACAATGCCGCACTCCGCGCCCTTTCCCTCTGCACTCACCGCGGCCTCATCGCGCGCTGCCTCCCGCTCTACCGCTCTCTCCTCCTCTTCGCCCGTCCGGACCACCTCACCTTCCCCTTCCTGCTCAAGGCGTGCGCGCGCTTGCAGGAGAGGAGATACGGCAATGCTGTTCTAGGGCACGTCTTCACGCTCGGGTTCCACGCGGACGTCTTCGTTCTGAATGCAGCGATGCACTTCCTGGCGGTTTGTGCGCCGTCCATGGCGGAAGCACGCAGGCTGTTCGATCAAAATCATCTGAGGGATTTGGTGTCATGGAATACGCTAATCGGTGGTTATGTGCGGAGGGGTGTACCCGGGGAGGCTCTGGAGGTGTTCTGGAGGATGGCAGCGGATGGGGAAGTGAGGCCTGATGAGGTGACAATGATCGCGGTAGTGTCAGCGTGTGGGCAGCTGCGGGATCTGGAGCTTGGGAGAAGGCTCCATGGATATGTGGAGAGTTATGGGGTGAGGTGCACCGTGAGGATGATGAACGTGCTGATGGATATGTATATCAAATGCGGCGATCTTGAGCAGGCCAAGTCTGTGTTTGAGAGGATTGACAGCAAAACGGTTGTCTCGTGGACAACGATGATTGTTGGCTATGCAAAGTTCGGGATGATGGACGACGCAAGGAGGGTGTTTGATGAGATGCCTGAAAGGGACGCTTTCCCGTGGAACGCACTGATGGCCGGTTATGTGCAGTGTAAGCAGGGCAAGGACGCTCTTAGCTTATTTCATGAGATGCAGAAAGCAAAGGTGGAGCCTGATGGGATCACTATGGTCAATCTTTTATCAGCTTGCTCACAACTTGGAGCATTAGAAATGGGTACGTGGGTTCACCATTTCATCGACCGAAACAGACTACCACTTAGTGTTACACTAGGCACAAGTCTAGTTGACATGTATGCAAAGTGTGGGAACATCGAGAAGGCGATCCACGTCTTCAAAGGACTACCGGAGAAAAACGCGCTCACATGGACAGCAATGATATGCGGTCTCGCAAATCACGGACATGCTGACGAGGCCATAGGATTCTTCCGTAGAATGATAGAACTTGGATTGCAGCCTGATGAGATTACATTTATAGGGGTTCTGTCTGCATGTTGTCATGCTGGTCTGGTTAAAGAAGGCCGAGATTTTTCTCCCTACTAGTCTCAAAGTATCACCTTGAGAGGAAAATGAAACATTATTCATGTATGATAGACTTGCTAGGCAGAGCAGGTCATTTAGACGAAGCAGAACATCTAGTAAATACCATGCCGATGGAGCCTGACGCAGTTGTTTGGGGTGCTATCTTCTTTGCTTGTAGGATGCATGGTAATATTAGTCTTGGTGAAAAAGCAGCAATGAAATTAGTAGAGCTTGACCCGAGAGATAGTGGGATATATGTGCTACTGGCTAACATGTACGCAGAGGCAAACATGAGGAAGAAGGCTGATAAAGTGAGGGTGATGATGAGGCACTTGGGAGTAGAAAAAGTTCCTGGATGTAGTTGCATCGAGCTAAATGGTGTGGTTCATGAATTTATTGTGAAGGACAAGTCACATACAGATACTAATGCTATCTATGACTGCTTGCATGAAATCACACTACAAATAAGGCATACTGCACCCATGATTGACATTTATGCAACTGGCTGAGCCCCCTGCAGATGCGATATGTTCGATTATTTTGCACAACTCAATCATGTGGTGAGTTACGCCGGGTCATGCCCTAAGAAGAATTACCTGATGTTGTCAAAGATCGGGCCATTACCACATCATTTTGGTCCCTTATTTAAGTCAATGAAAATAGCAAATGTTGCATTACAGATGCTCATGGGAGTATCTAAAATCAGAAGCGCTGTCAAATTTGAATTTGGTGCTCAGCTAGCTTCTTTCTTATTTCCGTACCAGTCCTGTAAATTCTAGAAGGTTGATAAAGAGAGGAGCAAGAAGATCCGTCTGCAAAGTCCTGAACTGCGTAAGTTAACCTTAAAATCTTGTTTTTCCTACTCGCAGTTGTATCTGTTACTGATTAAATTTGCATATGATAGGCTCAAAATTTAAGTCTGATTTTTTTTTCTTTACAAATGATAATGTCAAATACATTACCAAATGGATCCCTAAAAGTGGAAGTTTCAAAAGATGATTTTCTAGTAAACCTGCAAGAATTTAGTCATTTGCAGCAATTTACAACTTCGTTGGTGAAAATAAGTGGTATTGACAAAAGAAAATCATTTATGTACATGTCAAGAGTATAAACAAGAACATAGCGTAAGTGGGGTAACTGATATTTGAGTATCTGATTATAGTTTATAAATTCATCAAAGGGGTAAAAAAGAATATAACATGTCATGGATATTCACAGCAAATTTTAGTCTGAAAAAATAGCATCCTTGTCCTGATCCTCCTGCTATTAAGCTGAATTTTAATCTCCCAAGAGCGTCTAGGTAAGCTTACTTTGTGTTCAGATAAAACAATTTTGTAATGTGAACCACCACATTAAGATATGTCTATAATATAGGATTCATTTGATATTATTCGATAATATGTTGAAAGAATCAGCAAAAGCATGTTATGCCAATTGAGATCAAGTTCCTTACTTTGTCTGTTATGGTCCACATAAAAAGCATGTGATGCCATATGCCCAATGTTATGATCCTGATCTAGTGAAGCAGCTAAACTTTTTGCATCTGATTTTCGTATCATGTACTGTCAGAAGTTCGAATCTGCAGAGACTTTGCCAGTTGACAAGTAGCAGAAACTCGGTATAGGACAAAATAGACATCTTATCTCCAACTCCAGTGAGGGTGTCGAGTTTTCAAACTGGGCCATCCGAAACTGCATCAAGGCGAAAGTATTGGCCACTATTTTCTTGGTTCCTCTTCAGCTCTAGTCTTCAACATAAGTGCTTGTGCATAATGATAGAATCAACACTCTTACCTTTCCCTGCAATCTACGTGACTTTGAGGGAGCTGTCATCCCCAGTAAATGGAAGTGTTGTCATTACTTGTCATCTGAGCTGTTATAGACTGCACATCCTTGTTCTGGTAACATCTTCTTACCTTTTCATAGATTCACAAGTAAGGCGAAGTTGTGAAACGTTAACATTAAACATTTTATTTCATAACTACCACTGATCGGTTTTGCCAGGCAAAAAGGTGTTCTTTTTTTAATCTGTTAAGTAGCAAGTCTGGCATAGGGAAATATGTTTTGGCTCATAGGTGTAGATGCACCCACTACCCAAAACCAGCATTTAGAAATATCAAAAAATTCTAAACAAAAATTTTGGGTGTTGGGCATTCTATGTTCGCATAAATTTCGTGGGAAAAAGACATTTTTTGTGGCCTTGTAAAAAAGACAATTTCCGGTGCTCCAAAATGAGTTTTCATGAGACTTTTTTTTTGTCTTTTTTCCACAAGCCACAAAAAAGTCCTTTTTTTCGCGAAACTTTGTGTACAAACATAGAATGTCTTGATGTACACCCAAATTTTTTGTTCCGAATTTTTTGACATTTCGAAATGCATTTTTCATAATGGGTGTATCTAGTCTTATGAGCCAAAACACCATGTCCGTCTGGCATATGACATGTATGTGTTATCATAAGGTGTTAAGTGCATGCCATTGCTGTGTTAAAATAAGGGCCAAGAGGTCCAGTACTCGATTTCAGAATGCTCCATGGGCACCATATATTGTTTGTTTCAGCTGTTGCACATGAAGGTCTATTTAGATTTGAACAATACGGATTACGTAGTACTATGTACACTAGGCGGCAGACAGAGCTGCCTAAGCCCCCATCCCACTCAAGTGGGTGGGTATGAGGCGTCGAATCGTTAGAACAAAATAAATATTTTATATGCGATATTCTTTTTGCATTTATGAAAAATGGTTTCAGTATTTTCTCCAATGATAAGAACATTGCAAAAAAAAACTCATGCAACAATTTTTTTGCTAAATCTGCAATAAATCCTCGACCAATGTAACAAGTCAAATGGGCAATGCTCAATTTTTCACTCTTGAATAAAATATCTGACATTAGCTCCAAGAGCTGGAGCTACTTAAACATCAAAGTGACCACCTTTTCTCATTTCTCACGCCATTTACCCACCTTTGATGGACCCTGCTTAATACACTTATGCTACATGCAAAAACAACCTATGGCAAATCAGTAATTTCTCAGGTTAAGATCTGAAGCGCCAGGCCCATTGCCTATGGTTACGAAGCTTGTTCACCACAGCCATCTTCTGCGAGCTTGGTGGTGCAGTTAACGGCCGACTTTCTTTCCTCCTTAGGTTGGCGACAGTAAGAGTTTCCTTTATTTTTGTCTATAAAATATCATCCTTAAGACTGAAAATGTAGCTACTCAACTGATCAGCACATCTAGATAAATTCAGGATTAGATTAGATTGGGCATCTTCAAGGACTAAACTATGCAGTTCATATTATGTACTCTGTACATTCTTGAATGCACAATTACTAACTGAGAAAATATGTGTCTTCTACATTGTGATTCGTCCTTCAAACTCATGCTACTGTAACTCTTGCTTAACTATTGTGATAAACATAGAAAGTGTATATAATACATCAGCCAGAAATCTTTTGCAGGTTCCAGTGGGCAGCAACTTCATTGGCTTCCTTAAGTAGCCCTTGACTTCCTTTAGGCTTGACTGCCTGCAAATGTATCCCTGAAGCTATCCACTGAATTCTTATCCTGCATATGGTGTCGAACGTCAAGGAAATGAAGGCAGCGAACATACAAGGGATGGAGGTGGAAACAAAGGAAGAACATAAAAAGCGCGCAAGTTCATACCAACAATTTGAACAAAGACACATGTTCCCCTATCTTGTGGTTTGATGGTACGAGATCCCAAGGCGTTTTGGCCTTTTCACTATCCCCTCTTTCATCAGAGAATGAAATATGCTCTTCCGGACAGAGATTCAGCTGTTGCAAGACCTGAGTCCGAGAACAAGACATTTTAGATACAAGGGAACATGTCTGAATGGAAGTAATTCAAAGGTTGATGATATACATCTTTTGAGAAGGACGGCATGAAAGGCTCTAGCAAACACGCAAGAAGGTAGACAAGTCCAACGGAAGTTTTCATCACAATCGCGCAACTAGCTGGATCTTCTTTGTAAAGCTTCCAAAACTGACTTTCCTGTGTATCCAGGTAGAAAACCAGAGACAATTTCCGTGTAAGGTAAATGATGCAGAATAATGATAAAATCAGTTAAAGAAGGAACTAGAGCTTACTTGTAGGTAAAAATTTCCCTTACTAGAGATGGACATTGCAATCTTCAGCCCTTGTTTTAGTTTTACCTGTTAATGGCAGCGTTGATATCACATAAATGCTTCAGATTTATCACAGCAGTTCATATTCAGATATATTTACTATAGCACAATTCAGAGTTAACATATTTCAAATCAATGCATTACCTTGTCCATTGCATCAATATACTGCTCAACCAATTTACCAGTGGTTTCTGCTAATGACTGAGTCAATGAATGCTTATCCGCATTAGTTGCTTCAGGTATGATGGAACCATATCCAGCCCCTGCAGGAACAATTGAACAGTTTTAAGAGATGACTAAAAATGGACTATCTTATGCACATGCACGTCAAAAAAGAATTCCAAAAGTAATAAAGATATATCATGCTGAAAGCAGTAAGGAGAGTCCTCGTCTACTAACCCTCTGGTTTTGCAATAAAGGTTAGCACTCGATTGATGAAGTTACCCAAATTGTTATGCAGCTCGTAGTGACACTTAGTCTGCAAACCTGACCAAGTGAACAATGTATCTGATGCCTGAAAGTTTAAGAAATAGATCAAAACCAACAATTATACATGCATAGAGATTTGGTATAGCCAATTTGATTTATCTGAAAACCAACCTCAGGACGATTACTAAGCAAGTAGTATCGCCACACATCAGCAGGAATTTTTGTGGCTTTTGCGTCATTGCCAAAGACTCCAATCCCCTTAGTTTTGGAGAACTTTCCTGTGCATTAATACAAGGTTGACATAAAAGGATGTCCACGGGCTAATAGGAAAATGAAAGACAATAAATTCCAAATCCTCAGGATTCAGTTAAACTTGAATCCTAACATCCATGCTTGGCGTAACAAGTCAGGCACACTCACGTCTGAAAAAGGAAATAATGGCCTGAAATGGGAAAACACAAAACTGAGTGATACCTGATTCATAGTTGAGATACTCAGTCACACTAATAGTCTTCATCATAGTCCAGTTTTCGCCAGTTCCAAGTAGCGCAGAGGGAAACATGACCTGCAAAATTTGTATAATTTGATTTTTTTTTTTTCTATTTTTTGGAAATACAGCACAAGAATCGCAGGTGCAAATCTTTATGCACTTTCACATAGAAGATACTCAAGCTTCGTTATAGCCTATAGGTAAAATATTGTATGTTGGACACTCAAGTTGGCAAAAGAATCTCACCGTATGAAATGGGACGTTGTCTTTGCCCATGAACTGATATAATTCCACATTCTCTGGGTTCTTCCACCACTTCTCCCACTCAGGTGTGTAGCATGCCGTGATGGAAATATACCCTATCGGCGCATCAAACCAGACATAGAACACCTGGACCCATCCATCACAGGAACAAACATTAACGCAAAAAACTTGGATATACAGATTTCCGCGGTGAATCTCTTGGTGTTCGATCAAATGGCAAACCTTATCCTTGTACTTGTCATGTGGGACAGGGACGCCCCATTTCAAATCCCTGGTTATGCAGCGAGGTTTCAACCCTTCCTTCAACCAGGCATACGTGGTGCGAATCGCGTTCTGGCTCCATGATCCAGCTACGGAGGCATCATCGATGTACTTCTCCAGCTTCTCCCTCAACAAGGGAAGCTCCAAGAACAAGTGATCCGTATCGCGGACACACGGTGTAGCGTCACAAACCTGAAGAATGGTCAAAATTGATCACATGGAAGAATCGGTATTGTGGCCAGAACAGCAGAGTAGAAGCTCCTAACCTTGCACCTAGGATCAATCAACTCGGTTGAGTTGAGCAACCTCCCACATTTGTCGCACTGATCGCCCCTTGCAGAGTCGTTGTCGCATCCCTCTATGGGGCAAGAGCCCACCACGAACCTATCTGCCAAGAATCTTTGGCATGATTCGCAGTAGAGCTGCAAAACAGAGTGTTCTGTTTTGTGAGTAATAGGTAATTACACCATGTCTTATGTGCAGGCAAAAAAAATACAGGAGGTGACCTTGTGATAACAGGAATAAAGAGAAATGCTGCTTGCACCGCATGGAACCAACCTGCTGCATTGTCTTCTCTGAGAGCCAATTGTTGTCCAACAGTTTGTGGAATATCTCTTGGCAGATCTCTGTCTGCTGCGGGGAAGACGTCCGGCCAAAGTGGTCGAAGCTGATGCCAAACCACTCATACACCTCCTTGTGGATTGCATGATACCTATACAACGTTAGGGTATGGATTTTTCAGATGTTGTCTCCGTCTTTTATTCTCAGAGGCAATTTGGTTGAGTGCAATATCTAATATATTGGCAAGTACTTGGTAGTGCAGTACCAGATTCTTATGGTAGGAGTCTGAAGAGAAAATGGAGAAGAAGACTCACACATGGAAAGGTAGACATAATTCTTATGGTGGGAGGCTAACTTTGATTAAATCCAGCTTAAGTAATGTTAGCTTATACATGCTTTCTCCTTCTGAATTACCTAAAGGGCCTCTGAAAAGATTTTATTATTTTAGAAAATGTCTGTTATGGCAGGAAGAGGAAGGTGTTAAGAAATATCACTTGGTCAGTTGGGAGAAAAATGCCAGCCTAAGGAGCAAGGGGGTCTAGGGATGATGGAGTTAGAGGTTATAACTTATAAATGCCTGCTTAGTAAATGGTTATGGAAACTGGAAACTGTAGTTTCTGAACGAGTAGTGCTCTCGTGAGTCCCTGGTAGATGCTAAAAAGGGATTCCTATGTAAAACCTGGAGAATCCGGTTGTTTTATCGATTTCGTTTCAATGAAAATCGGGAGCTCTGGCCCCTCGATTCGAAAAAACAAAAAGTGCAGTACCAAATCCCCACTTCAATTCGCAGTAAAAACTAGCATCATCGAATCTATGTATTCGTTTAAAATAAATAGTAACCGATCGAGTGGATGGGGGGCGCTATCAGCAATCTCACTTGTCGCAAATCTCCCGCGGGGAGCAGCCCTCCTCGAGGGCCCTGGTCTCGGTGGCGGTGCCGTACTCGTCGGTGCCGGAGACGTAGAGCACGTTGTGGCCACGCAGGCGGCAGTAGCGCGCGAACACGTCGGCGCTCAGCACGCAGCCGATGATGTTGCCGAGGTGGGGCACGTTGTTGACGTACGGCAGCGCGCTCGTCACCAGCACGTTCCGCCGCCCCTCCACCGGCAGCACCGCCGCCTTCTTCCCCGGCGCCGTCGACATCACCACCGCCGGCCGAGTGGTGTTTCTGTGTGCGCGTTTCTTTCTGCGCTTGTCTCGCTCGTCGAGTAGGAACTTGGATTGGTCGCGGGCTCGCCGCTCGCGGCTGCGTATATATATTGTCGGGTGGGTGTATTCTCTTCTCCCGTCCGACCGCGATGGCTTCTTGGCACCCAAGGAAGCGTTACTACTACATCCATACTTTAGATTCGTACGGTACAAGTTATCTGCGAACCGTGCAGCTAGCACTGCAGCTCCCTCCTGGGAAAAAACAAGGAAGCGTCGGCTGGTGCGGCGGCATGTACAAAGCCGGAATATCCGGGAGCTCCTTTACGTCGCTCATTAGCGACAATTCTGCGTACCGCCGCCTACTAACCTTCTTAGGTGGGCCGGCCCATATATATTTTGAGCACTGAATGGTTCACTGATTCGTCTTTCCTACTATTCTGTACCGAATTTGATTAAATAAAATGAACGTTTCAAATTTGATTGTTCTTCAATTCGAACACTTTTCAAAATGTGAACGTTTTTAAATTTCAAATTTGATTTTTTTAAATATGAACAAAAAATTTGGAACCATTTTCAAATTTGGAACCAATTTCAAAATATGTTCAAATTTTAAAAGTGAAAATTTTAAAATATGTTCAAATTTAAAAATTGTTCAGTTTTGTATAAAATGTTCAAAATAATTCTTTTTTTCAAATTTAAGCATTTCTTAAAATTGAACAAATTTTAATTTTGAACATTTTTCATCGCAAAAACAATTTTCAACTTTAAACAGAAAATATCGGTGAACGAAAACTATTTTGACCTTTTAAAAATGAACAGAAAAATGTCGGTGAACAAAAACTATTTTGGAACAATTTTAAAAGTGAACATAAAATATCGGTGAACAAAAGCTATTTTTGAACGATTTTAAAAAGTAAGGTCAGTGAACAAAAATTATTTTTGAACAGATTTAAAAAGTGAACAGAAAAAAGATTTACGAACGAAAGTTATTATTGAACGATTTTAAAAGTGAAAGATAGTTATTTTTGAACGATTTTAAAAAGTGAACAGAAAAAGTTCGGTGAACAATAATTACTTTTGAACAGATTTAAAAAGTGAACAGAAAATTTTTATGAACAAATGTTGTTTTCGAACAATTTTAGAAGTGACGTTAATGATTTATGAACAATTTTAAAAAGTGAACAAAAAAAGGTCGGTGGACAAAAAATATTTTTGAACGATTTTAAAAAATAAACAGAAAAAAGTTTAACAGTGAATGAAAATTAGTTTTGAACAATTTTAAAAAGTGAACAGAAAAAGGTCGGGAAACAAAAATTACTTTTGAACGGATTTAAAAAGTGAGCCGAATTATTTTTATGAACGAAAGTTATTTTTGAACAATTTTAAAAGTGAGCGAAAGTTAGTTTTGAACGATTTTAAAAAGTGAACCGAAAAAGGGTGAACAAGAAATATTTTTGAACATATTTAAAAAGTGAAAAAAAGTTATGAACGAAAGTTATTTTGAACAATTTTAAAAGTGAACGAAAATTATTTTTGAATGATTTTAAAAAGTCACCAAAAAAAGGTCGGTGAACAAAAATAATTTTTGAACAAATTTAAAAAGTGAACAGAAAAAATTTTATGAACAAAATTTATTTTTGAACGATTTTAAAAGTGAACGAAAACTACTTTTGAACGGTTTTAAAAGTGAATAGAAAAGGCCAGTAACAATTTTTGAATGATTTTAAAAAATGAACAGAAAATGGGAGTGAACGGAAACTTTTTTGAACGATTTTAAAAGTGTACAGAAAAGCCGGTGGAACAGAAACTATTTTTGAACAATTTTAAAAGTGAACACAAAATGGGATGAACATAAACTATTTTTGAACGATTTTAAAAGTGAACAGAAAAAGCCGATGAACGGAAACCTATTTTTGAACGATTATAGAAGTAAACAGAAAATGGGGTGAACGAAAACTATGTTTAAACAATTTTAAAAGCGAACAAAAAAAGCCGGTGAACAGAAACTATTTAAAAGTGAATAAAAAAGGCAGGTGAACGGAAAACATTTTTTAAAATCATAAAAAGTTAAAAAAAAAGAAAGAGTAAACAAAATAAAAATAAAAGGAAAACGAAAAAAAAGGAAAACGAAAACAGAAAATAAAAAGTGAAAAACAAGAAAAGAAAAAAAATGATTGTTTGGGTAGGCGTATTTGTCCATATCCTTTTCTTGTGGACTTAAAAAATGTCTGCGTGATTATTTAAGTGAAAAGGAATAGCTCTTGCTGTAGGTCGGATGTTGGAATATGGCTTGTTACTCGAGTGGGATCAGTGGCAACTAAGCCTGACGATATTTGTTTTGCAACAAACTGCAGAGTAAAACAAATTACAAAACGGATCTAGACTACACGTGGCACCACAACACGCATGAAGGGGTACACGCAACAGGCAACATGGTCCTGAGGGAGCGAACTCGTTGACAAAGCCGCTGACTTGCCGACTACCGTCGGAGAACGCCGCCACGGCGCCACTGCCTGTCCGAACGCTGCTGGAGATGAACGCCAGCAGGCAGAAAAAGAAATGGAAAAAGAAAGAAAAACGAAAATAGAAAAGAAAATTACAAGAAAATAAAAAAAGAAAATAAAACAGAAAATGAAAAGAAATTGAAATCTAAAACTTTTTTCGAATCTGAAAAAATCGGAAATAAAAATAAGTGAAAGAAACAGAAAAACAGGAAAAAGAACTAAAAAAAAGGTCAACTTAAAAAGCCGCCCGAACGGGCCGGCCCACTAGCACCAAGCGTCGCCTGCGGGCGATATATAGGATTTGGCGAATATCCCCTCACACAAGCGCGTGTATGGAACTCCGCAAGAGCTAGACTATATACGTGTGCGTTCTGTGGGCTCAGGGCCGGCTCTGGCCCAGGGCAAGAGGGGCGACGGTCTGGGGCCCGGCCAAATTAGGGGCCCATAGCTGATACACATGTACATAGTAGAAAAAGGAAAGAAGCCCATATGTATGCACAGCTAGCTTCAGCCTTGAAGGCAGCACGCACGCACGCACAAAGTCCTAAAAAACAAGCACGCACGCACTGGCGTTTCATTTTCTGTCGAATCTCGATCCAATAACGGAACTATGCAAGGCCCCCTCGCCGACTCGCTATGATTCCTGGTCATTGACAGTCCAATTGGCAAGCACGGGAGCAAGCACTTTCCGCTGACAGCCTGCTTCGGAATTACAGAATACGGATCAACTGGTAAATTTTGAGATTAAAATCTCAATTAGACCAGCTGGACGGCTAATTTTTTGTATTCTCAATCTAAAATCTCAAGGTGGTGACTAATTTTTTCTTTACAACACTTGTAGGTTATTTCCGTTCATTAGCGTTCGTTAGTTCGTTAGGTTTATTCTCGGTCATTGGTCTTTGAGGCTTTGAGTTTTGCTAATCTGGTACAACATTCAGATGCCCTCTCTCCTTTCTTGTAAATAAGGGGTTGGTCAACGGTTTATTTCTCCTTTTTCGTGCGTTGTAGCTTCTATTATGTTTGGTTTTGAAGAGAGAAAAAAAGAAGTTATCAGATATTCGACGCTTATGAAAAATGGTATATGTTTAAGGCTTTAAAAAAAATTGACGATACTTTACAATAGTTTCATACATTCGGAAAATTTATTTTTTCACCAGGGAGCCAAAACGCCTCTTCCCATACATGAATCGACCTTTTCTTTTCTTTGAGGCCCATTGACGAAGTTCGCCCCGGGGCCTCTGGAATCCTAGAGCCGGCCCTGTGTGGGCTTTTGCTGCCAATTGGGCCTGGCTGCAAAACTGAACCCCAAAAGCTCCCCAGGTCTAGCTTCTTTCTCTTTAAGAAAAGAAGAACACCAGTAAGGATGGCAATGGGTAGGGTATGGGCAGGGTAGAGCAATACCATGCCCATACCCATATAGTCTATGGGTACAAAGTTCTACCCACACCCTTACCCGCGGGGATGAAAGTCTACCCATACCCATACCCGACGGGTACCCGTACCCATTGGGTACCCGTTGGATAAATAAAATAGTACGCAAATTGTTCACAATTTTATATTCTTTGGTAGCACATTTTGACAAAAAAATCAATTATCTTATCTCAGTAACAGGTAGATGAATACATGACAATTATAATTTTGAAAATCACAATCTTATGGTCATATCTAGTAAGTCAACCGAGTAGGGTACATATTCCAGTATAAAGTATAAACGGGTAGGGTATGGGTATACCCACGGGTAAAGGGTTGTACCCATACCCTACCCACGACTTGGCGGGTAGGGTATGGGTACTACCCATGGGTATAAAAATGTGCCCATACCCTCCCCATGCGGGTACGGTACCCGCGGGTACCCGTACCCATGGGTAAAATTGCCATCCTTAAACACCAGAACTCACACCATTACCAGGTCACGAGTAGAAATCAACCAAAAATTGCCTAAGAATTAATAAAACTGCTACATCGATGATCTGTGCTGGAATACCAGCTACAATTCGGAGGAGGCAAAAATCACGGGTATGATCACACCACAGATCATTTTTCCTCCTCTTGAAAATCTGGGCTGAAAATTTTGCGCACAAGTATACTCTTCAGCATCCTTATTGCTTCTCAATAGATGATTTGATTCACCCATCTACCCTGGTACCTGGAAAAACAAAAATAAGCTTAATTAAGAAAACTAATCTTTAGAGATGATACATGTAAAATTACTGTAGCTTGTTTGCATTTTGATTAGAGGTTTATTTCAACTTTGACAAGAAAATGGAAAATGATCCATTGCTAGGTATGGATGGTTCAAACGTTGAAGTTTCAAATATAAACTTGCATAACAAATGGTAATTCACTAAAATAATTGAATGTTTTTTCCTCTCAGTTGACAGATTAGTTCTTGATAGTTGCCAGATTTATTCTCTAGTAATTGCCATATTCTCTCCTTTCAGGTTTGGCGTAAGGTACAACTACAGGAAAAAAGTCTGATGTTTGTAGAGAGCTTTCTGAGAGTGGCCATTGTGTGCACAAGGAAGGGCACCAAGCAAAGCAGCAAGATGTCCCACAAGGCAGCGAAACAATTGAAAAAGGAGCATACTATTTAGCGGCACCGCACCCCCCTCTCCTATGAAAAACTTGCCAAATATCTCTTACATCGTTACCAGACTCCGTGAAAAAAAAGGTACCAAGTTGTTTAGGTACTAGGTTCCCTAAAAATAAGAGCTACTAGGTTATCCAAATATAGCTACAGGTTTATATACAAACAATATCTAGATTTGACTAATCAATAACCAGGTTCCCTTGCTAGGTTTTCGAAGACAACTCTTGGTTGTTTAGACACCCTATTGGGTTCTCCGAAGACGGCTACCATGTTGTTCAGACACACCTATCGGGTTCTCCAAAGACGGCTACCATGTTGTTCAGACACACCTATCGAGTTTTCCGAAGACGGATACCTTGTTCTTCACACACTCCTATCGGGTTCTCCGAGGATGGATATCGTGTTTTTCAGACACACCTATCGGGTTCTCCAAAGACGGATATCGTGTTTTTCAGACACACCTATCGGGTTCTTCGAAGACGGCTACCGTGTTCTTTATCGGGTTCTCCGAAGACGGCTACCGTGTTCTTCCGACACACCTATCACACCTATTGGGTTCTCCAAAGATGGCTACCACATTGTTCACATACACATATCGGGTTCTCCGAAAATGGCTGCCATGTTCTTTAGACACACCTATCGAGTTCTCCTAAGACGGCTACCGTGTTCCTTATCGGGGTTCTCCGAAGATGGCTATTGTGTTCTTTCGACACACCTATTGGGTTCTCAAAAGACGGCTACCATGTTATTCAACACACCTGTCGGGTTCTCCGAAGACGGCTACCATGTTCTTCAGACACACCTATCGGGTTCTCCGTAGACGGCTGCCATGTTCTTTAGACACACCTATCGGGTTCTCCGAAGACGGCTACCGTGTTCTTCATACACACCTATCGGGTTCTCCGAAAACGTTTATCATGTTCTTCATCGGGTTCTTTGAAGACGGCTGCCGTGTTCTTCCAAGACAGATATCATGTTCTTCAGGCACACCTATCGGGTTCTCCGAGGATGGCTACCGTGTTCTTCAGACACACCTATCGGGTTCTGTTCTTTGAAGACGGCTACCATGTTCTTCCGACACCTATCGGGTTCTCCGAAGACAGCTACCATGTTCTTCAGACACACCTCTCGGGTTATCGGAGGACGGCTACCATGTTATTCAGACACACCTATCGGGTTCTCCAAAAATATAACTATCAGGTTGTTTACGAACACTTACATGTTTTCTTATGCAACCATTAGGTTTCAGAAAATTGCTACCAAGTTTCGGAATGTAGCTACTAGGTTGTTTGGAAAATAGCTAATTATATTAAGATTTCGAAATCAAGTGCCAAATTGTTTCAAAATCTAAGGTACAATGAGAATCGATCTTAGGTTTATCTCGCTGATCCCATCCGCTAAGACAGAGGAAGTTACAAATATGAGAGGTCGATAGTGGGGGCTTGAACATGGAGCAGAAAGGGGAAGACGATGACCTCATTGACTAGGCTCCCGACATGGCGTCGGTTAGCCCAGGCAGCGAGAGCGCACGCGACGCGACGGGCTCTCACCCCCGTGACCGCATCGGACAGCGGCAGAGGTGGTGCAGCCTGAGCGGAGATGTGTCCCTCCGCTTCCACGGCGACAGCCGCCTTGCGCTCGACGGTTGCGGTGCTCTCCTCCGTGCGTTCTTGTCGGCAACGGCCTCCCTGTTATGTGCTCGGCGGCACCTCCCCACTGCATCGTCGGCGGCATCCTCCTCGCGTTCGTAGACAGCAGATTGGCGGAGCCACCCAGCGCCGCACCTCCTCCTCGCGCTCGACGACGGCGTACTGGCAGAGCCACCCAACACCACGCCTCCTCCTCGTGCTCATCGACGGCGGACTGGCGGCGCCTCCCCACGCCGCACCTCCTCCTCGCGCTCGTCGACGGCGGACTGGCGGCGCCTCCCCGCGCCGCGCCTCTTCCTCGCGATAGTCGACGGGGGACTGGCGGAGCCTCCCGGCGCAGCGCCTCCTCCTCGCGCTCGTCGGCGGCGGACTGGTGCCTCCCGACGCCCGCGCCTCCTCCGCGGCAGACTGGGCCTCCCGGCGCCGCGCTGTCAGGACCTTACCGATAGCAGGATCCAGTTTCAGATCGAACAGGCTAACTAAGAACAGGAATTAATTGCTGGAAAATAAGACAGGGAATTTAAAGAGTAATTGCTGGAAATAAAAGGAACTGGAAAGTAAAACAGGAAATTAGGGTTTTTATTCATCGCTCCTCCCAACCTCCCACTCTCTCCGGTTATATAGAGTACCCGGAGAGCCGCGATGGAATATTCCAGTTTAGCAATAATTCACCAAATTCGATTACAAGAGAAATTACAAACTACTTTGAACATGAGCCGCACGATGAGATGAAAGGTTATCCTCGCCTCTGGACCGTTGGATAACTGAAGAGGTGGTCTCTGTAGATCTTCAGACAGCTTGGTTCTTGACAATACTCCCTGGGCGACACCAGACTTCAAGGCTGGAAAGTAGGAAAGGTAGCACGTATGAACTGTGCGTCTTCCCACGTTGCTTCATCGGGGGAGAGGTTCTCCCAGTGTATGAGCCACTGAGGTACTGGAATGTCGTAGTCCCCTGCAGACCGTGGAACCTGTCTGTATTGCAGTATAGCTAGAGGGGCAGTTTTGATTTTACCTTCAGGAGTGAGTAGTGGTAAGGTAGAATTTGGAACCGCCTTGGGTCCTAGGTGCTTCTTGAGTTGATTGACGTGAAAGACGTCATGTAGGAGTGTTCCAGTAGGTAGTTGTAGCTTGTAGGAGACCTTGCCCACCTTTTGAAGGACTCTGAAAGGTCCATAGTATTTGGAGGAGAGTTTCAAAGCATTCCTGAGTCCCAAAGCTGTCTCCCTGTATGGTTGCATTTTCAAGTACACCATGTCGCCCACCTCAAACTGTCTTTCAGTCCTTTTCGTGTCAGCATACTTTTTCATCCTGTTTTGGGCTTGGAGAAGATTATGCTGCAAGTTTTTGAGCATTTGCTCCTTTTCCTGGAGAGTGACCTGTACCTCTGGGGATACATCACATGGAACTGATATGTCATGCAAGTGAGGGGGAGAATACCCATAAAGAGCTTCAAATGGTGATGTTTTGAGAGATGTGTGATATGATGTGTTATACCACCACTCTGCTGCCGGCAGCCAGTTAGCCCACTTCTTAGGTTCTTGGAAGGCCATACATCTCAGATATTGTTCTAGGCACTGGTTTACACGTTCAGTCTGGCCATCTGATTCAGGGTGGTAGGCTGTGCTGAAGTGCAGCTCCACTTTGAGTGCTGCAAACAGTTCTTGCCACAGTTTAGAGGTAAAGATTTTATCCCTATCACTGACTATGATCTTAGGTGGACCATGTAACTTGAAAATGTTGTCTATGAATACATTTGCCACTTGAGTTGCTGTAAATGGATGAGCTAAGGTGAGGAAGTGAGCATACTTGGTTAATCTGTCCACTACCACCAAGATAACATCTTTCCCTTTTGATTTGGGCAATCCTTCAACAAAATCCATGCTGATCTCGGCCCACTTCATGTTGGGAATGTTGAGTGGATCCAGTAAGCCAGGGTAGTGCACCCTCTCTGTCTTGGAAATCTGGCAAATAGGACACTCTGCTATTTTGTTGGCAATATAGTCCTTCATGTGTGGCCAGAAGAAAAGTTTCTTGATCCTGTGGTATGTTACCCTGCTGCCAGAGTGTCCTCCAAATATGGAACCATGGAAAGAGTTGAACACCTTTTCCTTCAGCTCTGTAGAGTTTCCAAGCACAATTCTGCCTTTGTATCTTAATATGCCTGCCACCAACTTGTAGTTAGAGTTTGCTTCAGCTGTGATTGCCAATTCCTGTAACAGTTTAGTGCACTTGTCATCTGACACATAAGTAGCTTCTATTTCTTGCATCCAAGTAGGTACTGCTGTGGAAATTGCCAGGCAGAGGTCATCTTGTTTGCCTGTATGTTGTCTGGATAGTGCATCAGCTGCACTGTTTTCACTGCCCTTTTTGTATTCGATGGTGTAGTCAAATTCCAGAAGCTTCAACATAAGTTTGTGCTAGATGCCTTCCAATAACCTCTGGCTAGACAAGTACTTGAGGCTTCTTTGGTCAGTTTTGATCACTAACTCATTTCCCAATAGGTAGTGTCTCCACTTACGCAGTGCTTCAAGGATGGCAAGTGCTTCCTTTTCATAGATTGACAGAGCCTGTGCCTTAGGGCCTAAAGCTTTGCTGAAATAGCTGATGGGCCTGCCCTTTTGCATTAACACTGCACCCAGCCCAGTGCCTGAAGCATCAGTTTCCAAAGTGAAAGGCCATAAGAAATTTGGGAGGGCCAAAACTGGGGGGTTAGACATGACTGCTTTCAGTTGTTGGAAGGCCTTCTCCTGGGTTTCTCCCCACACAAAGGAGTCCTTTTTTAAGGCATCATGTAGTGGTCTGCATATTGTTGCATACCCAGCAATATACCTTCTATAGTACCCAGTGAATCCCAGTAATTGCCTCAGCTGCTTGATGTTCTTAGGTGTTTCCCAATTGGTAATGGCCTCAATTTTTGAGGGATCTGTAGCCACTCCTTTGGCTGACAACACATGTCCTAGGTATTCCACCGTATCTGTAGCAAAGGAACATTTGGTTGCCTTGAGTTTGAGCTGATGCAGTCTTAACAGTTGGAGAACAGTTTTCAGGTGTTGTCTGTGTAGAGCAATATTTTTGCTATAGATTAATATGTCATCAAAGAACACTAATACAAATTTCCTCAGGTAGGCTGAGAATATGCTGTTCATCAATTGTTGGAATGTTGCCGGCGCATTTGTGAGGCCAAAGGGCATGACCAGATATTCATAGTGTCCAAGGTGTGTGCTAAAAGCTGTCTTTGCTATGTCCTCTGGCTTCATTCTAATCTGATGGTACCCAGATCTGAGATCAAGTTTGGTGAATATTGTTGCACCTTGTAACTCATCAAGCAGGTCTTCTATGACAGGAATTGGGTACTTGTTTTTAATGGTGAGGGCATTTAGTTGTCTGTAATCGACACAGAGTCTCCAAGTCTTATCCTTTTTCCTAACCAAGATAGCAGGAGAGGAATAAGGGCTATTGCTCAATCTGATCTCTGAATTCTTAAGCATGTTCTGCACCAGTTCCTCCACTATGTTCTTTTGCTTATGTGGCATTCTATATGGCCTGACATTAGGAGGGTTTGATCCTGTCTTGATGGGAATGGAGTGATCACAATCCCTATGGGGGGGTAATCCACTTGGTTCCACAAATACATCTTGAAACTGTTCCAGTATGTCTTGTACAGGGCCAGGAGGGGACAATTCTGTATGTTTTGTTGCTTGGTTTGTGTCCTGGTTTTGTATTCTGATGAGATAGGCCTTTGCCCCTGCTCTGAGGAGTTTAGAACAAGCCTTTGCTGAGATGTTGGAATTTGTCAATGGAACAGCCTTGTCTAGTAGAGTGCACCATTTCCCATCCACTGTGATGGAAATACTCCTCTTGTCCCAATCATAATAATTAGGACTATGAGTTCTCAGCCAATTTGCTCCCAGAACCATATCATAGCCTTTGAGAGGAAGCAGTTTACAAGTATGGGAGAACGTTGTGTTCTGAATTTTGAATGTGCAGTTGGGGATGAGGCCTTGTGACACCAGTTCTCCTCCTCCTGCTACCAGTACTTTGTGAGCAGGGGTTTGCTGGGGTACCAGAGATGTTTTCTTGACGAATTCAGTGTCAATGAAGGTATTGGTACTGCCAGTGTCAATAAGGGCAGTAGCTGTTTGTCCCCCAATTCTGACTGTTACTGACAATGTTGTATCACCTGGTATGCCATGTATTGCTTCTGCAGAGATTTGCATGAGAGTTTCTTCCATATGGTCAGTATCCTGCTGGGGTTTGTCCTGTGGCAGCTGGTGGGGTAGTGGCTCCAATGGGGTATTGTCAGCATCATGATATATATCAGTGATTCCCTGTTCATCTTCAGTATCACTGTGGCCTTGCCATTGTATGGCATGAACAATGCTTTTCATGTTTGCACATTTGTGTCCAAAAGTCCACTGCTCTGGGCAATACCAACACTTCCCTTTTTCTCTGGGTCTATCATTGCCAGGTTTCTGTCTAGTGTCTCGGAGGGCTTGTTGCTGCTTGAATTGGGGTTGGCCTGTGTTTCTGTTTGTAGTAACGGTCAATGCAGGCCTTTTGTTTGCAGCCAAATAAGCCATTTCTTGTTGCTTGGCGTGCCAATAAGCTGATCTCAGTGTTGTAGGATTGTGGCTGCGAACAGCATGTTTGATTGTTTCCTTTAATCCACTGATGAACCTCAAGAGGAAGAAGTTGTCTGTGAGGTAGGGATGGTCTCTCTGCATGTTGATCATGTATTCTTCAAATATGTCAATATACTGGCTCACTGTAGAAGATTGTTTCAAGTACTGAAATTGCTCCATGCACTCATGTTCGCCCGGAGGTGGAAATCTGTCACAGAGGAGTTGACAGAATTGTTGCCAATTGCATAAGTACAGGTCAAGCTTGATGCTGGTCAGCCAAGTCTTCGCTTTTCCCCTGATGTGTGCATTTGCCCACTTCACCTTGGATTCATTGGTGATTCCACTGAGCGCAAACACTGACTCACATTCTTCCAACCAGTTTTGTGCATTGTCCCCGTAGAATAAAGGTAGCTCCAAGCTAGGTGTGCGAATGTAAGGGTCTTGGTTATTGTGGGTGATGGAATTTGGTTGGCATGTTGGTGTTGGGTGGGAGAAAGGGGTGTGGTGGTTCATATTGTTGTAGTTTGGGGGGTATGCAGGTGGAATTGTGGGTGGTGTGAAGGCATAGGTGTATTGGGGTGGAAATTGTTGTGTGGGTGGTGGGTAGTGGTAGTACCCTTGTGAAGGAGGGTTCTGACTGTAGGGCTGTGGAGATGGTGGGTAATAAGGTGCTGTAGGTTGCTGGGAAGGTGTTGAAGTTGGTGGTGAATTGTATAGGTGTGGGTGGGTTTGGGGTGTGGTTTGTTGTTGGTAATGGGTGGGATTTGGTGTGGGAGTGGGTGGGATGATTTTGTTTGCCTCCGGCACCGAGAAAGGCGACGGATTTTTGGTATGAGGAGTGGTTGTTTGTGTAATTGGGGCCTGTGTCGTTGTTGGACATGGAGGTGTAGAAGAAGGAGTGGATGTTTCGATGATTGGGCTGAGGTGTTGCGATGGTGGGGGTGGTGTGGTGAATTCGGAAGGGGGAACGGGCTGCTGTGGCTTGGGAGGCGGTTCGAGAGCTTTGATCGAAGCAGCGATCTGAGAAACCATCTCAGTGAGGTTGGTCAGATTACCTTGCATCTTGTCGATGGAGTCCTGCTGCAGATCCATACGCTGGAGGATGTTTAGCACCTCCCGCGGAAGGCGGCCACTGATTTCCTCCTCTTCCTGTGCCTGCGCTTGAGCTTGCGCTAACAGTGCTTCTTCTTCGGCAGCCGCTGCGAGCCGTTCTTGCGATCTGGTGCGGTGGAGAGTCATGGTGGGTAGGGAGCGTCGGGATCTGTTCCGCGGAGCGATCTTGGGTAGCCGGAGCCGACGGAGGAAGGGATTTTACTGCCCGCAGATCGGGGCTGCGGGTAACCTTACTTCCGGCGGCGGCGGAGAAGAAGGGTGGGACGGGAGGGATCTCGCTCGGGGGACGAAGGCGACTGATACCAATTGTCAGGACCTTACCGATAGCAGGATCCAGTTTCAGATCGAACAGGCTAACTAAGAACAGGAATTAATTGCTGGAAAATAAGACAGGGAATTTAAAGAGTAATTGCTGGAAATAAAAGGAACTGGAAAGTAAAACAGGAAATTAGGGTTTTTATTCATCGCTCCTCCCAACCTCCCACTCTCTCCGGTTATATAGAGTACCCGGAGAGCCGCGATGGAATATTCCAGTTTAGCAATAATTCACCAAATTCGATTACAAGAGAAATTACAAACTACTTTGAACATGAGCCGCACGATGAGATGAAAGGTTATCCTCGCCTCTGGACCGTTGGATAACTGAAGAGGTGGTCTCTGTAGATCTTCAGACAGCTTGGTTCTTGACACGCGCCTCCTCCCCTCGTCGCGCTTCACCGCTTGCTCCTTGCGCTCGTCGACGGCGGGCAGGCGGAGCCCTCTCTGCGCCGCGCTTCCTCGCTCCTCGGCGGCAGCCTGACGGAGCTCTCTCCGCGCCACGCCTCCTCCTCAAGTCCTCGTGCTCGCCACGACTCTCTCCCGTCTCAGATTGAGAGAGAGAGAACGAGTGGACACAAGGTGTCCGTGAGAGGATAAGAGCGAAGAGATAATTCTTTAAAAAAAAAGCGAAGAGATAAACCGTGCGGACGTTCTAGCATGATGCTGTATTACGAATCGCGAGGCATCGCCGCACGCGCCAGCAAACCGTGCGGCGCTTACAGTTAGAATTCTCCAAAAAACAATATAATCGTCATACAATATAATGTTTGACTTCTATGGATGAGCTCGGGAGCACTTCCTGGTTTATAGAATCGTCATACAATGTTTTACTTTGACGGATGAGCTCCGGAGCAACACCTCCAAGATTTTTTTTAAACTATTACTCTCTCCGTTCCATAATATAAACCTTTTTAGCAACCTAATTTAGCTTCCGAAAAATTCAACAGAGGTAGTATTTATTATTTAATCAAATTTCACTAGTATCACGAGCTAAAAAAGAATCTTCAAAAGTATTACCATGTCGCTAGCCATTCAAACGATAAGTAGAAATGGTTCACCGGCTGGCGGCCGAACCATAAGAGCAACTCCAGCCGTTGGCCCCCCTAGGCCGATTTGTCGGCGTTTTTTTGGGCCTGCTGGGGGGCGCCGGCGGAAAAAATCGGCCTGGGGGCGGGCCGATTCCCAGCCGCGGCCCCAGGCCAAATGGAAAAAATAATTGCAGAAAACTAAAATTGGACGAAATTGGTTCAAACTTAGGCGATATTTGTTCGAACACCGGCGGATTTCATACAAGATAAATAAAAAAACATAAAAACAATAAAAAAACGGCGGCGGTGGCGGCGTCTACATGCCGAAGTGGTGGTAGAACACCGTGTAGTCCCCGCCGTCGTCGTCGTCGTCGCCACCGTGATACTGGTGACTCGGGCCGGTGTCGTCCTCGTCGGTGTCGTCCAGGACGACGAGATCCGGCTCCGGCGAGGCGCGGCGACGGCGGCGGCGCTCGTAGCGCGCAAGGAGCTCCCTCTCCTCGGCCTCAATGCGTCGTTGGCGCTCCTCCTCCGCCCGCTCCCGCGACCACGAGAGCGCATCCTCCAGCTTCGCTGGAAGGACGTCGTTGAGGCTGTTCGCCATGGCGATCCTCACGGCCTCCTCCTCGTCGTAGGCGTCCTTTGTCTTCACGGCCTTCTTCTCGAAGGCCTTCTTGACGACGCGGCCGAGGGAGCTCCCACCGGTGCCGGGCTCCTTCTTGGGCGTCAGAAGGCGGGAGGAGCTCCCGGCGATGCCGGGCTCTCTGATGACGATGCCGCGGGAGGAGCTCCTTCGTGGCGGCTCGCCCACCGGCTCGTCCTTGATGGCTGCGAGCGGTTGCCGCAGCGGCACGTCCACCGGCTCGTCCTTGACGCGGGAGGACGGTGTGCCGGTGGAACGGGTGGCGCAGGAAGAGGAGGACGACGAGAAGGACATTCTCCTCGGCGTCCATCCCTGGCGAGCAGAGGAGGTGCGCGGCGGGTCTTGCAGGCGCGGCTCGTTGCCGTCCTCGATATAGCCGAGGACGTAGGCGAGTGACCGGCCGGGCACGCCCCACCAACGCTTTCGGCCGTCGCTGTTGTTGCGCTTGAGCGCAGGCGGCGGGCCGGTGTAGTCGTGGAGCTCGCGCTCGCGGCGGTCGGTGAAGTATGCGTTCCTGGTGAAGTTGTTCTCCTGGTCCCAGGTGGGATCCGCCGGCTGCTCCTCCGTCATCCGCTCGCGGGCGGCGTGGATCTCGGCCAGCCGATCCTCGCCGGCGGGAACGGGGAGGGGGGGGGGGACGAGGTAGCCCATCTGGCTGAGCCGCCAGTTGCTCGGGACGCGCATGCTCGGCGGGACGGGGTAGCCTGCCTCGTACAGCAGGCGCGCCTCCCCGTCCTGCAGCCAGTTCCGGCCGAAGCCGTTGGCTGCCGCGGCTTCTGCGGAGTACCAGTCCATTGGTGCTTCGACGGCGAGCTTGAGCTTGAGAGAGGAGAAGGAGGCGAGCTTGGGCGAGATTGGGCGTGGGAACGGCGGGGTAATAAATACCGGTGGGGCAGTAAGTGTGGCGCGCCGTAACTCCGCCGCGTGTGCGATTTGACTCGACGGCGGTACGCCTGACCGGTGGCAGAGCACTAATGCGACGCGGGAGACGAGGCGATGAGGACGACGAAGCGGTGTGCCGCTTACAGGGCGGGCCCGTCGGAAGCTTCGCGCGCTTCCCTCGGTTTCGCGCCATTTTCCCTTTTGCCGGCGTCCCCAGGCCGCCGGATAAAAATTGGGACGCCGGATAAAAATTGGGCCAAATCCGGCGAAAAAAGAGTCCTTGGGGGGCGCTGGGGGGCGACTACGAAAAAAATGGGCCGCCGGCGTCAAAAAGGGGGTCCTGGGGGGACGGCTGGAGTTGCTCTAAGTGGACGATTTACTTCTTATCGTTGTTAATACTTTAAAAAATTATATTTTCAGGGATTTAATTAAAAATATAAATATTTTTACAAAATAATAATATTTAGTTGGGGCAATAGAAATACTCTTACATTTTTTTATCGTAGAAACCCAACACTCATCTTAGAAGAAAAGAAAAAAGATGATGAAATACATATCTAATATGAGGAAACCTCCTGTGTAGACAAGTGGAGGCCGAGCTATAGGAAGCCCTTTATTTTCAAACTATTTAAAATCATATTTATAAGTTTCAAAAAAATCTAAAAAAAAGTGTGGATATAGTCGATGATGTATCTATATTCTATAAGCATGCAAAATATCACTGTAATTTTTTTTGTATTTCGGGTTAAACAAAAATGACAAATCTGATAAAATTTGTAGTTTTGAAATGTGCACTAGCCACTATACCCAGATCATTGGTCTTGTCATTTCTGTATAGCCTAGAATATAATGTATTTCACATTGACATTTTACATGCTTATAGTATTAATCATTTTTTTTTGAGTTTTAAAAGTTTCACTAAACAGAATCACAGGAGGTTACAATGTCACGGTGAACACAGGCATCAATTTCTGGTGGGACACGCCCCAACCAGAAACAATTAGCTAAGGAAAATCTAGCTAACGAGGCCAGACCATGAGCTGCCTGGTTACTTCCTCTGCCAGTTTTCAGCACTTTGAAACGACCCAGCTTATCAGCAAGCTCCACAATGTCTTGGTAAATATTCCCAATCCTAGACAGAGTTTGGTTTCTGTGATCAATCGCATTCACCACAGAAATATTGTCCGACTCCAAAATGACAGCCGAATCCTGACCATTGTGAATGGCCTGCAGCCCGATCAAGCACGCCTGAGCCTCAGCTTCTTCCGCTTCAGTACACCTTGGAATAGCCGAGCTCAACGCCCAGAGCACCGTACCATGATGGTCACGAGCAATACAACCTGCCCAAGCTTCTCCACTTGGGCTCAGGAAAGAAGCATCAACGTTTATCTTGATCCACCCAGGTTCTGGAGGAAGCCAACACGTAGTAGTACTTTTCTGCTTGTAGTTGGTCTCCCTGTGATGATCCAAGTTCAGGTTAGCAGCACTAGTTAAAACAGGTTGCTTATCTTTAACATTTTCGTCAGGTTCGCAAGCAAGTGTCAACTCCTGAATGTATCTTTTGAGAAAATTTACGGAGCTGGCAATGGTGCTATCTCCTTTGCCATGGACAATGTCACATCTTAAGTGCCAAGCTCTCCAAAGAGTTAAGAGCACTAAACCTCTACTGTCTTTGGTAATGTTGGACAGCAAGTGAAGAAGCCAGTCCGGGCCTGTAAACTGGAACCAAATTTCAGGTGGTAGGTTCCAATTTTTCCTCATTTCATTCCGCAAAGCTTTGGCTTTTGTGCACCGTACTGTAACGTGGAAACTAGTTTCATCTTCACAGCCACACACAGGGCAAGTACTGACTAGTTCAAGTGTCCTTTTGCATTTGTTCTTTTGAGTAGCAAGATTATCACAAGCAGTCCTCCAGGCAAAGATCTTTACTTTGTTTGGAACAGGGGCATTCCAAATAAGTTTCCACAATTTCCGCGATCCATCAGCTGCGGCGCTAGAACCAGGAATAGTCCTTTCTCCATTTTTCAGATTGTACGCTAATTTGTAGGCACTTTTCACCGTGAAAATGCCATTTTGCTCATAATGCCAAGCTAACACATCGCTTTTGTCTGAGTGAGGCGCTCTCATATTGAGGATAACATCCGCATCGTGAGGGTAAAAAATGCGTCTGATGAGAGCCTCATTCCATGTGTTATCTGTGTTAGACAGCTGACTAACTTTTCTGTGTCTGTCGTTGACTCTTCCTGGGGCTGGTTTCAGACCAAAGTTTCTGGGAATCCAGTTGTCACGCCAAGTTCTGATACTTTTCCCGTCCCCAACTCTCCAAACCACACCTTCTTTGAGCAACTCCAGCCCATGTTCGATACCATGCCAGGCCGGTGAAGCATCCTTCCTGAAAACAGTGTCAATCAGGTTACCTCTTGGATAGTAGATCGCTTTCATCAATTTTGCTGCTAGACTGTCAGGATTTTTTATCAATCTCCAAGCTTGTCGTGCCAGGAGGGCCTGGTTGAATAGAGAGGTGTCTCTGAAGCCCATGCCCCCTCTTTCTTTTGGCTTGGTCAAAGTCTCCCAGGAAGCCCAATGCACTCTACGCTTGCAGCAGGTGGCTGTGGTAAAACTCGTCCTCGACCTGATGACCAAGGCTCGCTAATGGGGCGGGAAACGAAGAGGACGCTGCTGCACGTTCCATCTTTAGCCCAATGCCTGGGTGAAGAAGGACTGCGCAAGATACAAGAACAAGAGGAGAACAACCGTCTAGAGAAAATGTTCCTGGAGCAGGAACAAACAAACCGTGAGCTCAATGTGTGGGCTGAAAAGAATGATGACTTTGATGTAATTATAACAGAAAAAGAAAAAGAACAAGAACTTGTGACTGCAGGTAGAGATGAGGAAGACAAGGGGCAACGGGAGGAAAGGAGAGCTGTTGAGGCTAGGAAGGAGGAAAGAGAGGAAGCGACTGGTCCTGGGGCTACCAGCACACTGTCGGGCGCTGATGTTAGCGCCCGGCAGGAGCAATGAGACTCCTGGCTTGGAACTGCCGTGGTTTGGGGCGATCACGGACAGTTCAGGAACTGGTCCGCCTGATGCGGATCCACAGCCCCAGCATAGTGTTCCTCTCCGAGACTAGGCAGAATAAGAGCTTCATCGAATCTGTTTGTAAGCGTCTAGGCTTCAAGTACTGCCTTCCAGTTAGTGTTAAAGGAAAGGGTGGTGGTTTAGCCCTGTTTTGGAATGATAGCATCGACCTAAATGTGGTAGACTTACATCCAGGATTTTCTTCACAATTTTGAAACTTCAAAATATGATATCGAATTTTTGAAAATAAAGAGCTACCTACTCGGCCTATGTTAGGAGTACAACACGTTGGAATACAGCACATATACAAACTTGCGTGATCTGCACACACAAACGGACGAGTGGGAAACTGTGCCTAATTACGTACTGGATAAAAAAAATCACAGAAAATGCACGTCTTTGTGCGAAAAAAGTAGAAATATACGTTGCTTCAAAGTTCAGAAATTGAGCCATTCATAGAAATGTTTGCACGTTAAATATCAAACTTCAGAGTTCACAGAAAACTAGATAATTCTGCAGTGCTGATGGAGTCTACCAGAATACCGAGACATTGCTCTGAAATATGCTGAGTAGAACACACACAAGCGTCACTCGATATCACATGTTATGAATGGTACCAAACAGATAAATAGCACGCAAATCATAACATCGTTCTGCGATACGAGTCGGTGCAGTCTCATTTGTCTACAAAATCAGATTCTCCGGTCTTCAGTTCCTCACCAATAGTTAGCTAATACTTCTACGGGTTCTACCTGGCCACTGCACAAGTAATAGACAATGTGAAGATTGAGTAGAATCTAGTGGAAAAATACTGCACTTATGCCTACACTTTTGTAAGGACAACAACATCAACCCATAAGACACTTAAGCCTACACTGTTATATACTTATATAGAGGATAAAATGAGGAGCTATCTAGTGGAAAATACTGCACTTATGCCTACACTTTTGTAAGGACAACAACATCAACCCACCAGACACTTAAGCCTACACTGTTATATAGAGGATAAAATGAGGAGCTCAGGTACTAGTACATGTTAGTTTGGGATCACATAAAATGGATGGTTCACATTAGTTTGAGAATCTCAAAATGCAACGCACATTGTTAATTTTAGTTCAAATAGTTTTGTATATAAATGTCAGTTGAGTTTATTTTATTTTTCTCAACTGACATAGGCAATTACCTATACTATGTGCCTGTCATAGTATAGGCAATTACCTGTGCGTCATTGTATCCTTGCACCAGCACATCTCATTTCATACAAGGTCACCTTGCCCTGCATAGACCCCAAAAAGTATTTTTACTCGAAATCATGTTGTTTCTGATGTAACTATCATGCATTTAAGAAAACAATTGAAATGCATTGCCCTTCTTCAGCTGATTATAGATTTATAGAATCAGGTCTGTTGTTTCTGTTGTAGTCTACTGAAAACATGGTGCTGATCACAGCGAACAACAATATTTAAGAGGCATAAGAATTTGCAACTTGCTAAAACTGAAATGCATTGCCCTTCCTCAGCGGATTAAAGATTTATATAATCAGGACTGTTGTTTCTGTTGTAGTCTACTGAAAACATGAGGCTGATCACAGTGAACAATAATATTTAAGAGGCAGAAGAATTTGTAACTTGCTAAAACGCATGCACTCATACCTACGACTGCGAGTCCTCCTGCCCTCTTCGCTCAGACGCTTCACTTGGCCGCACAGATACTGAACGCTCTCACTGAGAGTGGCCTTCCTCTTGCCCTTGAAATTCCAGAGCTCAGGTACAATGGTTCTATCCCCCAACCTGCCACTTTCTTGAATCTCCATCAAACAATTCACCACAGCCTTGTACACATCTTCACCCCATGACACACATAGCTCTTGCAGCTTGTCATCACTGACATCAACAATCTCCTAATCACATAATCAAGTAGCAGCATAAGCTCGGAATCTATCATCTCCAACAACAGATTGAACAAGCTATGATCTGTGAAGAACTTGGAGATAAAGACAAGATAGTGTAACTACCTGAGTGATACCTTCAACTGTGGCAGTCTTGAAGGGATTCCACTCTGGGTTCATGATCTGGTGCTGCCAAAAGTGGTACAACTCGGATGATTTTTTCTGTGCTTCTTTGTGAGGCAGCTTCTTAAGGCATGCAGGCAGGAATGGCCTGTCGTCCAACTGCCCTATGTACTTTATCGAGATATTCCTTCCTCCAGTACTACTAATGTCAATAAATCCCTGGAGTACCAAGTTATAGTGTCAACTACTTCTATAGAACATTTCACAGTGTGACGGGAATGTTTACTGTATGTAATGTCAAAAGAAAGCAACCGAACCTTGATCAGCTTAGAATGGATATCAGAAATTTCCCCTCTAGCAACCTCGTGCTCAGTGCTTAAACCTTGATCAGGATTGTCCATACCGGAAAGATTGTCCATAAGCTCATGCTCATCAGCATCTTTATCTCCAGATTGCCGCTTCCGTTTCTGCATTGATCCTGTTTGTGCCTGCTAACACCGGTGGCAAAAGCTATGATCAAGATGTAAGGTAAGCAGGTTACACATGGAATTTAAGAAAATTTAGAAAATCCCTCCTTACGAAAAAATGCAGAGTTGGCTTAGAAATTTTGGGTGCATAAAGATTCATCAGGGCATTACATGATATCGAAAACACAGAAAGTGGGAAAATTTTAACTTTGGCAAGTCTCCAAGATATCTAATAATTCCAAGTAACATACCACTATACTATTTTAGCAGTGAATGACCCATTGAAGTACAAATGTTCCAGGGGCACTACGGCGCAAAGATCTACTAAGATCAACTGCACTAATACAATGAAGAACAGCTTCAAGACTCCATAGACACCAACCAGGAGTACTGCACACCACAATCTGACCAACGGTGGCTTTGCAGACAAGTAAACTTTAGACTGAATTAGGTAAGCAGAACTGTTTTCCAAAGGCTCCAGCATCCATGCATCAAATTATTCACGTCATTACGTTCGTACAAAGCAGCAAAGAGTAGTATTCAACAATTGTTTTACAATTGCTCCACACAACACTACTTACTTACCCTTCCAGACTGGCTCTGCTGAAAACCGCTTCCCTTTAGTAGATTGCTCGATTCATTTGCTTGGAGCTTTTCCTTCAAAGACTCAATCTCGGCTACCAGCTCTTCATTCTTTTTAGCGAGACCATCCTTTTCAGCAACCAGTTGGACAATCGCTGGTTAAAATACGAAAAGGGATAGGATGCAGTTAAAGCTATTTGCCAGGCTTATATCTAGGCTTGACTGATAAAAAGAAAGTGTGTGAAGTATCTCTATTAATTTGTGTAGCTTAGAGGAAGTGAAATCTTGCTTTTCAGATTAGCCTATTTTGTTATGCCAATTCATCTCTTGTGACATGATCTTCTTAGGAAGTATAATATCAAATGAAGTCAAGTAATAAATATGAGGACGCCACATTTATGATCTAAACCAAAATTATTACAGTGTAAACTGTAAAGGATATGAGGCTCCAAAGAAAAACACAACAGTACATACCATTCTGTTCTTGCTGGAGCTTCACCTTTTCTTCGATGACACAATCAAGTACGTTTTTTATGCCGACACAGTCAATATAGGCATACTTGTGGAACTCCAGCCTGGAGTGAACATCTGAAGTCAGCACATCAAGGGGCGCTGGCAAACGACCTCCATCTCCATTCTCAGCCATCTAGTCTGTGAAAAGTCACGAAAAAATATATTATATCAAAATATCCATTTGGGTCATATCCATCAAATATAGGGAAAACAGCCGCCCCACATTAGTAAAATAGGGTTTCCCTAAGATGGCCAAAGTAAGGATCAGGGGAGGGAACTCAGAAGTCAGTATACAATCCTTAGTGTCCCTTGAACTTAAGTTGTTCCACTAAGGAAATTGAATGGCACATATCAGTTCTATTTTATTTTATATGCACTTGTATTCTTCATCCCCGTAAAATTCCGTTTATACAAGTTTATGTCGTGCCATAATAACAACTAATAGTTCTCAATGGTTGATGATCTTGATTCTTGAACATAAAAATTTCCGATGGATTACCCTAGAAGGATAAAATATTCTTGTGCATGCCTTCAGTTTTTTATTCATAAAAAGAAAATAGATTCTTCGGCCCATTTTTTGCATTTTTGAAAGGTAAAAGGAAATTAAATATTGTTAGAGAACAACATCCTAGAAACATGCTAGCAAATTAAATATTAAACATGCGTAAAGTCAATGTACTCTCTAAATCGGTCAACCACAAGTTGTCTCTAGCTTAAGAAATGCACTAAACTGTTTTGCGAGATAGAGAACAACATGCTAGGAACAACCATATACGTCTGATATTTTCAAACAGAAAGAGTAACAACTTATGCAAACTCAAAAGAAATAAAAACCCATCCAAACCAGAAATTCAACATTATCTTCCTTGCCCAAAAACATTACAGAAAAATTAGGAATGCATTTGACAATCTAAAGGGAAGCACAGAAATCTATGGAAGTAAAGATAGGGCTACCTAGAACTTGCAGATTTACTTAGTACGAGAACAGCGATAAGGATAACACAGTATGTGCTTCTTTCTTTTACCTCTTGGACAAATAGAACGCTGACAACAATAGCTTAAGATATCAACCTATATCAGAACAATTGCCAGAGGAAAAATAACCCGTACAAAAACACCAAATATATATGTTACTAGGGTACAAGCAAATTAAATATTAAACATGTCTAAAGTCAATGTACTCTCTAAATCAGTCAACTGCAAGTTGTCTCTAGCTTAAGAAATGTACTCTCTAAATCGGTCAACTGCAAGTTGTCTCTAGGGATAACGATAACACAGTGTGTGCTTTTTTATTTTATCTCTTGGACAAATAGAATGCTGACAACAGTAGCTAAGATATCAACCTATATCGGAACAATTGCCAGAGGAAAAATAACCCGTACAAGAACACCAGAGTTATATGTTACTAGGGTTATAAGCAGGGATGTGGCCCTCAGTGCAAATCCCAGGGGCAGAGCATTTCCATGACAGTCAATTATATAAGCAAGATAAATACAGAACAATTAGCGCCAAATCAGTCACACACAACAGCAAAAGTGGTGAGGAATATGGACATGAAGCAGGGAAGAGAAGAGAAACACCTGAGAAGATGGAGAACCAGCCCCAACTTGTTGGCTGCGGCAGTGGCTCCCAAGCAGAAACAGATCTGTAAAGGGAAAGCTCAGGTAGGTCAGTGAAAGGCAAAGTATAGCAGCAAGCTGAATTAATTGTAGATGATAAAAGAGGTTCAGGAGTTCTATGGAGGGCATTCTCAAGAAAGTACTTTCCCCATCCTTAGAATAACAGATCGAAAAAATCTTAATGTTTGTTCAAAGATCAAGATATCTCCTTTTGCAATGGAAATGAGCAGGAAGCGAAAAAGGTTAGAAAGAAATTGTTCGGTAAAAGGAAGGCCTCTTTCCGAAACGGGGAAGGGGCAAGAACCCTAAATCTGTTCTGCGGTTATACTTTCAGAGAACCATACCGAAGTCCAAGTTTATCAACAGACATTTCTTTCTAACCTTCAAAAGCATAAAAAACAGAAACTGGGGATAGAGAGGTTCATAGGCTCATAAGAACACTTTGGGTTCATCCTCTAAAAAAATCGCATTTCACCCACCCAAAGACACAAAGAGGCCGAAATGCCCCCAAAATCAGGGGGCGGGACAAGCGAAATCGACTGTCCGCAGCTGAAATCAAGTGAAATCAAATCCGCAGCTAACCAGACAGATCGAAGTGTATCGGAGAGGAAATGCGAATCGACTGCACGCAGCAAAGAACCGAACCACCAGAACTATGGAATTTCTTGTTTGTTTTTGTTGGAGAGAGGGAGAGAGAGGACAGAGGAACCTACCAGAGTAGGCACCGCAGGGAGAATAAAGCCGTTCGGCCTCTACTGTGTATCGGAGCACTCGCCTAAAATGGCGCGCTGCCCCGTCCCAACTCCCAAACGAGGAAAGTGTAGTGTTTTCGTGAGCTGACGAGAGTGTGTTGTTGCTTCAGTCATTCCGCCCAGCTACCGGGGTCCGCGTGTTTTCAAACGAAAGTTGGTATGGCTGATCATTTTTCAGAGAATCCAATGTATTTGTTTCAGAGAAATTTTAAATAAATAATTTAGTCAGCTGTCAGTTTCTAAAAATTATCTGTGCGAAGTTTTTTTCTAAGGAACAGAAACTAGAATCATTAGCGACTTTTTTTCCTACGAGTCTCGTTGTAATGAAAAGAAAATAGTGAGTCAAATCTCTTGGAGCTCGTTTGGCTACCATGATTCCATTTTATTAGAAATTAAATGAAAGCACATTTCTGAGAGGGTTTCATTTGTTTGATTTTAAACCCCAATTCCAAATTTCAGGTTTAGCTGTCAAATGGATTTAAGAAGTGAAATTATTTTCATGTTACGCTTGGCTGCCATTTTGAGGTGGAATCATAAACCATCACTATGATGAGCAAGGAATAGAACTGAACAATTCTTCACACATATGAAACAAGGGTCAATTTCCTTAGCTTTTCTCCTGTTAGCCCTATTTCCTTAGCCTTCCTCACATTGGCTCCACTTCGCTCTTTCGAGACTCGCAGACGGCCAAACTGGGCGTTACGTCTGGTGAAGCTCGTTGACTGCTAGTGCACTAAAGTATGTCACGTGAAGGGTGCATGCACCTGTGCAAGTCCATGATGCTCGCCGTCCCTGCGCGCCTTCAATGGCGCTGCCCCCTGGCTGGCAAAAAGGCTACATCGCCGCCTACGCTAAGGTCCTGGCAGCTCATCTGCTCCGCCGCCTTCCCGTCTCTCTTGCCTAGTCTGTCCCGCCGTATGTTGAGTCTAGCAAGCCGAATCAATGCCCCTGTCGGCGGTTACCATTATTGTCGGTTCGGACGCAGGTGCCTAGAAAAGAAGCCCTTTTCCTCTCCCATTCCACCCACGTCGTCCACTGACCTCCTCTTCCTCTCCTGCCACCCACGCCCCGGTCCTCTGATCTTTCCATGGCTCGTTGTGATGGCCGCTCCAATCCCAGTCGCGGCGACAGCTACAACCACCGTTGCATCACCTATCTTTGGTTTCTTGAGTCGAGCGATGACGGTTCATGTTCGAGTAGTACCTCTAGGCGCCCGAGCATGACTCCTCCGAGCTCAAGCAGGGGCAGGGGCACCTATGTCGTCCGTCGGGCCATTGCTCCCAATCTCATTCCCTTCATCGATCTTGAGTCCGATGAGGATGAGCTAGTGGTGGACCCAGGTCTGGCGTGTGATAGGGACGACTATCAAGCCACGGAGCAGGCCCAACATTCTGCTGAGAAACAACATATCATGGATACTCTGGTCGCTTATGTGGTCGACGCGGAGCAGGCCAAGCTATGGAGCAAGCCAGAGTTGTGCAGTATGCGGAGGACCCGTAAAAGGCTATGAACAACTCGGTGGAAAACTAGGAGGGAAAGGGCAGGGGCAAGGCCCGAATAGAGGTGTAGGTTTCCGACGATGACGATGAGTGGTAGTTCATTTTATGGCCCTTGATTCTATGTATATAAGGGCACTCTATGTATAATTATGTTAGAGAAACTAGCAAAGATAAATATTAGTAGTAATTGTGTTGTCTTGTTTTATGTTGGGAAAAGTCATGAACTGGCAATAGCATAATATTTGACAACCTTGTCTTGTATGAAGATTCATGCCTTTCAAGCCAAATTGACCTCTCACAATTTTCACACAAACTATATCATATGGGAGGTATAATCCCTAAATATCATGAGTTTTGAGCTTTTTAACTATATTCCACTCATTCAATGAGTTTACTAGCATTTACTGGAAAAAATAATCTCATAAATTGAGCAAAGATTAAGAAAATGGAAAACCGGGAGAATATTTCTTTTAAGTGTACTAGTCTCAAGGGAAAATCATAAACTTGCAATACATTTGTTTCAGTTTTGGCCCCTGTTTTGAACAAAATCACATAAGTCGAGAAAACATTAAAAAAAACTAGGGGGTCTTCCTTTCTAGTATACTAATATTAAGAAAAATCATAAACTTGCAATACCACATTATTTGACAATCTTGTCTTGTATGAAGATTCATGGCTTTCGAGTCAAACGACCAAGGTCAGGCCATATCCGTGGATATTTTTTTGCTATGATGACCAAACTTGGCACAAACATTTGACCGTAAACAAGATTGTCAATGCAAGGTTTCCAAGATTTTTTTGAAGGTTTATTTTTTATTTTAAAATTCCCATTTTTTTTAAGTAGGTAACACAAATAAGATTGAAAATTGACCTGTCACAAATTTCACACGGAATATATCATATGAGAGGCATAATCCCTGAATACATGAATGTTTGATATTTTTACTATATTCTGCTCATTAAATGAGTTTAGTAGCATTTATCGATAAATACCGAAATTTGAAATACAAGTGTGTTATAGTTTGGCCCCAAAATTATATAAAAATCATAAAACATAGTATATCATGATTATACACGATTGCAAAGAAAAGGGTGTAGGAAAATTGAACCGTAGATATGAATGGTCACACGAACAATTTTGATCATGTTTTGAAAAAATCTCATAAATCGAGAAAACATTAAAAGAATTGTAAACCCAGGGCCTCTTCCTTTTTAGTGTACTAGTATGGGGGAGTAATCATAATCTTTCAATAACACGCACTCATAAAATATATGTTCACAAAATGGACAACCTTGTCCGAAGTTAAATGGCTTTCAAGACAAATAACCAAGATCATGGCATATACATGCCTGCCTTTGTGCTATGATGACCATACTCGGCACAAAAATGTGTTTTGACATTGTAAACAAGATTGCCAAAGCAAGATTCCAAGATTTTTTTATTTTTTCCCATTTATTTTAGTTCCAAAATCCCAATTTTTTGTAAAGTAGCTACCAAAAATAAGATTGAAAATTGACCTCTCACAATTTTCACACAAACTATATCATATGGAAGGTATAATTCTTTGAATACCATGAGTTTTTGAGCTTTTTAACTATATTTCACTCAAAAATTTATTTTTCCTACTTTGAGATCTAGAGTACAACGCAGTTTGGGAACCTGAGTACATATATCTTAAACGTAGTGGGGCAATTCATTTGAGAGAATGGACGACTTGACCTCGTAGCTGGGGAGGAGGAGACATAGAAGGAAAACATGCCCTGGTTGACGTTGTTGCAAGTACTTGCCATCGGGAGGCTGAAGCTGAGATCAAAGGGAGGGTCAGGATCCTTGGGTTGTGTCTGCGCAAAAAAAAAAGGATCCTTGGTTTGTGGTTCCTCGCACAACGGAGGTCGGAGATTGGGGTGGCGAACTCAAGTTCCTTGTGGTCAGTAGGCGCAGTTGCAGGTCGTCGCTGTCGCGTCGGTGATGCGGCTATCACGCAATTGTGTGTAGATCGATCGATGTAACAGGGTGGATTGGACACATATGTGTCTGGTTAGTGGGGTTCCACGATAAGACAGCTAGTTCTGCACAGGCATGTGGTACCCTCGTCAAATGGGCTGAAATTACGTACTCGAGGACTAGTAATGATTACAGATCGTCGTGAGATCGCAGATGTAGTGTTAAGGTGCATTCCTATGGAGTGGTGGTGATTCGAAGTAGGAGACGCCCTACCCGTGCTAGTGCCACTCGCCCCCTTTCGTCGTCTTTGGTGACGGGGCACTCCTCGTTGGGGGAGAATATCTAGTCCTACCACACTTTAGGATGCTACAATTGCTACCACCAAAAAATTCAAATTTAACTGTTTTCAAAAATTCTACAAAAAATTGTGGATGTTCACGAGGTACATTTGTACAACCTCCAAAAATTTCAGCTTCAAAGTCGACATGAATGTTGCGAAACAAAAATGACAAATCTGCTGTGAATAGTCTGGCCATAAGCCTGGCCAACGTGACTCACAATCATCGGTTGTACTATGTCAGTTGTGACTTGTGAGCAATACATACAACCACTAGCCCTAGCTGCTGGTAAGTACCAGGCAAACCCAGCGCGTCGGCCGTGCACGTACTCAAGGTACGTAGGTCGTAGTACCAGCTAGCGTCTTGATGCTATTTTTAGAGCACATATTTCTGTTACTTTTGCACATGACACAACATAAATCTTCTCTTAATGCTATTTTGCACTCATGTAGTAGACACAAAGTCACAAACACGCACAATGTAAAAACAAATTCAGCTTTTGTCTTCTATTGGCACCCATGATGAACTATAGGTTTGGGGCTATATGATGGATTTTGGATGATGATATAGCATAGTGATTATTATATACGTTTACCACTTTGGGTTGTTCTCTTTTTGGGCCTCTGGAAAATCGTCTTTCTTGCCCGGCCGGTAGGTCAGTCCTGGCACCACTCCTCCTCGTATTTTTCATGGAAAGTCATATCAATAGCTTAATGGCTCATACGACAAATCCTTCCTAGTAATAGTATATACTCCCTCCGTTCCATAATGTAAGCATTTTTAACATTTCTCTTTCCATCCGTATCCAGACATGTTTTAGTGTAAGATTCATTTGAGCCTTACACTAAAACATGTCTAGATACGGATGGAAAGAGAAAGTCTAAAAAGGCTTATATTATGGAACGGAGGTAGTACCTCGGAATGAATAATGTCAATCTAATTCTTCTAGGTGGAGAACTACATGGCGAACCTGCCTAACTGGTTCTCCTCGACGTGTGGCCTCGTCTACTACATAGTCTAGATGGTTTGTGCTTGTATCTCGGAGCCGGACTTCTTTGATTTGGTAAGTATACCCTAGATAATCCCCAAACTGGTGATAGAGTACTAATTAGACCCTTCACCCATTTATACAAGGCTATTTAATCTTGATTCTTGAATTAAGTGAAATTTACTTATGTTTTACAGTACCAAATTTACGGAAAACATCTACACTTCCCACGAAATATGTCATAAACATATATTCCACAATATTTTTAGTTATAGGCTGGTGTTCGAGACTCGAAACTGGAGAGTGCTTATTGTTTTCATGCGTTCCGTGTTGCCCCCACGGGCGACTGGACGCAACCCTAGCCACCTCCCCTTTCAAATCCCCCCCCCCCCCCCCCCCCCCGCCGTCGTCGGCCAAAGGTTGTGTGGTGCTGGTGGCGGCAGGCACTCCATTTCTCGTGCGCGAGAGGGAATGCTTGGGGCGGTCTCTACTGGCGGCGGCGTGGCTCAGGCGTGACCCGATGAACGGCGGTGCGGCACGGCTGCGGTTGGCAGCGCCTGGCGGAGGTGGAGGCAGTTGTTGGAGATATGCCCTAGTGACAATAATATTAAGTTACTATTTATCTGCAAGTTCATTATTAAGGTTATATGTTTATGCTATAACTGTTGTGGTACTTGAATAGTGAGTATTCGAAGGAAAAGCCACATGCACATGTAGAGATATGAACAAACAAGTGTTCCTAATCTAGTCTCTAAGATTAGCTTATATGTTGTGTAATGATCATGTTTTCTTGATCATGGACTTTGTATAAGTCGAACAACTATGAGGGTATATTGTTAGGATAACAATAGTACCGAACCGACCAAAGTATATGATCTTCCTAAGAGACAAATTGATGTTGATGAAATTAGCAAAGTGGTTATGAAGTTTTCATTAGCTTATGCCCTTATACCATGAGAACATCTAGTGACCAGACATCTTTTATTGAGAATGTTTTGTATTTAAAGTGGTTATGAGAAGTGGTCGGATTTATTTCGATGTCTTAGGAACAACTCCGATGTAAATTGGAGGTGTTCCGGAGAAGTTATCATGAGAGGCATATTATGCCGGTGATATGGTGAAAGTTTTTCGGGGGAATTATAATGTGAGAGTTAGAAAGTGTTTCTGACATCATTGGATAAAGTCAATGATTTTATCTAAAGGGATCACAGGGTTCCGGAAGTGTTTCGGAGAAAACCCGAGAACGGGGAGAGTGCGGAGGGGGGCACTGGGTGCCCTAGGGCTGCGCCATGCTTGGGGTGCAGCCGCATGAGCCCCAGTGCCCACCTAAGGCCGGTGCACCACTTCCCCATGTTTCCTTATTTGTTTTGTGATATTTGGAAAGTCCCAAAATTAAAGGAAGAGATAAAAGGAAAATAGGAGAAGTGGGGAAGGTGGACTCCTAGTTGGACTAGGAGTCCAACCGAATTGGGCAAGGGGATTAGGCCACCCTCCTAGGGGAGGCCCCCTCCCGAAGCAAGCCTCCCCTCCTCCCTCCTATATAAACCCACCCCTCCCTCCTTGGAAGACACACAAGTTTGTTCACGGTTTTTGAGGTGTCCTCTACCAGAGCTCTCTCTAGAGATAATGTGTTGAGAAAACTCTCTAACTCTCGCACGCTACTACTATGCCGAAAGGTTGTCTATCTTCGTCGGCGTCGAGTCCTGGATGGTGGAACGCTGACGGGTTGACGCAAGTGGATACGTGGATACTAAAAGAGGGATCACACATGTGATCTTTAATGAGGGAGTAAGCGACATTCTCACCACCAGTCTTGGTCATGAGAATCTTTATCAGGCTTCACCGACAACGTCATCGATAAGCGCCAAATTCCGCTAAGGTGTTTGTAAGTACTAGATCTAATCCCTTATATTGATTGCATCTTCATAGATAGATCTTAACGGTTATATAAGACGGGAAATTTTAAATTCCTGCACGTAACCCTTCAGCGGTGGCCTGAGAGGAGTGACGAATGTAGTAAGGAGGTAGCATGAGGCGGTGTTGTGCGGCCCTGCGAGATGCTGCCCGATATGGGCTGGCTGCACCCGCGCGGCAGGGGTGCGTCCTAGTGACGTCGTGCTTTGGGGATGGCAGCGTTCCTCTGCAGGTGGTCTGCGGCGGAGGTCATGCGTTGCAGTGCGGCAGTGCGGCTCCTCGGGCAAGGTTGGGCCTGATATGGGCTTGGAGAGCTCTAGCTACCCGTCTAGTTAGAGCATCTCCAACAGACGCGCTAAATTAGCCGCGCGCGGAAAAAACCGCCAGTTTACTGCGCGCGGAGACATTTCGCGCGCTCTAGCAGACGCGGGAAAAAAGCGCGCGCTGCAAAAACCATCCCGCGCGCTGGACGAAGCGGCACGCGCCGCGCTATATATGCCGTCGTGCGTCCAGCGCGCTGGACATACACGCGCTGCGCAACCGCACTCTTCCCCTCCCGCGCTCAACCAGAAACTTCCCACCGCCCGCCAAGCTTCCGCGCCGCCGCCGCGGCCCGCGAGCTTCCGTGCCGCCGCCGCCATGCCTCCGCGCCGCCGAAGCGCCTCCGGCTACCGCGGCGTCCGCGCGCGCCCCGATGGCTCTTTCTCGGTGGAGATCCGCTCCGGCGACGACCACATCAACCTCGGGTCGTACAGGATGGCCGTCGAGGCCGCCCGCGCGTACGATGCGGTGGTGTGGAGGCTCGGCCGCCCGCGCTCGTAGCTCAACTACCCGGGCGTTCGCGACGCGTAGGAGGCGCAGGCCCGGGCCCCGATGCCATGCCTCATCACGGATGAGGACCGCCGCCACCACCGCCACCGCGCGATCCAGGGCCTCGTCGCGCAGACCGACGAGCGCGTGGTGGCGGAGTGGTACGCGAGCCACCCGCAGGAAGAACGCGAGGAGCTGGAGTTCTGGAACACCCAAGCGGCGGAGCGGGCGGAGCGGCGGGCCGAGCGTCGAGAGGACCGGGCGGAGCGGCGGGCGGCCAAGGAAGCGGCAAAGGCGAAGCTGCACTTGTGCGACTCATGGGCCACCGACGACCCCAGGTGATCGGTGCTGGAGCATGACATCTCCGACGACTCTGACTCCTCCGACTTCGACTAGGACCTCAGCTCGGACGAAGATTTTTAGTTTTATTGTTTTAGTTTAGTGTTAGTGTTAGTTTAATTTTAGTCGTTTTAGTTTAATTTTCATCATTTGTAAAAATATCGTTCAAATTAAGTGTTTCTGTTCGTCTGAAAAACCAATCTCGTCGCCGGTGCGCTGTGGAGTCCTAATGTAATACGAGTTGGAGTCGGTTCCCTAGAACCCTAGGTCGGTTAGGTCCTCCTATACAAACCCATGTACTCCCGTTCAATCAATACAAGTTATTATTCTTCCCAAATTACATGGTATCAGACACCTAGGTTTTCCGCACCTTGGCCATGGCGCCGCCACCCAAACCGCCGCCGCCGCCACCCAAACCCCTCTTCTCCGCGGCTGAAGCTCGCCAAGCCGATATCCTCTACCCCTCTACTCCTTCTTCTTCCTCTACCCACCAAATTGTTACCCCCCAAAACCCTACTCCACCGGCCTCAATCTCCCTAGCTGACACAATCGCCGACGTCTCCCCGTTCATCCCCATCACTCTCGACCTCGCGTCCCACAATTACTACCACTGGCGCCATCTTTTTTATATCCATCTTGGCCGATGTGATCTTCGCGATCATATCAATCCACATTCGGCCCCTCAACCTCGCAATCCACGATGGGTACATGACGACCTCGCGATCATCCAGTGGATCTACACCCGCATCTCCACCGAGCTCTTCAATCTCGTGTCCAATGATGACGCCACCGCCGCTGATCTATGGCTCTCTCTTCAACAGATCTTCCAGGGCAACTGCGACGCTCGCATTAACGCCCTTCATACCGAGCTTCGTACCACCACCCAGGGCGACACAACTATGACTATCTTTTGCCAACGAATCAAGGCGGTCGGCGATGAACTCCGCAAGCTTGGCGATCAGTGGAGGACCGTACCCTCATCAACGCTCTTCTTGTCGGCCTAGGAGAGCAATTCGAGAAGCAGGCCGCCTTCATACCCATGATGCGGCCCTATCCAACCTTCGCCGAGTTCCGCTCCATCTTATAGCTCGAGGCGATGAATCAAGCACGCAAAGCAACCTGGCCTCCTCAGGTTTTTCACACCATCGCAAGGTCGCCCGCTCCTCAACCTGCTCCTGCTGCGGCTCCTGCTGCCGCGCAACCACCTCCAAGATGGCGTCCAAGTCCAAACTACCGCGGCAAGAATCCGGTGTACCGTCCACCGCAGCCTCGACTTGCTGCTCCTCCGCCACCACCGAATCCGCCACTGATGAACACGCAGATTGCTGCCACTCCTCCACCAACCTGGCGCCCCCAACACGACCCCTAGACTGGTCTCTTTCAAGCGTGGCCCATGCCGTGGACTGCCCCTTCTCCCTACGGTGCCCCTCCAGCCTACTCGGTTCGTGGAGTCCTGGCCTTCGCCCGTCCACCGGCTCACCAGGTCTTCTCGGCACACGGCCTCCTGCTCAAGTCTACACCGCGCTCACACCAGGATACGCTCCACCAGCTCCTCCGTACAGCTACAACTACGCGACATATGCTCCTCCAAGCTACGCTGCACCAGCTCCTCAGTACATGACTACGCCCTTGGCCTTGCCTGCACCGCTATCGACAACCACTCCGCCAAGCTGGGACCAGGCGGCCTTCATCGCCGCCATGAACAACTTCACCCTCAACAACCAAGGTACGGATTGGATCTTTGATTCTGGTGCATCCTCTCATATGTCTTCAAATATGAATATTCTGTCAACGCTTTCCCCATCAAATTTTTCCTCCATTACCATTGGTCACGGATCCTCCATCCCTATCACATGTGCCGGCCACTCCTACATCCCTCATAACCAATCAAATTCTCTTACGCAATATCCTAATTGTTCCTTTCTTAATTAAAAATCTCATATCTGTTCGACAGTTTACCATTGACAATCATGTCTCTCTTGAATTTGACCCCTTTGGTATGTCTGTGAAGGATTGATAACCCCCAAGAGCAGGGGATCACTATAGCACCTCTCAATTTGGAAGAAGGGTATCGATCCGCATGAGCAAGAAGGAAAAGTTATCTATTCCCTACAACTAAAGTGTCACAAGTTTTAGTTGATTATGCACTAAACAAGTTTAAAGAACAAGATGGTTGATTTAATGGATGGAAGTTTAATGTAACAAAACAAGAATGTGAAAGTGTCCCAATCCTCTTTAATGCAAGAGGACAAGACAAGGGAACAAGAGTGTGAAAGTGTCCCAATCCTCTTTAATGCAAGAGGACAAGACAAAGGTGTAAACGGTGCTTTGAAAATAAGGCCTAGGGATCATACTTTCACTAGTGGACACTCTCAACAATAATAATATAATTGAATACATAGATATTTCCTCTTCACTATGCTACCCCGAACTATCCTCTGGTTGGATAATGAACACAAATCCATTATGTAGGGCTACAAAAAGCACACCTTAAAGTTCATATTCCACATCTATGGACATTGCATGCGGTCACTATTTGCATCCAAAGATAGTACTAACAAACACCACAATATCATAGAGGCACCCAACACAAATAATAACTCATGATAAGTATTCATGTAATCTTTAGCCTAAGAGACACACACAGTGCACACACTGTCAACTTCACACCATGGGACAAGGGTGACTCCGGCAATCACATCAATAAAACCACTTGAGTAGCATAATTCATAAGATGATGAAGAGTAACATCTATGGATTCAACTAGATCACAAAGCTCATGATCACATAAAGATCACACCATGGGAGAGAGAGATAAACCACATAGCTACCGGCATGAGCCCTCAGCCCCGATGAGGGACTACTCCCTCCTCATCATGGAGATGGTGGAGATGAGATGATCTTGCTGTAGAAGTTGATGATGAACACGCCGGAGGGGGGTGGAGCCCTCCGGAGGTGGATTCCGGCGGCGTTTCCCCCCTCCGATCTTCTCCGACGGCAGCCCTCTGCCTTTCTGTTTCTGGTTTTGCGTTTCTCCGCTGCCTACTTCTGGAAAACGTCGGGGGACCTTTTATATAGGCTTTTTTAGGTCACGAGGATGCTTCTGGGCGAAGGATCGATGCAAACGGGGCCACGAGGGCCAAATTGGATGGGCCCACGCGGCCTGGTACTGTAGCCGCGTGGGACCCCCCCTTTTGGTCCTCCGGCCTCCGTTCATTGACTTCTTTCGCTCCTAAATCTTCTCCTTCCAAAATAATGACTCCCCTAAATTTATAGCTCATTATGACGTCGTTAAGGTCCTGAAACAAATAAAGAAAGAAATAGAGGTTTTCTGCCTACGCAGGATTAATTCCATATAAAGGGGAAATTATTATAAATTACCAAAAATCATTAAATAACAGTAATATACCCCTTATATGATGCAAATATGAATGGAATATAACTATTATAGTGCAAAGTTCATGTATGCATTTTAGATGCATCAACAACCCCAAGCTTAACTCATGCTCGTCCTCGAGTATGAAAGTGATAAAATTAACATGAACTTTGCAATATAATCACAACATGGATATACAAGATGATTGCTACTGCTACATAAAGTCAAATGATTCATTATTTCAAAAAAGTAACAATATGCAAACAGTTTATAAAGTGATATCAAGTATTCAATGAAAAGATGATCAATGATAGTTCACAAAGTGCAACATAAAAGATAGTACTATGGACATTCTTACTTTTGCATACTTGTGGTCCATAGAGTGTAGAAAATCTGAATATAAAAGGTGGACACTTTGGAAAAGATGTATAAATAAGTAGAGGTAAAGCATGCATACGTTTCATCTATCCTCCAAACTATTCTACTTAAGTTATTGAATGCAATGGTAATACTTGGTGTCAAGCTCTCATTCCCCTATCATAGCATCTTGAATGATTAAAGTTGAATGTGAAAGCAAATATGAGTAGTGGCCTTGATAAAGTAAAGGTTAGATGTCTCATGCCCCTTGAATACAAGTGCCTACACCATGATTACTCAACTTGGGAAACAGAACAAGTTTAAGTTATCTATCATTGTAAGTAATAACGGCATCATTAAGAGTCTCAACTGGGGCACCTCTTGTCCCATGATATGGATCAAGCCCATATCAAAACAACAAGACAAACAAACATAATGAACAATCTCAACACCCTCTTTATTTACCACTTGATATAGCGTTTTATTGTAGGGTGTATCACAGAGAGTTCAAAATAGCATGTAAGTAAATTTCCACCATGAATGATGCATGGCTTAGATTAGCGGCCCAGGATTCTCTCTAACCATTTATACAAACTCATTTAAATTTAACTCTATTTCCACATTATTTCGTCATGATAGGCATCCATAGATAAAAGTACATGATATCAACTAAATAGATAATGGAACATGTTGAAAGCTTTGCATGTGACAGCACATATGGGCTAACTCCCAACCTTAAACATTTATCAAGCCACTATCATCATAATATTAATCACAATGGTTCATCTTTATTGAATGCAATAAAAGTAAAGTGTGCATCAAGTTCACGAGAGCTTTTTAACAAACTTTTCCCATTACAATAAATAACATCATCATTTTCATTTAGAGGCATAGATAACACAAATAACATGATAAACATACTTGGAATAGCATAAAGCTAATAGGTAGATATGGTGGACTCACTAGAAAAACTTGGGTTGAAGGTGTTGGAAACAAGTTTTTACTTGTTGGAATTTTTGGGCTAGCAAAAGGGAGAAAGATGACCATCTAGATGCATGCATGAGTGTCCATAGAACTAACTAATTCATGTCAAACAAGGTGAAATAACATACAGCGTCAAAACATGAATAAAAGATAGCTCATGATAAAGCATTTGCAAATTATTACTCATAAAGAAGCTCATGAATCATGCAACTATATGCGTCATTAAAAATCAACTTAGATATCCATTTTTCCCAATCATATAAAAGCATGCAACTTAATTCAACCTAAACTTCCAGTAGCTCTCTCATATATAAATGATAGTGGTGGTCTCAAAATAAAAACTAAACTAACAAACAAAAGACGCTCCAAGTTTATGCGATAAAGTGCATTGATAGAAAAACAGAAGTTAGACGTGTGCAAACCGAGAGTGTGTTGGTCCAGTGGGGTTGTCTTCACATCCCCAAGCTTATGGCTTTCACCATTCTTGGATAGCTCTTGGTGCATCTCCTCTAATCCCTGTGAAAAAACTTCAAAACACTGTTTCTCCCATTTCTTTTCTGTGGGGTGATATTAGTAGTGATAGACAAATGCATTACTTGCTACTTATAGTACTAAGAAAAAAATTCATATGAATGTCCAGAAAGTGTATAATGTTGTATGCCTATTAATAAACTCAATTGAATCAACAAGATTCAAGTTAAAAGTTCAAAACATGCATCAAACAATATTGGACAGAATCTGTCCAGAAAACTGACAGCAGAAAAACGTATTTTTCTACCTGACTTACACATGTCTAAAATTCTTAAACAATTCATGCATACAGAGGATGAAAAGTTGCAGTTACATTAAAAATATCAGCTCATTCAGAGTTACAGAATAAGAATTAAAAATCAAACCGTGCACAGACCTGTGCTGGAATGAAATCTCCGCAAGCAAAATAACAACTTTCTCAAACCAAAATGGGTAAAACTTGGAACTTTATTTAAAAATTCCAGAAACTAAACTAAAAACTAAGTCTATTGTTACAGCAAGAGGACACAAAGAAAATCAAAAATAAAAACAACCGGGTTGCCTCCCGTAAAGCGCTTTCTTTATAGCCATATAGCTAGACTTACTTACTTGGTATCAAGATGGTTGGAGTGAGGTGGCTTGGCATCCCCAAGCTTAAATTCTTGTATGTAGGGTGAGCTTAGGGGTTACATTCCCAAGCTTGAGTGTTTATCCCTCTTGATCTTTGTTTATCACCCTCAACTCTTCCACTTGAAAGTTCTCTTCACACATAACTCATCATAAAACTTGATTAGAGGGGTTAGTGTCTCCATAAATTAAGTCCATATAGGTGCAGCAAAGACATATCATGAATTGATTCTAAACATTAGCTACTGTTACTATGGTTGTGTAATGCTCCTTGATCAAAAGAACCGCACAAAACACAAGTAATGAGAGCAATGCGAAATAAAGACAGAATCTGTCAAAAACTAAACAGCCCATAAAGAGTGAATTTTCAGAGGCACTTACGTTGCTCAAATCAGAAAAGAACTAATGAATTGTGTATTAATAACTGAAAAATGCTGTCGTAAAATTTCAGGTCAAAATTCCTTTTCTGTGATTTTTAACATTTTTCTCAGTGAAGCTTAGGAATCTGTTTTCTGGACAGCCATGATAGTTTTAATGATGCTCACATAGGAATAAGAATTGAAACGCAAAGGTGAGCATCAAGAGAAAAATATGAAACATATTTAAGTCTCACCCACTTCCTATGCATTGGGATCTTGTAAGAAAATAAATCAATGAAGCATATAGTAATTAGCATAGGAAGGTAAAGCAAGTGCGACATTAAAACCTTCAACATAAAGAGAGGAAACATAGTATTATTGAGATATTTAGAGACATGTTTCCCTCTTTCAAAATAATTATTAAGATCAATATAAGGTTTAATATCATGGTTGCAACAAATATTTGAAACTAAAGATAATTGCAAACCACATAAGTATTTCTCAACATAAGCAAATTTCTCCTCCAAGGTGTGAATAGGGGAGTTCAGAAATAAAGTTGGACTCTCATGAGTGAGAGTATCATCACAAGCAGCAAGTATATCATTTTTATCCTCACATAAAGTAGTAACAACTAAACATGGAGGATTATCAATAAGCATAGGACCATCATCTAAAGCATTATCATATAGCATGTCTAAATCATATCCTTCATCATTTTTAAAATCATTATCAATAATGTTCTCATTAGGCATAGGTTCATATTCTTCCTCATCATCAGGATCATAAAAGCAAAGTTTATCATTAGCTAAATCTTGAGTGTTACCCTCATCCATATGTGGTGAAGGTGCAAGTTCCTTCTCTTCATTCTCTAGTTGTTCATCAATTTCTTCATCCTTTTGCTCTTCATTGTCTTCTTCTTGGGGCTGCATGGACATCCCCAAGCTTAGGCTTTTATCCTCTTCTTCACATACTTCCTCTTCCAAGCTTATGTTTTCATCATCTTCTTCCTGCAAAACATTAGATCTTCCTTGGGCAAATCTCTTCCTTGTGTCAATAACATAGATATTTTCATCAAATTCATCTATGCAGATATTAAGGATAAAGGCAATCATATTTTTAGATTGAGAAGCTATAGGGCAGGTTTCATGTTCATCAATGAAGGTGTTTAATTCATAGGCTGTCACAAAAATAACAAATTGCTCTACTTCTGCCATCCCTAAGTGAGCATAAATCCCTGTACGATAAGTTGCAATAACAGGTTCAACTTTATTGGAAGGGCATTGGAATTCAAAGTGTCTACAGTATTCAGAGCAACAAGTTTCTTCCTTATGAAAATTAAGCAGCTCATTAGCAATTTTATTTAGATACCTCCTGATGTTTTTTAATCTTTTCCCTTCGAAAGATTCTCTAAATTCAGCAGCTATCATGGCATTTTTATAATAGTTTTCCATTTTTTATATTTTTTTGGGTTTTTGATATAATGCAAAACTGAAAGTAAAACTAAACTAAATGCAAAACTGAAAGTAAACTAGAGTATATGCAAAAATGAAAATAAAAATCCAGTGCAAACAAGAATAGAAACTTAAGCGCTACGCTCCCCGGCAACGGCGCCAGAAAAGTACTTGATAACCCCCAAGAGCAGGGATCACTGTAGCACCTCTCAATGTGGAAGAAGGGTATCGATCCGCAGGAGCAAGAAGGAAAAGTTATCTATTCCCTACAACTAAAGTGTCACAAGTTTTAGTTGATTATGCACTAAACAAGTTTAAAGAACAAGATGGTTGATTTAATGGATGGAAGTTTAATGTAACAAAACAAGAATGTGAAAGTGTCCCAATCATGTTTAATGCAAAAGGACAAGACAAGGGAACAAGAGTGTGAAAGTGTCCAAATCCTCTTTAATGCAAGAGGACAAGACAAAGGTGTAAACGGTGCTTTGGAAATAAGTCCTAGGGATCATACTTTCACTAGTGCACACTTTCAACAATAATAATATAATTGAATACATAGATATTTCCTCTTCACTATGCTACCCCGAACTATCCTCTGGTTGGATAACGAACACCAATCCATTATGTAGGGCTACAAAAAGCACACCTTAAAGTTTGTATTCCACATCTATAGACACTTCATGCGGTCACTATTTGCATCCAAAGATAGTACTAACAAACACCACAATATCAAAGAGACACCCAACACAAATAATAACTCATGATAAGTATTCATGTAATCTTTAGCCTAAGAGACACACACGGTGCACACACTGTCAACTTCACACCATGGGACAAGGGTGACTCCGGCAATCACATCAATAAAACCACTTGAGTAGCATAATTCATAATATGATGAAGAGTAACATCTATGGATTCAACTAGATTACAAAGCTCATGATCACATAAAGATCACACCATGGGAGAGAGAGATAAACCACATAGCTACCGGCATGAGCCCTCAGCCCCGATGAGGGATTACTCCCTCCTCATCATGGAGATGGTGGAGATGAGATGATCTTGCTGTAGAAGTTGATGATGAACACGCCGGAGGGGGGTGGAGCCCTCCGGAGGTGGATTCCGGCGGCGTTTCCCCCCTCCGATCTTCTCCGGTGGCAGCCCTCTGCCTCTCTGTTTCTGGTTTTGCGTTTCTCCGCCGCCTCCTTCTGGAAAACGTCGGGGGACCTTTTATATAGGCGTTTTTAGGTCACGAGGATGCTTCTGGGCGAAGGATCGATGCAAACGGGGCCACGAGGGCCAAATTAGATGGGCCCACGTGGCCTGGTACTGTAGCCGTGTGGGACCCCCCCTTTTGGTCCTCCGTCCTCCGTTCATTGACTTCTTTCGCTCCTAAATCTTCTCCTTCCAAAATAATGACTCACCTAAATTTATAGCTCATTATGACGTCGTTAAGGTCCTGAAACAAATAAAGAAAGAAATAGGGGTTTTCTGCCTGCGCAGAATTAATTCCATATAAAGGGGGAATCATTATAAATTACCAAAAATCATTAAATAACAGTAATATACCCCTTATATGATGCAAATATGAATGGAATATAACTATTATAGTGCAAAGTTCATGTATGCATTTTAGATGCATCAAGGATCTGAACACGGGGAATGTTCTCGCTCGGTACAATAGCTCGGGGGATCTCTATCCACTACATGGAGCGCCCACCTCTACTCTTCACACCATGATCGCCTCCGTCACCTTATGGCATCAACGTCTACGCCACCCTAATAAAAACACTCTGTCATATCTACTTCAAGAATTTTGTATCCCTAGTGCTCCTCCTACTCACAATTCTTCTCTTTGTAATGCTTGTCAATGCGGCAAACATGTTAGATTACCTTTTGGCACGTCTGCCACTGTTAGATCTTTTCCGTTTGAATTACTACATTGTGATTTATGGACCTCTCCCATTCCCAGTGTATCCGGCTTCAAATACTATCTTGTGATTCTAGACGATTACTCCCATTATATTTGGACCTTTCCTCTCCGTGCCATGTTTGATGTTCATAAATTTTTTCTTAACTTTCGCCAATATGTTCTTACCCACTTCGGTCTACCAATCCGATTTATTCAATGTGACAATGGACGTGAGTTTGACAACAATAACAACCGCGATTTCTTTGTTTCTCAAGGAAATCTTCTCTGTTTTTCTTGCCCATATACCTCTCCCCAAAATGGCAAAGCTGAACGATCCCTACGCTCCATTAATGACATCCTACGCACCTTGCTTCTTCAAGCCTCTCTTCCTCCTCGTTTTTGGGTAGAAGCCCTTCGCACCGCCACCTTTCTATTAATATTCGGCCTACTAAAACGTGTCCCCTATACACACCTTTCCAATATCTTTTCTTAGATCACCCTGATTATTCCTCTCTTCGTGTTTTCGGTTGCCTATGTTTTCCAAACATCACTTCCACCACCTCCCATAAGCTTGATCCACGATCTCTCCCTTTTGTTTATCTTGGTGCTTCTGACGATCACAAAGGCCACCGATGCTTCGATCCCTCCTCCGACCGTGTTATTATTTATCGCCATGTCACATTTGATGAATACACTTTCCCTTATGCTACTATCACACCATCTCATTCATCCCCAGCCTCATCCAAACCAAATTCTCCAAACCCTCTCACCACAGCCATCATACCTACCGCGGCATCAAATCCTGCTGAAAACTCTGCTGTGACAGCCCCAACCACTCAACACACTGCCACGTTAGCCCCTACCACTCAAAACCCTGCCGCAATAGAAAATTCTGCCGCAGCTGACCAACTCGCTGAAAACTCTCCCGTGACAGCCCAAAACATTGATTCACCAGCCACAACAGCCTCTCCTACTACTCATGTAGCTTCCCTCTCCCCCTCATCTGCAATCGATGCAAGCATCACTTCTTCCTCCGCATCACCTACACCTATTCCTCTTAATGTTGTTCCTGCTCCCATTCCGGACAATGATCACGTTATGTGCACTCGTGGCAAGCGTGGTTTTCATATCCCTCGATGTCGTCTTAACCTATCCGCCACTACAAATATATCTCCTATCCCTACTTCTTACAAGCAAGCTCTTCTAGACCCCTTATGGCACTCTGCCATGCGTGACGAATTCGATGCTCTTCTTCAAAACAACACATGGTCTCTCGTTCCCAAACAACCGGGTGCCAACGTCGTCTCCGGCAAGTGGATTTTTTGACACAAATTTCATTCTGATGGCTCTCTTGCACGTTACAAGGCTCGTTGGGTCTGTCGGGGTTTTTCTCAACAGCCTGGGATTGATTATGATGAGACTTTCTCTCCAGTAGTTAAACCCAGCAATATTCGAGTTGTTCTCAGTCTTCCTGTTTCTTCTTCCTGGCTTATTCATCAGCTCGATGTCAAAAATGCTTTTCTTCATGGCACCCTTAATGAAATTGTCTATTGTCAACAACCTTCTGGCTTTGAAAATCCTTCTTCTCCTAATCTTGTATGTCTTCTTAACAAATCTTTATATGGTCTAAAGCAAGCTCCACGTGCCTGGTTCCAGCGATTTGCCACCTTTATTCAAACCATTGGTTTTTCACCTTCTAAATGTGATTCTTCCCTTTTTATTTTCCATTCCTCCACACATACCGCTTATCTTCTTCTCTATGTAGACGATATAGTTCTCACTACCTCTTTTGAAACCTTCTTACAACACATCATTTCTTCTCTCGCTAATGAATTTTCCATGACCGATTTAGGACCACTTCATCACTTTCTTGGTATTGCTGTCTCTCGAACATCTACTACTCTCTTTCTCTCTCAACGCCAATACCTTCTAGACCTAATTTCTTGAGCATGCATGGCAGATTGTCAGCCGTGACACACTCCAGCTGATATTGGTTCCAAACTGTCGGAAGATGGTGACCCTGTTCCTAATCCCACTCTCTACCGCAGTATCACTGGTGCCCTTCAATATGCAACTCTAACCCGTCCTGACATCTCATACTCTGTCCAACAAGCATGTCTATACATGCATGATCCTCGTGTTCCCCATCTTAATCATGTCAATAAAATTCTTCGTTATCTCAAAGGCACAATTGATCATGGCCTACTCATTAACTCCTCCTCTCCTACAAACTTGACAGTTTATTCTGATGCAGACTGGGCAGGTTGTCGAGACACTCGACGATCCACATCCGGCTTTTGTGTTTATTTGGGTGATAATCTAGTTTCTTGGTCTTCTAAAAGGCAGGTCACAGTTTCCAGGTCTTCAGCTGAAGCAGAATATATATCGGTTGCTCACTCGGTTGCCGAAGCAGTTTGGTTACGCCAACTTCTTGTTGAGCTGCATTGTCCCATTGAGCGTGCTACCATTGTTTATTGTGACAACATCTCAGCAGTTTACATGGCATCTAATCCAGTTCAGCATCGGCGTACAAAGCACATAGAGATTGATATTCATTTTGTTCGTGAGAAAGTTGCTCTTGGCAAAGTTCGTGTTCTTCATGTGCCAACAAGTGCTCAATTTGCTGATATCTTCACCAAAGGACTACCAACTGCATCTTTCACCGACATTCGTTCCAGTCTCAACGTCGTCATGCCAGATGCTGACACTGCGGGGAGATATTAGAGCACAATTGTAATAGGAGTTGGAGTCCTAATGTAATACGAGTTGGAGTCAGTTCCCTAAAACCCTAGGTCGGTTAGGTCCTGCTATATAAACCCATATATTCCGGTTGAATCAATACAAGTTATTATTCTTCCCAAATTACAGGTTCGAATCTCAACAACATAAACTTGACGTGTTAGCTCTCACTTATATTTTTCTGGGTCGGTAAGCTGCTAGCGTCCCGTGAGAAACAATAGAAAAGAAAATAACAGAATCTGTACGAATCTCCGCATAAGAAACCCTCCAGCATGTATTCCCCGATTTATCTCCTCCTAAGCCCAACACCAACGCCAAAAAAGTCCAACCAAAGCAAACTACACGCACATCCATCTTCTTCTAGCTACGTTGCACCAGATTAATCCGACCCCAGCCAAGTTACGTACACAGACGTACAGGTAACTTAATCTGGTATACGATGGCCGGCGAGGGCGAACATCTCCTAGTGGCGACGGCGGCGGCAGAGCCAGATGAGTGTAGTAGGTGGGCGATGATCGGCCTTTTGGGCTGCGTCGGCCTGTTGCTTGTCTGCATCTTCTGCTGATCAACTACAGAGACGTGGCGAGCTTGCGGTACCCTGTCCTGGCATTCCTTCTCGCGTCTCTGTTGCTACTCCTCGGGCTCTTCTTTTGCTCAATTTCCATTATTATGATTCAGGAGCGGTGTAGCGGCAACCCCGTGGAAGAAAGGTTCTTGGTAGATATCCTGTTGTTGCTCTAATTAATCCATCTATTTCTAGCTACTTGGTGTCCTCGATTTGATTATCGCACTAGATCAATTGATTGATCCGTGTGTAGGTATATATGTATGTCGTCATGCTTGACTCGAGAGAATGCTCTGCAATCGCATTAGATCAATTAATTATCCGGAGGACCTTCTTCTTGGGGCTCCTTGGACGCCATGGACTCCTTGCCCACACCGACGCTAGCATGGCTATTATGGGGCTTGTTGCGGCTGCCTGTCGTGAGGTTCAGGCAACTGGGCTATGTCTGTGTGGTGAGGGAGAACGTTCTGTTGTTTGGGTATCAGTGAGAGTACGTAGGATCATTTGATCGACACATGTTTTTCGTTGTCTAGGAATCACGGAGGATGTTTTGAGTGCCATTGCATTGACGTAGGTGTCGCTGCAATTCTCATCACCCCTCGAGATGCTTGGGGGAAACCCTAGATCAGCTAGGTATTCCTGGGATCTGGCAATGACATCACTGGGTATCTTGTTTTCTCTATGAAGCTTTTTCTTGGAGCTACATCCGGCTAGTCGGACAAGTGGCTGGAACGACAAGAGAAAAACTTATCGTACAAGACATATTGCTCGACCCATTCCCGCGAGTGACACGTGACACGTGGCTAACTGAATGCCAACTCCTAATTTACATTTATCAAAGCCTTAAATTTAGTGCTCCCCCCGGCAGATTCGCCGACTTGATGTGCCTCCTGTTAAGTCCGTTAGGAACATCTAGGTCTAGATCGATCACGGTAAATTCTCTTTAGGGTTTCCCCTTTTCCAGTGTGAAATAATCAGAGAGGGAGGCCGAGAGGAGAGGGGTGAGATCGGAGTGTTTACCTTGTCCTCCATGCGGGGTCGAGCTCGAGGAGCCGGTCATGGTGGTGTGGTGGTGGCCGGAGAGGTGGGTGAGTGGAGTGAGTGGTGATGGTGCTTCCCGCTGCTACTGCCGGAACCCTAGATCGGTAGGGGGTCTTGGTGGGGTGCCTGGCGCACCAGTCAACCTCGTGCTGTGTGCCGCCGGCCCCCACCTCTTTATATAGGCAGTGCAACAGGGGTCTACCAACCAGGGTTTGGTTGGGCGCCCCCGATCAGGGCGCGAGTCAAGGATCCGTGCGAGCCTTTGGGCTCACATGGGTGGAGATCAATCCAACATTCTCCCCCTTGATCTCAACTTTACTTTTACCTTTTACTTTACTCGTTTCATCACAGATCGATACATAGAGCATGTTTCCTCGTCTCAGCTCAATTGCCGATAGAATCAGACAGCTACAATGTACGTCTCCATTCAGAAATAGTTTCTTTAATCTTTTTGGGCCTCTTTATTGTCCGGAAAACATATAGACTATACCATAAACCCATGTCGACTATGTGCACTCTAAACACACTGGGCGGTAAGCCTTTAATTAGCAGATCTGCAAACACTTGTGTGTTTCTTTTATCTGTTCCTCTTATGCTCTAAGCATTTCAATATAATTCCGGACTTTCTCCTTTACAACGTATAACTTTGTGTCAATGTGTTTGGCACCACACTTGACTCGTTGTCTTAGGAGTGAATCACTTAATGGTTATTGCTGTTGTCAACCATTATCAATTCCGGGTACAGGTTTCCTTAACCATTTTGCCTATCCCTCAGCCTCATATGATGCTATAACATGTCTTTACATGACACTGATGTCAAGCTTTTAATTCTTTGGAGATTTTCCACACAAAAACTCCAAATGTGAAAATTTAGCGACAATTGTGGATTTCGCTATACATTTCACAAATTCTTTCAGAGTACTCACAACCTTTTGAGAGCACTCTTATAGATATATCTTTGTACTCACAACCTTTTGAGAGCACTTGTTTCTTTTACCATGAGGCCGATATCTTTGATTCCATTCCAGTGATCTATATTTGGATTGGACATTGCCAAAACAACCCGGATACGTGAATTTTCAGGGTAATATTGAGCAACCAACAGCGGAAGCATATGGTACCATATCCATTTGATCTGTTCTATGTTATCAAATGGAACACTAAAGTTCCCAATTCCATTACCCTTGTCAATAAGAACAGGCGTAGGTTTTCTCGACATGCATGCTTTAGAGACTTTTTCTCAGCATGTCCATGTGATATTTCTAATACCCCTTTTCTTCTTTTCTCAGTAAATCTCGATACATATAACGAGAGACACTCTATGGAGAATATTCTTTTGAGGACAAGAACTTCTTTTCTCTGCCGGTAGTAGATTGACATCACCACTAGCAAGTAGGATATCATCGACATACACGGGATTAGGAAATGAATTTCCCATTCTATGAGTTTGCACAAATGCGATTGTCCTCTCATTTTCTTTAACCCAAAATAACTTTTGATTCTAGAGACTTGCTCTAGTCCATAAGATCCCTTGTGATCTTTACTTTCATCTGATATAACTCAGATCATTATGTGCCATTAGCACTCATTATGATCTGTTTATTCTCTTAGCGCAAAAATTTCGATTTAAAATCGCTTTTTACATATTTCCTTTGGAGTCACATTGGTGTTGTAGACCCATTATAGCCTACTGTTTTGGCTCCATTGGAAATTACTTATGAGTCCCAAACATCGTCGGGATTCACATAGTCTCTAATCATTAAGACAAGTAGACACTTGTCAAAATCGATTGAGCGCTGCTTTTAATTTCTGTAAATGAGGCGGGATCAACCTTCATTTAAATTTCTCTGATATAGACTTTATAGTCATCTGTTTTTCTCATATGGGGATGTTGTTGCTCTGTCATTGCCTAGAGGCAATAAATTCTGTAGTCTTCTATTGCCAAAAGGTAATAGCTGTTACAAGGACCTAAAACACAAGATCCATGTTTACTTGTTCATCTCTTTTATGAAGCAACAAGCTCTCCCAGATAAAAACTATTCGAGCCTTAGGTATGTTCATACCATGCTCCCCCAGATTACTCCATTTTCTCCAAAATGGTATATCCGTAATCCTTTTATTTGGGTTTATTCTGTTATTCTGTCAATCTTTATGGCACTTTGAGTACCGTCCTTAGTCTCCTTTCGGAGCTATCAATATCCAATATCTTTATGACACTTTGAGTACCGTCCTTAATCTCCTTTCGGAGCTATAAATATCCAATAATACATCTATCTCTTTTCTTTAGGGGTATCATTATTGTGATCGTCGTACTCCCCCAGATGATCACAATTCATCATAGATCACCTAGATACATAATATGCATCACATTATCTGAGGTATAGGGGAGTCTATTCTGTAATACTCTCTATCTCCCCCTCGAAATGTGGCAAGAGCCTTTTGCCACAATTTCGAAACTTTGATTATTTGCTTTATTCAAAATGAAATTGTCTTTTAACGTATGGGAGTACTTTTTCCTCATTCTTTTTCAAAACTCACAAGAGTTCTTTCTCAATGATACTTTTTGCAAGTCACACTTGCACACCATTCTTAGCTTGAGGTTCATTTGTAACTTTATTCTCTTTTAACTCATTAAGTGTTTTATAACTATGACACATAAAATGTGCAATCGATATAAAAACACATGAGTCGTCACATCTTTTTCCTGTCATACAGGATAAGTCCTTTGTCAAAATTTTCTCCCGCCATGCGGGTATTTTCCCAGACTTTTCCCACCACGTGGGTATTATTATCGTCTTTTCCCGTCATGCGGGTATTATCGTCTTTTCCCGTCATGCGGGTATTATCGTCTTTTCCCGTCATGCGGGTAATTTAGAGACATAGATGCCACAATTGGCTCTTTAGACTGCATATTGAATCATCAAATTCAGAAATAAATCTGAATACTTTTTTATACACATGCTTAATCCAACGTTAGTCAAGTTAAGCATTCATTTTGCTCGCTTAAAAAATTTCTTCATATAGAGTACATGAAAGAAATTCGTTAAACAAAGCTCAGAATGATTTCTTTGTTTTCTTCATGGAGAGTACATGAAAGACATTTGTCAAACAAGACTCTCAATGATCTATTTGTATTCTTTGATTAATATCCAAGAATTCTTTTTCTTTTTGCAGTCATTCTTTAGAGAGAACATACTCTCTTACTTTATGACCTTACTTGGTCATCTTTCGGGTCACAAGTACCCATTTTTTTGCTGAAAGCATGAGCATCTTTGTCTGAGAAAACATTCAATAATAATAATAAACAATAATGAGCATAAAAATAACCCTATTTTGTTCTGGTTAAAGATATACACATTAAAGCTTTAAAACTTTCTTTTATATTCTAAATCACCGTTGGGCAGAATTAGAATGAAACAGTATCTTTCTACACTAATTCTACATCACCGTTGGGCAGAAGTAGAATCAATGCATAAACAATATGATGATAATATTTCTATTGCAATAAAGAACTCTGTTCAGAAAATAACATTATCATCAATTCTATTGCAGCGGAAACATTTCTATAGATCAAGAGCATTTCTTGATCTTTTATCTTTTCTCTGAAAATTGATCAATTTGATGCAAAATTATCAGAGATCTAGCCCTTTGACTATAAAACTCATATGATTATAGTACTGCTATCATCAACGTTGGTCAGAAGATAACAATACCATAATTAATCTGTTAAACGAGTATTTCTCTTTTTCCTCCTCTCTAATTAAATTTTCCCGTTGGTTCCAATTTAATCAGAAAAGAGTCCTTTTACTTTGCAGTAGAGACTGTAAAATATATTCTGTATTTCACAAAAATTGCACTGTTCAGGTCCGTTCTCTAAACAAATTCATTGAATTTGAAAAGATCTACTTTTAGCAATTCTTTGTCTTAAAAGACTTTTCTGTCCTTTAATTAAAATTCTCCTAGAGAATTTAATCAAAGATCTAAAACAAATTCATTAAATTTGAAAAGAGATCAACTTTTACCAAATTCTTTGTGATAAAAGACTTTTCTTTTGATCTTTAAACAAAATTCTCATAGAGAATTTAGTTGAAGATCTAAACAAATTCACAGTAGAATCTGTATGTCTTTTCTTTTGATCTCTAAACAAATTTTCTCAGTGAAAACTTTAACAGAATCATAAACATTGCAATAATCACTTTAACATGCTCTTTTAAATTTCAACTTTTAATTCTTTTGACCTTTTAAATTTAAAAAGAGCACATTTCTCTATTTGCAGCGGAAAAACATTAATAACAAAATTTTCGTTGGATAATTTTGAATAGGAAAAACTAGTTGAAATTTGTCCAAAATTAGACAAAAACAACTAAACACATGCTTCTGAAAATTAAAAAAAAAACTGAAATAACAGAGAAAAAAACTCTGTCTTGAAACTGTGCTGTCCAGCCCACAACCTGCAACTTTCGGCCCACGGCCCATCTCTCTGTGCTCCGCGCGCGCGCTGTGCGCAACCGGCCCAGCGGCCACGGCCTCCCCACTTTCGGCCCAAACAGCCCACAGCAGGCTAGGGTTTTAATCTTGGCCGTCGGATAAGATCCGACGGTCCCGCGTGTCTTTCGCGTGAACAAAACGGTCCTCCACCGGTTCGCTCCGAAAACCCTAGCTCCATTCGATTCCTCTTCTCTGTCCTCTCGCGTCGGTCACCGCCGGCCCGCCGGAGACGGCGCCGGAGACCAGCGCGCCGCGCGTCCCCCCTTTCCCCTCCCTTCCTCCATCCTTTTGTGGCAGAGAGAGGGACGCGACTGCGCCTCCTCTACCCCCTTGCACGCATCGATGTAGTGGCGGCGCCCTCCCTGGCCCTCTTGCCGGCGAGCGCGTGCACCCGACGGTGCGCGCGTCGCCGTCAAGCGGCTCAGTGGAGGTGCCCTTTTCCAGCGGTGGCCGGTGATGGAGGTGACGGTAAGGTAGGGTTAGGGTTTCCTTTCTTTTCACAAAGCTTCCTTTCTGTCGCCGACGAGCGGCAGCGTCTTGGTGACAACGGCGACGACCAGCACAAGGGCCGGCGACGCACGTGTCCTTTCCGTGGTTCTCTTTTTCCCCAGATGTGGTGTTCTTCGTCCGGTGCCCCCTCGGGTGCGCATCGAATCGAGAGGAGATAGGGCGGCCTTGCGGCGGCCCCCTTTGCCGGCGAGCCCGAGGGCCAATCCCGGTGAGTTTCTTTCTTATTGCCCTTTGCCCTCTTTCTGATTAGGGTTAGGGTTCCAATCGGGGTGATCTATTCTTTTCTTTTTCGATTCAGCGATTTTCTTTTGATTTCTTTCTCTTTACCGAACCAATCTCGACATAGAACCATGCTTTGATACCATTGTTAAGTCTGTTAGGATCATCTAGGTCTAGATCGATCACGGTAAATTCTCTTTAGGGTTTCCCCTTTTCCAGTGTGAAATAATCAGAGAGGGAGGCCGAGAGGAGAGGGGTGAGATCGGAGTGTTTACCTTGTCCTCCATGCGGGGTCGAGCTCGAGGAGCCGGCCATGGTGGTGTGGTGGTGGCCGGAGAGGTGGGTGAGTGGAGTGAGTGGTGATGGTGCTTCCCGCTGCTACTGCCGGAACCCTAGATCGGTAGGGGGTCTTGGTGGGGTGCCTGGCGCACCAGTCAACCTCGTGTTGTGTGCCGCCGGCCCCCCTCTTTATATAGGCAGTGCAACAGGGGCCCACCAACCAGGGTTTGGTTGGGCGCCCCCGATTAGGGCGCGAGTCAAGGATCCGTGCAAGCCGTTGGGCTCACACGGGTGGAGATCAATCCAACACCTCCACGACACCGGTGAGTTGTCCGCCGCAGCCGCTCTCCACTACCGTAGAAGATAACATGCTATTCCGTGCCCCAGCAACGCAATCACCGACACTCGATCTCCATGGCCAAGCATCCCGACTGCTCGCCTCGGTGGTGCAAGCCATGCAACCACCAGCGGTTTGCGGCCTCCCTCCTCCATGCCTCAGTCCGCGGAACAGTCGATAGCCAGGAAACGCAACAAGGGCGGCTCGCCAGTGGCCGCATCACAACATGCATGGGAGGGTCACGACGGAGCAATGAATTGGTGATTTGGCAACAGCCAACCCGGTCGTCCTGATCCTTCTGCACACAAACTTTTGATTATTAGGTGTACGGTATGACATGGATCTCCGTGGGGCTTCACTTGGTACTTGGAGAAGTAAGGGCAGCTCCAACGTCTTACCAGCTTACCAATGTTTACGTTGATTTTTACAAGTACACAAAGAGATACGTAAAAGACTGAACATTTATAGATCTCATGCGACCAGTTAAAACGAAAATACCGGCTTACTAAGTGGAATTTAGTCTCCATAGCTAGAAGAGTCGAATGACTTTTTTTTGTTGCAAAAGTTAGATAAGGAGTACTACACAATTATAATATCTTAAGTTTAGGTTGTCAATTTGAGCGTGTCATCCTTGCGCAGGAGCCATGCTAATCTTTTTTATATCGTTCCAATTTGAGTATCTATTTTTCTCAGACTGCAACATCATTGATACATATACCTATCATGCAATATACACATATGATGTTTTCTAAAAAAAAAGGTGTACATCTACACACCTATGATACTATATGGATCCGTCCCTGCTTATACCAAATCTTAGCCATATGAGGCTTTATTAATTTAACGTTAGGCGTTTAACGCCTTTAATCTAAAAAAAAAGTGATGAAACTTGCAACAGGTTATACCACCACCTGATAAAAACTACAAAAAAAAAAAGAATCATTTAAAGTGATGGTTTGTACAACGCGAGTAAAAGGGGTGGAAGTTGCATTTTTTCTCAAACAACAGTAGGCATCCGTTTCTCTCTCCCCAGGCTCCCAGCAAACAACAGGCCCAAATCCAGAAGGCCCATAAAACCCGGTCACCCGTCTATCTCTATCGCGCCTTCCCCTGCGGCATCGACCTCTCCCTGACCTCATTTCCCCATTCCCTTCGCACCCTCAAGGCGGCGGCGGCGGAGCATTCCCGGGCGCTCACCGGACGCACCCAGTAACTATCACTCCCTCTCTTCCTCCCCCACCCTACCCCCTATCCGTGCGTCCTTGCGAGCGTGTCCGTGTGTCCATGTGTGCTTGCGTGTTCTTTCCTTCGCAAACCCTAGTTTTTCGCCGTGCGCGTAGATCCGCGTAGACTCCAGAAATGTCCGCTTAGCGCTTAATTGTTTCCGTCCACCCTCGTTATCGTGCCAATCTTGAGCTTCCTCTGACCTGACATGGCGGTCGAAATCTGGCGTGTCGGTGTGCATTACTTCTTTTGGCGTCAAAATCCCTGTCTTTGGCATGCTATCCTTGTGACTGTAGACACGCATGCTTTACCTGTGAATCGTTATGTCCAGTGCTATGCTTATGTTTTTTCAGACATTTGGTAGATTTTCTGGAGTGTGGTGATACACATATGCTGGTAATTCGTATTCTTGGCAGCCTGCATCTTTATATTATTTGTAATTAGAAATTTGATGTTACCTTGTGAACTTTAGGTGCGATGTTTATAGTAATCTGATGAACATTGCATAAATCTGGGAAAAAAAACTTTGCAGAGTCTGGCAAGGTTGATTCTGAGCTGGTTTATGCGAATATTGATTGTTGTGGAATTATTTTACGACATGCTTTGTGACATAGTCCCAATGTTTGTGCTAGAATACTGCTATCAATGTGCTTGCATCTACACATTGATAGTCCAGCATAACAGAATTTACAGGTTTTCTTGTCCAAGCTTTCTGGTACCAGTGATAACTGTTTTGATACTACATGTGCTGATAAGTCCAGTTGTTTTTCTTGTTTGGTTCCATCCGACTTCATGTCTGTTAACTGTACTTGTGTGTAATGGTGATTACAGACAACACTATGAGGAGGTACAGCCCCCCACACCGGAGTCCCCCGAGGAGGGGATATGGCGGCAGCCCTGCACATCGAAGTCCCCCAAGGAGGGGATATGGAGGCAGCCCCCCACGTCGTAGCCCCCCAAGGAGGGGATATGGTGGCAGAGGAAGAAGTCCCCCTAGGAGGGGAGGATATGGAGGACGGAAGGAGCAGGGTTCCGGAAGTCTCTTGGTCCGCAACATCCCATTAAGTGCCAGGTGCATAAACTGTGGCATGGATACCTTTTTTCTTTTTAATGTCTACTAAAGAAGCTTATACTTCATTTCACAAACTTTTGACTTATTTGGTGTTGTTCTCTCAACTCTGGCAGAGCGGAGGATCTTCGTGTTCCTTTCGAAAGGTTTGGTCCCGTTAGGGATGTTTACTTGCCAAAGGATTATTACAGCGGGTAAGTTGTATGAATTCAAATTGGTTAGCAGTTACCAAACTATTTTGCTTTGCATATTGATGGAAAATGTAGAAAGTTTCAAAGGTTATCTGCATTGGTGCCACATGAGCATTAAGGGAAGTGTGACCTTGCAGGCATCTTCCAGCTTAATTGTGATGTTGATCTCTGCAACAACCTTTGTGCTTTTAAGCTCCATGAAAAATGCTCTAATCCTTTTAAGTCTGCTGATGTGCACCACTGGTTTATTCCTGCCACTAGATTACATAATTTCCTAATTTGGTAATGTATAGTTTACTTTGTCCTACTCATTCATCGTTGCCCTGTGTGATTTTTTTGTGAAATGATTCCCAGGGTTGTATTGGTTTGAAGTTAATACAAGCCCTTGATTTCTTGAAGAATGCTTTTTTAATAGTCCTACATTTCATTTGCTTGGCAAGATAGAGTCTTGTGCGAATCAAGAAGTTCTTCTACGAAGACAAAGACTTGATTGGTAGAGAAAATTAATTTCACAGAGAGAAGAGACTTGTACTGTGTCCTTGGTCCATGAGAAGATAAAATTGGGGCGAAGTTGGTTTCAAGTTCTTTCATGAGTTTTCACATTGGGGAACTGAAGCAAATGCTTTTACGAAGATGCTCGATGCTCTTTACGAGAATTGCCGTATGTAGTTGTTATACAAGAAACTCAGATACTAGAGCCTGGACATGTAACTGTGTTTTGCAGCACTTGCTTCCCTTTGACGGAGATGTTAGTAAGTTGTTGACTGTGCTTCGCCAAGAGCACACTGAATTTTTTAACTGCGATGGTAACATAACAGGCACAAACACACTACTTTTGAGTGCTTGATACACTAGTTATTATTTATTTGATGTTTCATCATTTTCTTCTGACCCTATTTTGTCTATGTGATTGACACGTGCAGGGAGCCACGAGGGTTTGCGTTTGTGGAGTTTGTTGACCCTTACGACGCCTCTGAGGCTCAATATCACATGAATCGCCAGGTGTTCTTTGGCCGGGAGATAACTGTCGTGCTTGCTGCTGAGTCACGGAAAAGGCCAGAGGATATGCGCACTAGAACTAGAGTCAGGTATGCATTCCCATTTTGTGTGAAGATTTGCGTTGTCTTCTCTTGTGTGCTTTACTGAAATTTGTTTCTTTGCAGGGGGTATTCTGGAGGTGGTCATGAAGGCCGCCGTTCATCTCATCATGGTAATATCCTCGTCATGTAAAAATGCAAATATAGAGTTCTGAAACCTTATTTTTGCATTTTACCAGGATAAGTGTGCAGAATTCTTGATGTACCTTCCAGGTTTTAGGTTTGTGTCAATTTTGACCTTGTTAGTAGATAGAACCATAAGGATTAAATACCTATTTTTCCGGTGCTGAGTATGGGTAGTACCCTCTCGTGACAAAAACTTCTTAGCTGTCCTAAGTCCTAACACAGCAGAACATTGGGAATTAGTTGATTTTCTGATAGTTCCCATTTTTTGTGTATAACCAATGAATATAGCTAGCATGAGATGCTTCGTCTATTTGCACCTTTGCAATCTTGGTAAGTAGCGAAGTTGTGTAATAGTAATACATATGTGCACACCCTCCCACCCACAGTCTCTTGAATCTGCCACTGCTCCTGTGCTGCGAATGCCTCAAGTTAAGATTAAACAAGACTCATCAGGCACACATTTTTTTTTTTTTTTTTTTTTGAAGTTGTGAAATCTGCAGGTTCTATGAACTTGTTATGGTTTAATATGTCAAATTCATTGCAAATTTATCTTGTCCCTTTACCAAATTGCTGATAGCCTCTCGTATTTCCTACAGGGAGGTCTCGGTCGCGTTCACGCTCAATCTCCCCCGGCCCTCGTGGTGGTGGCCGTGCTCGGTCAAGGTAGGCCAGTAACTTTTTTTCCGTAATTTTCTTTGGCATCTGGCATTCCTATAGCTATTCACCAATTATTCTTCAGTCATTTATGTTTCAATGTTTTGTTTCGTAAAAAGGTCGTACTCTCCTGCTCCAAGAAGGCGAGATGACTACTCTGCTTCGCCATGGGGAAGGGAGTCTCACCGCACAAAATCTCCTGTACGCCATCCAAAAGAAAATGAAGAAGATAAGCGGAGATCCTATTCTCCTGTTGGTAGGGATGGTGACAAACATGATGCTGATAATGGTTATGAGAAGTAAGTTGTGGCGTTTCATTGATACCACACTCCTGTGCCTTCACTGCATTAGACAACTGTAGCGTGAATTATCATCATATCAATTTCTTGCTGCTCATACCTATAACCTTCTTCATTCATCATAACTATGAGCTTGTCATTGAAAGTCTCATCTTAATGGTACTACAAAATACTAGTTTTAACCCCATCTCATCTCTATCATGGTTGCTTTTTTACGCTCCAATTTGTTCTGTTAGATGTTCATACTGCACAATGAAGGCTTAAGGACATCGAGTTTTGGTGAAGAAATAATATGTGAATGTTCTCCTTGCTAAACCGAAGACACCTTTAATGCATAGCGGAATTGTATATATACGTACTTCATGTCTTATTCTCTCTTAGTATTGGGATATCACTGTATATATACATACTTTGGATCTTCTCCATTAGTTCTGGGATATGCAAATACTCTTCTCATAAATTTTTTTTAGGTTGAGCAATGTTCTTTACTATAGTGTATATCCTTACAATGGTTTATGTCTACAGGAGGTCGCCACCAGCAGACAGTGATGGATCCCCTGCACGCCGTAGGGCACCCAGGCCATCTTCAGGGTCGCCTCCGGGATCCCGCTCCAGGTCCCCGGATGCTTCTCCCGCCCGCAGCGACTGATAAACGGGTGCCACCAGCTGTGGTTCTTTGGTGTCTCGTTCTAGCTTCTATCGTTATGAGACCGTCTTGGTTCCAGTAAAAACCCTTTGAGGTGTGTGTTGTATTGAGTGTTAGCTGTCATTGTCTCCTGTTCTGTTACCGGCTTTGTTGCTGTTGAACGGTTGAACCTTATTACATTTAGCGTGGCGACCATGTGTCTGTCTGTCATATCTATGTATGAGTTTTGGAATGTCAGAGACCCAGTTTTCATTGACTTTGTTTGGAAAAGCTTTGTGATTTTGATCCAACCCTGAAGCGTACTAACGACTGGAGAGATTTGGCCTACGGATGAATGTATGAACGGCTGACATGCAGGTGCGACTCACTCCCACTCGATCAATCATGGAGGCAATTTCCTGCAGGTGCTCGTGTTGCTGCATCCATGATCGCAGGTGCCGTGAACCTTTATTTATCTTGATGTGTTGATGCTAGGCAATGCATTCGATGTCACAAACACACATGATATTTTTTTTGTGTGTGTTCCTCCCAGCTTTCGGCTACATCATTAATCCATCAATCATGGTGCAGCTTAGCCTATCATGATCTACTCTGTGACGGAAGGAGTTTAGTGAGATTATGAACGTCATAATTGAAACTTCTATGCCAACAGATATGAATTCCTCTGACTGCAGGATCTTCGGCAAGAAGAGCCAGAGCTTCCAATGTTCCTGGATCGATGGTGCCATGCATCACTAAGAGCGATCGAAGCCTTTTCATTCGCAGCTCTACACAAAGCAGCCGTTGCTCCTGTCACTGATTTCATCACGAGAGGAACCTCCATCCACGAGTTAATTTTGACTGAACCCTCACGGGGGGTGGCTTGCAGGCCCGAGACACTCTCGGTGTTTGACGCGTAGGCTGCTCACGGACTGTCGTTGGTTCAATCGAAGACGGCAATAGAGTAAAGTTTTTAGTAGAGCCATTAGAGGGGTGCTCCTCCCTCTCGCTCGCGCGATCCACTTCTTCCGTTTCGCTGAAGCATCACGGTATTGGGCCTATATGGGGGCGGCCCATTTATGTCGTTCTTTTCGTATGAATCAGCTTCTAGATTCTTTCGTATGTTTCGTTCGTCCTAGTGGTGTCGTCCGGTTCTGCTCGTACACTGCTTTGTATCGTGGTTATATTTTTTTACATAAAATAGGAAAAAGTATTATACGATTGAAGAAACTAAACAATAATTCCACTAGAAAAGACGCGTGTCTTCGCGTCCGTCATCGCGGTAAACCGCGACGGCGTCCACTCCCGACTCGAGTTACCCTAATACACAGCTTCTTTGAGACGCACAGCTCGTCCCCGACTCGCCGGGACCCTAAAACGGCTGGCCGGTTCCATCACGTTGTCATCTCCGTGTCCGTCGTCGCTGCCGCCTGCCACGCCAACCTCCACTTCCAACTCTCTCATTGTTTTTTTCTTCGTGTCCGTCGTCGCGGTAAACCACGACGACGTCCACTCCCGACTCGGCTTACCCTAAGACGGACGGTCTTATCTATGATGTGGTCGTCTACGTGTCCGTCGTTGCTGCCGCGCCGACGTCAACTTCCGACTCCCTCATGGCTCGTCTTCGTGTCCGTCAATGAACGGAAAAAATATCAGTGAACCAAAAATGCCGATGAACCAAAAATGTCGATGAACTAAAAATAATGGTGAACCAAAAATTCGGATAACCGAAAATAATAGTGAACCAAAAATTCGGATAAACCAAAAATAATAGTTAACCCAAAATTCTGGTGAACCAAAAATAATAATGAACCAAAACTGCCGATGAACCAAAAATGTAAGTGAACCAAAAATATATAGTCAACCGAAAAAATACCGATGAACCAAAACTGTTGAGTGAACCAACAAATAATAGTGCACCATAAATGCTAAATGAACCAAAAATAATAGTGAACCAAAAATTCCGATGAACAAAAAATGCCGTGAACCGAAAAATGATGCGGAACGAAAATGTCCATGAACCAAAATAATAGTGTACCAAAAATGCCGATGAACCGAAAACGTAAGTGAACAAAAAATATATAGTCAACCTTAAAAATGCCGATGAACCAAAAAATGTAAGTGAACCAAAAATAATAGTGAACCAAAAATGTAGATGAACAAAAAATACCGATGAACCGAAAAATGATGTGAAACGAAAATGTCGGTGAACCAAAAATAATAGTGATCCAAAAATACCGATGAACCGAAAATGTAAGTGAACCAAAAATAAATAGTCAACCGAAAAAATGCCGATGAACAAAAAATCAGTGAACCAAATAAATAATATTGCACAAAAAATGCCGATGAACCGAAAAATGTAAGTGAACCAAAAATAATAGTGAACCAAAAATTCCGATGAACAAAAAATATCGGTGAACCGAAAAATGATGCGGAACGAAAATGTCCATGAACCGAAAATAATAGTGAACCATAAATACCGATGAACCGAAAATGTAAGTGAATCAAAAATATATAATTAACCGGAAAAATGTTGATGAACCAAAAATGATTAGTGAACCAAAAAATAATAGTGCACAACAAATGCCGATGAACCGAAAAACGTAAGCGAAACAAAAATAATAGTGAACCAAAAATTCCGATGAACAAAAAATACCGATGAACCGAAAAATGATGCGGAACGAAAATGTCCGTGAACCAAAAATGCCGATGAACCGAAAATATAAGTGAACCAAAAATATATAGTCAACCAAAAAATGCCGATGAACCAAAAATGTTGACTGAACCAAAAAATAATAGTGCACAAAAACTGCCGATGAACCGAAAAATATAAGTGAACCAAAAATAATAGTGAACAAAAAATGCCGATGAAAATGTCCGTGAATCAAAAATTATAGTGAACCAAAAATGCCGATGAACCGAAAATGTAAGTGAACCAAAAAATATATAGTCAACCGAAAAAATGCCGATGAACCAAAATGTTGAGTGAACCAAAAAATAATAGTGCCTGCAGATAAACCGAAAAATGTAAGTGAACCAAAAATAATAGTGAAACAAAATTCCGATGAACAAAAAATACGGGTGAACCGACAAATGTTGCGAAACGAAAATGTCCGTGAACCAAAAATAAAGTGAACCAAAAATATATAGTCAACCGAAAAAAATGCCGATGAAACAAAACTGTTGAGTGAACCAAAAAATAATAGTGCACCAAAAATGCCGATGAACCCAAAAATGTAAGTGACCCAAAAATGCCGGCGAACAAAAAATACCGATGAACGGAAAAATGGTGCGGAACGAAAATGTCCGTGAACCAAAAATAATAGTGAACCAAAAATGCCGATGAATTGAAAATGTAAGTGAACCAAAAATATATAGTCAACCGAAAAAATGCCGATGAACCAAAAATGTTCAGTGAACCAAAAAATATCAGTGCACCAAAAATTTAGATGAACCAAAAATGGAAGTGAACCAAAAATGCCAAAAATGATGCCGATGAACCAAAAATGTCGGTGAACCGAAAATTACTGTGAACAAAAAATGTCGGTGAACCAACAATAAAATAGTGAACCAAAAATACCGATGAACCGAAAATGCAAGTGAAGCAAAATGATAGTGAACCAAAAAATGCCGATGAACCAAAAATGCTTGCGTCACGTGGTCGTATCCGTGTTCGTCTTCGCTACCGTCCCGACGTCCATTTTCGACTCCAGCACGGCTCGTCTTCGTGTCCGTCACCGCGATGACGTCCACTCCCGAATCGGGTTACCTTAAGCCGCTGCTTCCATTAGACGCACGGGCTCATCTTCGACTCGCCAAACCCTAAGAAGCCGCTTGTTCCCATTTCATCGTGTGGTCGTCTCCGTGTCCGTCGTCGCTACCGCTCTGACGTCCACTTCCGACTCCCGCATGGCTCATCTTCGTGTCCGTCGTCGCGGTAAACCGCGACAACGCCCACTCCCGACTCGGGTTACCCTAAGCCGCTGCTTCCATTATATGCATGGCTTGTCTTCGACTCGTCAAACCCTAAGAAGCCTTGTGACGCAAGGAGAAATAGAACTATTATTAGAAACTACAATAAAAAGACATGGAAAAACAAAAAACCTAGCTTAAATGAAGAACAAAAATTTTAACTAAGAAAAAATGGAACAGCAAAAAAAAATCAAAATAAGAAGAAAAAGAAAAAGAAAAGGAAAGAATGCATAAAAATAGAACAAATGAAGAAAAGAAACGGAAAAGTAAAGGCACAAAAAATAAAAAAAGGTGAAAATAAAGAATATAAGAAATCAACGAAGAAAAGAGAAAAAAAAAGAAATAGAAAAGCATATACGTACAACAAAAGAAGGAAAGAACGAAAAACTAATAAAAAATAAAAAAATGTAGAAATGCTGACGTACAAGGGACGGATGAAACGACTCGTAGAGGCCATCCTAGCGATCTACTGGTCGACGACCCATCTAGCCTCCAGCTGAGCGTCGCGAACGCGGAAATTGGCCGAGCCCACTGTCGAGGGATTATCTAGGCAGTGCCCCTTCGTGAGGGACTTGGGTTTACGGAGAACATCATGGCGCAGGCGACACTGGCGGCTAACAAGAAGAACAAGAACTCACCGGAGTTTGGATCCCCGGTGAGGTAGAACTCTATATTCTCTGTTGATCTCGTGGCTTACCAAGCTTGCCGTATGGCTATGGCGGCGATGTGATCTGGGAGCGTACCCTCTACCCGGTAGCTCCTCCCAGCCTTTATAGTAGGCTCGGTCTCGGGTGTCCTTGACCGGGTAGGTTACAAATTCTAAGAGATAACCCTAAACCTAACTGGCCTAGTAATAAAAGCCTAACATTGCCTTTTTCATGGGCCTGGGCCGTCCCACAAACGGGCTACCCGACAGGCCTTTCGAGTAACAGCTACCAGGTACCCGACGGGTGGGACCCAATATCCGTATCCATGTCAGTAGCCCCCGAGTCTTCAGGTAATTCGCAGAATTGGGTGGAGACTCTAACTCAAATATCCAACAATTATGCCATTTTCATTCAGTTTTCGAAATAACCGAAGATCATTACCCGAGTCCGGAAATACATCGGAGCAGGCTTTTTTCGTGACTAGTGGGGATATCGCTTAGCGAGCCTGGAGCACTCGATGGATCGGGTCCAGTTAACGGCACTCGGGAAAAACAGCGCTAAGCTACATCAAGTTCGAGTCCCCGGGCTCGAACCCGGAAAAGGCAAGTGTAATCAGATTCACGCCGCGGAGGCCTTACAGAATCTGACTCCTGCAATGTGTTTGGTACCCAACGCGTCCGTCGGGATTTTCTTCAGGCACGGAAATTTTCTGAGTACTCGCAGTCTGAGGCAAGTCCCAGGCCATTGGAGCGGATCCAATGGTCTTACCTTCACGTCGGGAACGTGGCATCCAGAGATCTGTTACCGCGGAGGCAATCTGGGGAAACGCAACTTGTCGAGTGCGACCATTGACCCGTAAGTGGGTGGAACCTGCCCAGGATACAGTCGACTGGGGCATGGTCGTGTGGTGTTGAATATAGAACTCAAAGTATGAGCCGGAGGTTTTAAGACGCCATGAATGACGTTGCCTCTGGGCCCGAGATGGTACGTAACACTGGTGACCATTGTCAGAGCCTTGACCGCTTGACACGGCAGCCCAGCGACGGACTGACCGCTCGTCGCACAAAATACGGAGCGACGCCCTCGATCCCCGCGCTGGCGGAGTAGTGGAGAGCGCCGGTTCATTTCCTGGTCGACGCGTGGACGGATCGATACGGGGCTCGCGAAGCAACCGCACGATCTATGGCCAAGATCGACCTCCATGGCCGCAATAAGAAGGGGAGGAAAGCCCTCATCCTCTTCATTCTCGCCATTATCCTGCTTCTTCCTTGTTTCTTCCTCGTTTCTCCGAGCCGATCCAATCTTTGCCTTCCGTTCTTCGCCATGGGCAAAGGCAAGAAAGCCACCTCCACTGGCGACAATGCTCCGCCGAAGAAGATGAAGGGCGACTGGGAATCTTCCATGATTTCTGAGCGCCATCTCGCCAGCTTGAGGGCCGACGGCCATCTTCCGCCGGCGGCGAGCGGAAAGGTGCGATGCACCGGAAATGAGGCAATCCCCATTCCTCGCGCCGGCGAGCGTGTTGTGTTTGAGGATTTCTTGACCCACGGGTTTTCCTTTCCCCTGCACGAATTCGTCCGAGGCCTGCTGTTTGCGTACGGCGTGCAACTGCACGACCTCACACCGAACAACATTCTTCACATTGCTTGCTTCATCGTCCTCTGCGAGTGCTTCCTGGGCGTGCACCCGCATTGGGGACTATGGCGCCGCATCTTTTTCGTGAAGAAACACACTGTTGCCCAAGGAGCCTAGCGACAGGGGGCTTCGGTATTCAAACCCGCAACGATGTTGGGTATTTTGATTTTAAGCTGAGCGAGTCTGTCCAGCAATGGAGAAGGCGATGGTTCTACTTCACCGTGGATGGTGATTCGCAAGTACCCGATTTCTCCCTTGAGACTCGAGTGAAATCCCGGAGGACCTGGAAACATGAGTTGACTCCTGCTGAAGAAACAGAAGCCAACCAACTCTTGTCTCGTGTTGCGGCTCTTCGGAGTGCACTCAACAAAGAGTTGACTTGGATGCAGCTCATATGTGCTTTTCTGAAGCGGCACATTCAACCACTTCAGGCGAGGGTCCATGGTATGTGGGAGTACTCTGGGCTCCAGACAAGGACATCATCCGAAGAGATTTCGAGTGAAGAACTGGAGACGCGAGTGCGCCAGATCACCAACCTTAAGAGGGATGACCCCTTTGTCGAGGCAACTACTGCGATCCCTTTCAGCGAAGAAAACCCCCTTCCTGAGGTGACCCAAGCTTCTACTGTCTTTGTATACTCTTCTGCGATTTCAACCCTTGCACACTCATAATTTTTTTTCTTGTTTCCAGGAACATGCTATCTTGACTTGTTATCCACCCATCTCTTCGAGTAAAGCCTCAGTGGAGGTAGATGACTGTGACGTTCCTTCCAAACGGATAACCCCGTTGAGGAAATTTTTGACGATGAAGAAGAAGCTAACTCTCCCCACAAGGTGAGCAAGGAGCACACTCGTAAGAGACATCGCGAGTCTGTGGACGAGAGCGAAGGTACGGGGAAGGAAGCTACATCCAGCGTACCTTTTGCTCCTGCGGGTGCTTCGAGCCCGATTCGTGCCTCAAGCTCATCCACCTTTGAAGGAATGGAAGTGTTCAACATGGCTCCCCTGGCGTTTCGGCCACCTCCTCCCGAGGCTAAGAAACCTCGGGTGTCGACACGCTGGAACATCCTCAAGACTCCTGCTGGCGGTGTGATTCCTCCCAGATCTTCCTCACGTCCGGAGAAAACACCTGATCCGGAGTCACAAAAAGCAACCGCTTCAACTCCTCCTGCAACTTCTGCTGCACCTCCGAAGACTCAGCTCGTCAGTGCTTCATCAGAATTGCTCCAAAGACGTGAAGGACATGTTAGTTAATTTCCCACTTGAATTAATTTTGCGAAATCTGCGGGTTCCACCCTCAGTAGCCCCCGAGTCAGGGTGCAATTGCCTGCAATTGGGCGCGGACTCTTAATTTTCCTCATCTAATCTCCTTTGCGATTCATACTGTAGCCTTTCGTGCATAAGATGCTGGACCTGGCTACCGAGTTTGTGCATGTAGAGACCGAGAAGAATAGCCTTCAAGACAAACTGGAGGAGTCACAGGGTGAGCTTTTCTTATTTCCTTGTGCTAGCTAAGGGTGCGTTTCTTTGATCCAGAGAAGCATGTATCCGGATGAAGAGGATGTGCCCAAAACTTTCAGCCAATTGGTGGAAGCTTTCAGCACAGAAGACGATCCCCTTGGCGAGTATAGTCGGGAACAAACTCTTTGTGGTGCAGAGACTATTCTCACCCTGGCCATGGGACATGGGGTGCAGGGTGACTTAGATAAAGTTACCTCAGAGTTCCCGACGGGACCCGATGGCATGGAGGTAGACCTTCGACCCTTTCACCCTCGTGCCAGAGTCCTTGCAGAACAACTGTCGCGGATGCTGGAGCGGCACGCTGCTCCTTGAATGTAGTCTCTGTTAGAGAAAGACCTAAAATGCTTGATTTTGTAATATGTTTATGCTACCATACTGCTATGTAACCTTGAAGATTTGAGCTGCACTTGAAATTTGAACTTTTTTTACTTCTAAGTTCATGCTTGAATTATCTTTTGGAGGGTTGTGGCATGCGAGTGTATTGTTGTGTTCTTTCGAAGTAGCAAATTACTCGGGCTTTTCCTGGCCAGATGTGAGATTGATGTTTTTCTCGGTTTTTATCCAACTGTCCACCAGGCGAGCGGTGCGAGGAAACTATCCACTTCACCGGGTTCCAGTAGGCCACCGCATACCCCTGCAGACTCGGTATTAACGGAAGACGAGTCTTTCCGTTTCAATCATTTGTGGCTACGGGCTGATGAAGCCGAACGTCGACTTCGAGTGACCCAAGCTGATGCCGCGATTCTGAAGTCGAAACAGGCCGCCATGGTTGAGCGTGAGAATTTTTTGCTATATGAAATACGTCAACTGAGTGACCATCTCCTTTGTAAGCTTTTTCCTTTGTCTCCCTTGTATTGACTTGTTGCTATCAGTCGTGATCATGATTCTTTTGCAGGTACCCAACTGGACCCTGGTGCGGAGGCCAGGTGGGTTAACCTTAAGCTCAATTCGATTGCAGACCTCGCCTCCCGCGGAGCACCGGGATTTTGGTCTAATCGAGATAGGAGCTATGCTCTTGTCACCTTGCAAGATCGGGTCAATCAAGTTGAATCCTTTGTTGAGTCCTGTCGGTCATGCTTGGAGCAGGTTTTTACGACCCTGTTTCCATTGAATCCGGTTCCACATGGCTTGGCTGATTTGATGAAGATATTTTGTCAAGGTGAAGCGATTGAAGGCTTTGTGCAAGAACAGCTGGAGGCGGGTGCCCGTTTTGCTCTTGCCCTTGTGCACATTCATCATCCGCGCATCAATTTGGAGGATATTTCCAAAGGACCTCCTTCCGGGTTTGATATGGAGGGCACATTTCTGGATCCCTTTTATATGGTAGCAGACGGACCCGCCAAGAGTTTAGTTGCACTCCTGGAACGCGAGACGACTGCGACTCTTTTTCGGCAACGTGCTGAACTGTAGAACTTGATAGGGTAGATTACTCTCTGTATACGTCATATGTTTCTATGAAGGATACCGCAATGATTTGATTTCTTTCTTGCTCCTTTGTGCGATGTCCTGACTGATTTGATCCACGGTGTGCGGTCTTCGAGTGTTGGATGCGAGCCAAAGTCAATCAACTCTATGCAATGGTAGATTTATTTCAAGTAATTTTGCGGAGCGCAGTCCACGAGTGCCTGGTGCGACCCAAGCTCAGCCGGCTCTGGGTAGAGCAAAGTTGATTCGAGTAACTTGTGGGGCGCAGCCCCCGGGTGTCGGGTGCGGCCCCAAACTAAATCGGCTCTGAGTAGAGCAAGGTTAATTTGATTAATTTGTGGGGCGCAGCCCCCGAGTGTCGGGTGCGGCCCAAGCTAAACCGGCTCTGAGTAGAGCAAGGTTGATTCGAGTAACTTGTGGGGCGCAGCCCCCGAGTATCGGGTGCGGCCCAAGCTAAACCGGCTCTGAGTAGAACAAGGTTGATTCGAGTAACTAGTGGGGCGCAGCCCCCGAGTGTCGGGTGCGGCCCCAAACTAAACCGGCTCTGAGTAGAGCAAGGTTGATTCGAGTAACTTGTGGGGCACAGCCCCCGAGTGTCGGGTGCGGCCCCAAACTAAACCGGCTCTGAGTAGAGCAAGGTTGATTCGAGTAACTTTTGGGGCGCAGCCCCCGAGTATCGGGTGCAGCCCAAGCTAAACCAGCTCTGAGTAGAGCAAGGTTGATTCGAGTAACTTGTGGGGCGCAGCCTCCGAGTGTCGGGTGCGGCCCCAAACTAAACCGGCTCTGAGTAGAGCAAGGTTGATTCGAGTCTGGATATATGAACATGCCTCTTTATTGATGTTTCATAGCGAAGATTTCAGTATGGCTACATAGCCTTATTAAATCGTTGCAGTAAACAAAGAGTGACGTCTATGGGTAGAAACGGAGCAGGTGCGCCACGTTCCATGGGTTGGAGTAAACGACGCCTGTTGCCAAGTCTTTCATCCTGTACGCTCCTTTGCCGATGACTTCGGTGATGACATAGGGTCCTTCCCAGGAGGGTGACAACTTGTGGGGTTTCTTCTGCTTCAACCGCAACACAAGGTCTCCCACCGCGAATGATATGTCACGCACTCGACGGCTGTGGTAGTTACGCAGGCTCTGTTGATAAATCGCAGATCATGATAACGCCACGTCTCGTGCTTCATCTAGTGCGTCGATGCCGTTTTCTAGTGCCCTGTTCGACCCAGCTTCTGTGTACGCAGCGACTCGGGGTGAGCTGCAGCGGATCTCGGCAGGTAGTACTGCTTCGGCCCCGTGTACAAGAAAGAATGGGGTGAACCCTGTTGAGCAGATTGGTGTTGTGCGGAGGCCCCACAGTACTGACGGTAGTTCCTCAGCCCACGCGCTGGCGGCTCGTTCCAGAGGTGCAAGGAGTCCCTTCTTGAGGCCGCTACTGATGAGTCCGTTTGCACGCTCCACTTGGCCGTTGGTTTGCGGGTGTGCAACAGATGCAAAATTGAGCTTGATTCCCTGTTGCTCACAGTATGTTTGCACTTCATCTGCAATGAAATTAGACCCATTATCCATGATGATGCTGTGGGGTACACCGAAGCGGAAGACGATGGACTTGACGAAGTTTAAGGCTGCTGTTGCACCCGCGTTTGTGACAGGCTTGGCTTCAATCCATTTGGTGAACTTGTCGACTGCCACCAGAAGGAAAGTGTGACCCCAGGAGAAGATTTTCTCAGTGGGCCTACCATGTCGAGTCCCTATTGCGCGAAGGGCCAAGCGATTGGTATCATGTTTAGTTCTGTTGCGGGGGCATGAGGTTTGGTTGCAAACCGCTGACACCCTGCGCATCTTCGGACTATTTCTTTGGCGTCTTGCATGATGGATAGCCAGTAGAATCCCGCCCGTCGTGTTTTGGCTGCGAGTGCTCGACTACTCGCATGGTGTCTGCAGATGTCTTCGTGAATGTCGAGCAGGATCTGCTTCCGCTCTTCGGGTTCGATGCATCGCAGTAATATCCCTGATGCGCATCTTTTGTATAGTTCCCCTTTGACCGTGATGAAGGATTTACTGCGGCGAGTAACCCGACGAGCTTCGACTGGATCTTCTGGTAACTCTTGGCGCAGCAGATATGCGATGTATGGTTGAGTCCATGACGTCTCTATGAGGAATACCTCGTAGGAGGTGTTTTATGCTTCTTCAGCTTTCTCCTCCATGCCTGCGACTGCTTGTTCGGAGCCGACGGCCGGGGCTGCTGCTGCCGGTGCGTCGGGGTCCTTATACTGTATTGAGCGCTTGCTTATTTGCTCAAGGAAAACCCCAGGGGGCATCGGTGCATAAGTAGAACCGATGTTAGCCAATGTGTCAGCTTCCTCATTGCTTCCCCGCGCGATGTGACATAGCTCGCACCCGTCAAAACTTCCTTCTAGGATATTGTATAGGTCGCGGTATGCTGCCATGTTGTCTGACACTGCGTCGCAGGCCTTCATCGTTTGCTGGACTACAAGGTTTGAGTCCCCGTAGATCATGAGTCTCGTTGCCCCACAGGCTTTGGCCATGCAGCAGGCCCTCGTACTCAGCTTCGTTGTTGGACGCTTTCTTGAAGTTCATCTGCAGCACGTACTTCAGCTTGTCTCCTTTGGGGGATATCAAGATGACCCTGGCTCCGGCTCCTTCTTGCCTCTTTGACCCATCGGAGTACATGATCTAGGAATTGGATAGGTCCGGAGGGTTTGGAGTCTGTGTCTCTATCCATTCCGCGAGGAAATCCACTAGGGCTTGTGATTTGAGTGAGTCCCTGGGTTTATAAGTGATGTCTAGGGGTGACAACTCAATACCCCATTTGGCGACTCGTCCTGTTGCCTCTGTGATGTAGGGCTAGGCTCGATCTTCACGGATTTGAGGGGGGAACGGGGATGAAAACGAAGAACACGGAGGGAAGCGAGGGAGATTCATGGGCAAAACACAAGGATAACTAGCAAATCCTGCTGAGAACTCCACCCAACAACAAACCCTCAAAAAGGTAGCCTTTGGATCGAAGAATCAAAGCCAAACTTACTCTTGTTGAAACCGATTGCTCTTACCGGCCGGTCCACCGATCCAATAGAATCACCGCAGTGAAAGATTGATTTGCACTACTAGAGACACCGTAGTGAAAGAGTAGCAACAACAATATCTACCTCAACGAGGCACCCTAGCTACGAGGGAGGAGGAGCATAGCTCACACAAGTCTCAAATTCAGTCTAACCTCAAATGGGGAAAGGGGAAAGCTATTTATAGTCTTAGTACAAAACGAGGCAGGGAGGTGGGGATCCGGCCTGGAAACCGGCCTAGGCCGGCCTGGAGGCCGGCTGCGTCGGGTGGAGACCCGGCCTGGAAACCGGCCTAGGCCGGCCTGGAGGCCGGCTGCGTCGGGTGGAGGTCCGGCCTGGGAACCGGCCTGGGCCGGCCTGGAGGCCGGCTGCGTCGGGTGGAGGTCCGGCCTGGGGGCCGGCCGACTCGGGTGGGGGTCCGGCCTGGGGGCCGGCCCAGGCCGGCCTGGAGGCCGGCTGGCTCCGCCTTGAGCTTTTGCCTCCTTCTTCCTCTTCTTGCCCATCTTCTTGGATTTCCTCTTGGCCATCTTCTTGACTCCATTGTGGGTCATCTTCCGGGTAGATCCTGAGTACACACAAGGTACCGGCATGAGGTAGCACACAATTCAAAGGAAGGTCGAGATCACACATCGAGAGGAGCGAGGTCACCTTTTCATGAAGAGCCTTGACTCTTGATCTTGTCATTGGGCCACTTGGCATGGTGTCCATGGTGTTGTCCACATGTGGGGCTACATCATCTCCCCCCCCCCCTTCGGAAAGAGTCGTCTTCGACTCGTCACCCTCTTGAACGCTTGCATCTCCGTGGAAAGGGGATAGGTCGGCGACGTTGAACGTGTCATGCACCAAGTACTTTGAGGTTGGGATGTCGATCTTGTATGCGTTGTCGTTGATGCGCTTGAGCACTTTGAAAAGGTCCGTCACCGCGAGGAGCAAGCTTGGATTTTCTTTCATCCGGAAAACGGTCCTTGCGGAGGTGTAGCCACACAAGATCTCCTTCTTCGAATACCATGGGCTTCTTCAACTTGTTGATCTTGGTAGCTTGGCGCTTTGTGTGCTCCTCTAGAGTTGCTCGTGTTGACTCATGTAATGTCTTCATGTAGTCGGCTCTTTTGTCGACGTCCATATCGGTGCGCTCGTGTAGAGGACGTGGTAGGATGTCTAGGGCGGTGTTGGGGTTGAACCCATAGACAATCTCGAACGGGCTTCGCTTGGTCGCCCGGTGTGATGCACGGTTGTAAGCGAACTCGGCGTGCAGGATGCATTCTTCCCAACCTTTGAGGTTTGGCTTGATTAATGCGCGAAGGAGAGTTGATAAGCTTCGATTCACCACCTCGGTTTGGCCATCGGTTTGTGGGTGGTAAGCGGTGGAGAAGAGGAGCTTGACTCCCAGCTTTGCCATCAATGCCTTCCAAAAGTAGCTTGTGAAATTGACATCTCGGTCCGAAACAATGGTCTTCGGCACTCCATGTAGACGAACAATTTCCCTAAAGAACAAAGTTGCAATGAGTGAAGCATCGTTGGTCTTATTGCAAGAAATAAAGTGTGCCATTTTAGAGAAGCGATCGACAACAACAAATATTGAATCTTTGCCATTTTTGTTCGAGGTAATCCTAAGACGAAATCCATGCTAATGTCGGACCAAGGTGTGTGTGGTATTGGTAAAGGCATATAAGACCATGAGAGTTCAACGTGGACTTAGCTTTGAGGCAAGTTGGGCAACGGCGCACCAAGCGCTCCACATCACGCGTCATCCTTGGCCAAAAATAGTGTGTAGATAGCATGGCGAGAGTCTTGTCACGTCCAAAGTGTCCCATGAGGCCTCCACTATGTGATTCCTGTAAAGTAACAAACGGAGCGAGGACTCGGGGATGCATAGTTTGTTAGCCTTAAACAAGAAACCCTTGTGCAAGTCGAAATCATCGCATCCTTTGTCAATTGTGCACTTGGTAAAGATAGGACCAAAGAACGAATCAGAAGCATAGAGTTCTTTTAGCTCATCAAGACCCAAAACGTTGAGTTCAAGTTGGGTGAGTAAGATCATCTTGCGGGAAAGAGCATCCGCAACTATATTGTCCTTGCCTTTTTGTACTTCACCACATAGGGAAAAGACTCGATGAATTCAACCCATTTGGCATGCCTTTTGTTCAAATTGGCTTGGGTTTTCAAATATTTCAATGATTCGTGATCGGAATGGATAACAAACTCTTTGGGCCAAAGGTAGTGTTGCCACACTTCCAAAACACGGACTAAGGCATAGAGTTCCTTGTCGTAGATTGGGTAGTTTAGGCGAGCACCATCAAGTTTTTCGCTATAATAGGCAACGGGACGGCCACATTGCATGAGGACGCCACCGATGCCAAGGCCACTAGCGTCACACTCAGTTCGAAAGTTTTGGAGAAATCCGGCAAAGCAAGTAAAGGATCTTCGGTCAATCTCTTCTTGAGTTCATTGAAAGCCGATTCTTGAGCATTGCCCCAAATGAAGGGTACATTCTTTTTGGTAAGCTCATTCAAGGGGCAAGCAATTGTGCTAAAGTCTTTCACAAAGCGACGGTAAAACCCAAACAAACCAAGAGCGCTACGAAGTTGAGCAAGGTTAGTTGGCGGTGGCCAATTTGTGATTGCCTCAATCTTAGAAGTGTCAACTTCAATTCCTTTGGAAGAAACTACATAACCCAAAAACACAAGCTTGTCGGTGCAAAAGGTGCATTTCTTGAGGTTGGCAAAAAGGGAAGCATTACGAAGGGCCAACAAAACTTGCTTCACATGGTCGACATGTTCATGCAAGGATTTGCTATACACAAGGATATCATCAAAGTAGACAACCACAAACTTGCCAATGAAAGTGCGCAAGACGTGATTCATAAGACGCATAAATGTTGAAGGAGCATTGGAAAGACCAAAGGGCATGACAAGCCACTCGTAAAGACCAAGTTTTGTTTTAAATGCGGTTTTCCATTCATCTCCTTCATGCATACGGATTTGGTGATAGCCACTTTTCAAATCAATTTTGGAGAAGATAGTGGCACCACTAAGCTCATCTAGCATGTCATCAAGTCGTGGGATAGGGTGTCGATACCTCACCGTGATATTGTTGATGGGACGGCAATCCATGCACATTCGGAGTGTGTCATCTTGCTTGGGGACGAGGATGACCGGAACGGCGCACGGACTCAAGCTTTCACGAACATGTCCCTGGCGAGGAGTTCTTGAATTTGGCGTTCGATCTCCTTTGTCTCCTCGGGGTTGGTGCGGTATGGCGCTCTATTGGGTAGTGGGGCGCCGGGAATGAGGTCGATGCGATGCTCGATTCCACGGAGGGGAGGAAGTCCTTGAGGTAGCTCATCCGGAAAGACATCTTTGAATTCCTGCAAGATAGACAACATAGACGGAGGAACTTGGGTTAAGTCGTTAGTGTCTTTGCCATCTCCTTTGCATAAGAGCACGAAGTGGAAAGTGGATGGGGTTGCTCTCACTTCTCTCATCTCACTTTTGGTGGCTAACAAGACTACGCCGGGACTCACTCTTTTCCCCTTCTCACTCATATTGGCTTGTGCCTCTCACTCACGTGAATGTGGTTCGCTCTCTCACCACTCAACTCACTAGGGGATTGTTTTTTCTTGCGCTCTTACAATTGTCTTGGCATTGTCGGCGATAATTTGGCTTGGAGTCATTGGGCGGAGCACTAGGATCTTATTGTTCCATTTGAAGCTATAGTAGTTGGTGCGCCCATCATGAGTAGCGGCCTTGTCAAATTGCCAAGGGCGGCCAAGAAGTAAGTGGCAAACCGACATTGGTACCACATCACAATCCACCGTGTCCTCGTAAGAGCCAATCTTGAAGGATACTTGAACCGTGTGTTGGATCTTCACGGTGCCGGAGTCACTAAGCCATTGCACATGGTAAGGATTGGGGTGCTTCTTGTACGTCAAGTTGAGTTTCTCACATAGCTCCTTGCTTGCCAAGTTGTGACAACTCCCACCATCAATGATTACCTTGATTGATTTGCCGTTGATGCCGGCCTTGGTTTGGAACAAGTTGCATCTTTGAGCGTCATCACCTTGGTTGATTGTAGTCAAGACTCGAGTGACAACTAGAGTGGGGTTGGGGTCACCATCACAATAGATGTAGTCATCGTCGTCATCCAAGCTTTGCATCGTGGCCACCTTGTTCAATGCGTGGTACTCATCTTCACTCATAGACTCATAGTCTCCATTTTCATTGACGATCATCACCTTTCTTGTTGGTGCACTCAAATGACTTGTGCCCTTGACCTCCACACTTGTAGCAAGTGATATATGACTTGGTGGCTTGGGGTGAGGGCGACGTCTTCTTGGAGGTTGTAGTGGGTTGCGGTGTAGGACTTTTGATATTGCCTTGAGCTTGGACTTGAGTGATGGGTTGTGTTGATGAAGAAGCTCTAGTGGCGAAGAAGGACTTGGCCTTGACATACTTGAGTTCTTCGGCGACTTGGCGCTCGGCCTTCATGGCTTGATGAACTAGCTCAACAAGGTTCTCATAAGGTTGGAATTCCACTATCTTCTTGATGGGGTACGTGAGGCCGTTCAAGAAGCGTGCCATTGATTGTTCCTCGGACTCTACAATGTGTGCACGGGAGAGAGTGGACTCCATCTCCTTGTAGTACTCGTCGACCGTCTTGATACCTTGCTTGAGTTCTTGTAGCTTCTTGTACAAATCGCGCGCATAATGATGTGGCACAAAGCGCTTGTGCATTTCCTTCTTCATGTCATTCCATGTGTCGATTGGGTCTTCAAAGGATGCTTGGAGTTGTTCCCACCATAGTTGCGCATAGCCTTCGAACTCGAGGGATGCGAGGTCAACTCGTTTGTCTTGCGGCACCTTGTAGACTCGAAATAGCTTGGAGACCTTGGATTCCCATGCCATGTAGTCTCCGGGTCGTTGGTGCCATGGAACTTAGGAATGACGAGCTTGGGAGGATTGAAACGGTTTTGTGATCATCCTCATCATCATCATCATGGTGGCGATGGCGGTCTCTCGGTGACGATGCCTTGGGTGGTGGTGTGGAACATAATCCTCGTCATCTTCAATATCAACATGATTGTCGGCCAATGGCACTCGGCGGGCTCGATGTGGAGGTAGATCATGACGATGATGTCGATTGTCCTCATGGCGGTGTGGGGGATCCAAGTTAACATTTGGAATTGGAATTTCTTGTCGATGGCGATCTTGATGTTGGTGATGGTGTACGATCGCTTGGGGGTGCGGCTCTTCTTGACGATGTTGGTCTTGGTGTTGTTGAGGATCCATGTTCGCTTGTTGATAGGCATCTNTAAATGACAGTAAAAACATGTGATGTAGGGCTAGGCCCGATCTTCACGGATTTGAGGGGAAGAGGGGATGAACACGAAGAACACGGAGGGGTAACGAGTGAGATTCGTGGGCAAAACACAAAGATAACTAGCAAATCCTGCTGAGAACTCAACCCAACAACAAACCATCAAAAAGGTAGCCTTTGGATCGAAGAATCAAAGCCAAACTTACTCTTGTTGAAACCGATTGCTCTTACCGGCCGGTCCACCGATCCAATAGAATCACCGCAGTGAAAGATTGGTTTGCACTACTAGAGACACCGTAGTGAAAGAGTAGCAACAACAAGATCTACCTCAACGAGGCACCCTAGCTACGAGGGAGGAGGAGCATAGCTCACACAAGTCTCAAATTCAGTCTAACCCTGGAATGGGGAAAGGGGAAAGCTATTTATAGTCTTAGTACAAAACAGGGCAGGAAGGTGGGGAACCGGCCTGGGCCGGCCTGGAGGCCGGCGGGTGCTGTCGGGTGGCCGGCCTGGAGGCCGGCAGGAGCAGGAGGTCGCGGCTGGCGCAGGTGGGGCTCCGGCCTGGGGGCCGGCCCAGGCCGGCTGGGAGGCCGGTGGCCTTTGGTGGGTGGCCGGCCTGGAGACCGGCCCTGGGCCGGCTGGGAGGCCGGCGGTCTCGGCAGGGTGGCCGGCCTGGGGTCCGGCCTAGGCCGGCTGGGAGGCCGGCCAGCACTGGAGGGGTGCCGGCCTGGGGCCGGCCTAGGCCGGGCTGGAGGCCGGTCTGCCTGTCTTCGCCTTCCTTCTTCTTCTCGTTGTCCATCCTTTGGGTCCTTCTCTTGGTCACCTTCTCCATCATCTTGGACCTCTTCTCGACTCCATTGTGGGACATCATCCGGTTGGATCCTGAGTATGCACAAGGTACCGGCATGAAGTAGCAAACCATTCAAAGGGAGGTCGAGATCACACATCGAGAGGAGCGAGGTCACCTTTTCATGAAGATCCTTGACTCTTGATCTTGTCATTGGGCCAATCGGCGTGGTGTCCATGGTGTTGTCCACATGTGGGGCTACATCATCTCCCCCCCCCCTTCGGAAAGAGTCGTCTTCGACTCGTCATCCTCTTGAACGCTTGCATCTCCGTGGAAAGGGGATAGGTCGGCGACGTTGAACGTGTCATGCACCAAGTACTTGGAGGTTGGGATATCGATCTTGTAGGCGTTGTCGTTGATGCGCTTGAGCACTTTGAAAGGCCCGTCACCGCGAGGAGCAAGCTTGGATTTTCTTTCATCTGGAAAACGGTCCTTGCGGAGGTGTAGCCACACAAGATCTCCTTCTTCGAATATCATGGGCTTCTTCAACTTGTTGATCTTGGTAGCTTGGCGCTTGGTGTGCTCCTCTAGAGTTGCTCGAGTTGACTCATGTAATGACTTCATGTAGTCGGCTCTCTTGTCGACGTCCATGTCGGTGCGCTCGTGTAGAGGAGTGGGAGGATGTCTAGGGCGTGTTGGGGTTGAACCCATAGACAACCTCAAACGGGCTTCGCTTGGTCGCCCAGTGGGAGGCACGGTTGTAGGCGAACTCGGCGTGCGGTATGCATTCCTCCCAACCTTTGATGTTTGGCTTGATTAATGCGCGAAGGAGAGTTGATAAGCTTCGATTCACCACCTCGGTTTGGCCATCGGTTTGTGGGTGGTAAGCGGTGGAGAAGAGGAGCTTGACTCCTAGCTTTGCCATCAATGCCTTCCAAAAGTAGCTTGTGAACTTGACATCGCGGTCCGAAACAATGGTCTTCGGCACTCCATGTAGGCGAACGATTTCCCTAAAGAACAAAGTTGCAATGTGTGAAGCATCGTTGGTCTTATTGCAAGGAATAAAGTGTGCCATTTTAGAGAAGCGATCGACAACAACAAATATTGAATCTTTGCCATTTTTTGTTCGAGGTAATCCTAAGACGAAATCCATGCTAATGTCGGACCAAGGTGTGTGTGGTATTGGTAGAGGCATATAAAGACCATGAGAGTTCAACGTGGACTTAGCTTTGAGGCAAGTTGGGCAACGGCGCACCAAGCGCTCCACATCACGTGTCATCCGTGGCCAAAAGTAGTGTGTAGATAGCATGGCGAGTGTCTTGTCACGTCCAAAGTGTCCCATGAGGCCTCCACTATGTGATTCCTGTAAAAGCAACAAACGGAGCGAGGACTCGGGAATGCATAGTTTGTTAGCCTTAAACAAGAAACCCTTGTGCAAGTAGAAATCATCGCATCCTTTGTCAATTGTGCACTTGGTAAAGATAGGACCAAAGAAAGAATCGGAAGCATAGAGTTCTTTAAGGTCATCAAGACCCAAAACGTTGATTTCAAGTTGGGTGAGTAAGATCATCTTGCGGGAAAGAGCATCCGCAACTATATTGTCCTTGCCTTTTTTGTACTTCACCACATAGGGAAAAGACTCGATGAATTCAACCCATTTGGCATGCCTTTTGTTCAAATTGGCTTGGGTTTTCAAATATTTCAAAGATTCATGATCGGAATGGATAACAAACTCTTTGGGCCAAAGGTAGTGTTGCCACACTTCCAAAACACGGACTAAGGCATAGAGTTCCTTGTCGTAGATTGGGTAGTTTAGGCGAGCACCATCAAGTTTTTCGCTATAATAGGCAACGGGACGGCCACATTGCATGAGGACGCCACCGATGCCAAGGCCACTAGCGTCACACTCAAGTTCGAAAGTTTTGGAGAAATCCGGCAAAGCAAGTAAAGGAGCTTCGGTCAATCTCTTCTTGAGTTCATTGAAAGCCGATTCTTGAGCATTGCCCCAAATGAAGGGTACATTCTTTTTGGTAAGCTCATTCAAGGGGCAAGCAATTGTGCTAAAAGTCTTTCACAAAGCGACGGTAAAACCCAAACAAACCAAGAGCGCTACGAAGTTGAGCAAGATTAGTTGGCGGTGGCCAATTTGTGATTGCCTCAATCTTAGAAGTGTCAACTTCAATCCCTTTCGAAGAAACTACATAACCCAAAAACACAAGCTTGTCGGTGCAAAAGGTGCATTTCTTGAGGTTGGCAAAAAGCGAAGCATTACGAAGGGCCAACAAAACTTGCTTCACATGGTCGACATGTTCATGCAAGGATTTGCTATAAACAAGGATATCATCAAAGTAGACAACCACAAACTTGCCAATGAAAGTGCGCAAGACGTGATTCATAAGACGCATAAATGTTGAAGGAGCATTGGAAAGACCAAAGGGCATGACAAGCCACTCGTAAAGACCAAGTTTTGTTTTAAATGCGGTTTTCCATTCATCTCCTTCATGCATACGGATTTGGTGATAGCCACTTTTCAAATCAATTTTGGAGAAGATAGTGGCACCACTAAGCTCATCTAGCATGTCATCAAGTCGTGGGATAGGATGTCGATACCTCACCGTGATATTGTTGATGGGACGGCAATCCATGCACATTCGGAGTGTGTCGTCTTGCTTGGGGACGAGGATGACCGGAACGGCGCACGGACTCAAGCTTTCACGAACATGTCCCTTGGCGAGGAGTTCTTGAATTTGGCGCTCGATCTCCTTTGTCTCCTCGGGGTTGGTGCGGTATGGCGCTCTATTGGGTAGAGGGGCGCCGGGAATGAGATCGATGCGATGCTCGATTCCACGTAGGGGAGGAAGTCCTTGAGGAAGCTCATCCGGAAAGACATCTTTGAATCCTGCAAGATAGACAACATAGACGGAGGAACTTGGGTTAAGTCGTTAGTGTCTTTGTCATCTCCTTTGCATAAGAGCACGAAGTGGAAAGTGGATGGGTTTGCTCTCACTTCTCTCATCTCACTTTTGGTGGCTAACAAGACTACGCCGGGACTCACTCTTTTCCCTTTCTCACTCATATTTGGCTTGTGGCTCTCACTCACGTGAATGTGGTTCGCTCTCTCACCACTCAACTCACTAGGGGATTGTTTTTCTTGCGCTCTTACAATTGTCTTGGCATTGTCGGCGATGATTTGGCTTGGAGTCATTGGGCGGAGCACTAGGATCTTATTGTTCCATTTGAAGCTATAGTAGTTGGTGCGCCCATCATGAGTAGCGGCCTTGTCAAATTGCCAAGGGCGGCCAAGAAGTAAGTGGCAAACCGACATTGGTACCACATCACAATCCACCGTGTCCTCGTAAGAGCCAATCTTGAAGGATACTTGAACCGTGTGTTGGATCTTCACGGTGCCGGAGTCACTAAGCCATTGCACATGGTAAGGATTGGGGTGCTTCTTGTACGTCAAGTTGAGTTTCTCACATAGCTCCTTGCTTGCCAAGTTGTGACAACTCCCACCATCAATGATTACCTTGATTGATTTGCCGTTGATGCCGGCCTTGGTTTGGAACAAGTTGCATCTTTGAGCGTCATCACCTTGGTTGATTGTAGTCAAGACTCGAGTGACAACTAGAGTGGGGTTGGGGTCACCATCACAATAGATGTAGTCATCGACGTCATCCAAGCTTTGCATCGTGGCCACCTTGTTCAATACGTGGTACTCATCTTTACTCATAGACTCATAGTCTCCATTGTCATTGACGATCATCACCTTCTTGTTGGTGCACTCAAATGACTTGTGCCCTTGACCTCCACACTTGTAGCAAGTGATATATGACTTGGCGGCTTGTGGTGAGGGCGTCGTCTTCTTGGACGTGGTAGTGGGTTGCGGTGTAGAACTTTTGGCATTGCCTTGAGCTTGGACTTGAGTCATGGGTTGTGTTGATGATGAAGCTCTAGTGGCGAAGAAGGACTTGGCCTTGACATACTTGAGCTCATCGGCGACTTGGCGCTTGACCTTCATGGCTTGATGAACGAGCTCAACAAGGTTCTCATAAGGTTGGAATTCCACTATCTTCTTGATGGGGTACGTGAGGCCGTTCAAGAAACGTGCCATTGATTGTTCCTCGGACTCTACAATGTGTGCGCGGGAGAGAGTGGACTCCATCTCCTTGTAGTACTCGTCGACCGTCTTGAGACCTTGCTTGAGTTCTTGTAGCTTCTTGTACAAATCGCGCGCATAATGATGTGGCACAAAACGTTTGTGCATTTCCTTCTTCATGTCATTCCATGTGTCGATTGGGTCTTCAAATGATGCTTGGATTTGTTCCCACCATAGTTGCGCATAGCCTTCGAACTCGAGGGATGCGAGGTCAACTCGTTTGTCTTGCGGCACCTTGTAGACTCGAAATAGTTTGGAGACCTTGGATTCCCATGCAATGTAGTCTTCCGGGTCGTTGGTGCCATGGAACTTAGGAATGACGAGCTTAGGAGGATTGAAACGGTTTTTGTGATCTTCCTCATCATCATCATCATGGTGGCGATGGCGGTCTCGGTGACGATGCCTTGGGTGGTGGTGTGGAACATAATCCTCGTCATCTTCAATATCAACATGATTGTCGGCCAATGGCACTCGGCGGGCTCGATGTGGAGGTAGATCATGACGATGATGTCGATTGTCCTCATGGCGGTATGGGGGATCCAAGTTAACATTTGGAATTGGAATTTCTTGTCGATGGCGATCTTGATGTTGTTGATGGTGTATGATCGCTTGGGGGTGCGGCTCTTCTTGACGATGTTGGTCTTGGTGTTGTTGAGGATCCATGTTCGCTTGTTGATGAGGTATCTCTTGACGATGGCGTTCTTGGTTAGGTATGTCATGACGATGGCGATCTTGGTGTTGATGAGGATCCAAGTTCGCTTGTTGATGAGGTATCTCGTGGTGATGGCGGCCGTTTTGTGGACCTTGACCAACGTCGCTTGGAACTTTGCTTCTTGCATCGGAACGGTGTGAAGACCTTGAGCTTGGTCTTGAGGAGTGCCGGTGTCGTCTTTCGAGAAGCAGCTCCTCGAGACGAATGGAACGCTCATTGCTCTCGCGTTGGGCGTCTTGTAGTTGAGCGAAACGCTCAGCGTGTTCACGTTGCGTGGCATGATGACGCTCCTCATAGCGGCGTAAGTTGTCGTCGATGTACCTCCTAAGGGACTCCGCTTGTTTGCCGAAGTCGGCGTCTTGTTCTTCCCTAGCCATGATAAGCAAACACAAGTAATATGTGGAATATGTGGTGGCTAATAACCGCTCTTACCTTGGTTGATAGTATTGGACCAATGGGCCTGCCTTCCGAGACAAAGGTATCACAAGAGTAAGAGTTGGTTGATTAGTGATCCAAAAGCGACTCACACACACACTTATGAGGAGCTTAGGTATGGTAAAGTGGCAAGAAATCGAAACGAAGTCAACGAAAAGGCTATTGCAACAAGTGGAGGATAACCACAAAGATCAAGAAACAAAAGAGACTAACCACACAATCCGAGAAACAAAGGAGACTCACACGTGGAGACAAACGTGGATGGTGAGACTATAGGGAGGAGCAACTTGGACCTAACGAAGACTATGCTCGTGCCGCACCACCTCTCGAAGGACTACTAGCTCAAGTGTATGGGAAGGAGCACCCGATTTGCACAAGTGTACCCATTTCTCTATTGGTTATTGGAGCTTGAGGATGACTAGGATCACGGCTCGGCTTTTCTCTTTTTTTTTGAATCTTTTCTATTTCTCTTTTGCTTTATGCTTTTGCCCGAGCTGAGTCCGCTACAACTAGATGCTCACAAGATGATGATATGGTCACTTGGTGTCACACTAGTGCAATGCTCACACTATGAAGAGCTAGCTCCTAAGAAAAAGTTTCGCGAAATGGAAAGGGATGTGTCGGAAGCTATACCTTTGATGCCGTCGAGGTAGCGATGAAGCGACACGAAGATGAACTCGGTGAATAGTCGTGCGGCGGTAGCACCGGCCGAACGGGCGGTAGGACCGATTGCGGGCGGTAGTACCGGCCGTTCGGACGGTAGTACCGCCGGCGACGAATTGCGCGGCACGCTTGGACTTGGAGCGGAAAAGGCCTCCGGAAAACACCAACGGAAAGTGGGGAAAAGGTCTTAAGCACGAGATCCGTGGATCAAAACCACAAATCGCTCACCAAATCGAAAGATCGAACGAAATCCATATGGGCTATTATTTTTTTTTTGAATTTTCGAAATTGGTATGGGAAAGAAAAATTTTGGTGGAAAAATGGCTAATAAAAGGTGGAAACACGATCCAAATCTGTGGAAACCCTTGCTCTGATACCAAATGATGTAGGGCTAGGCCCGATCTTCACGGATTTGAGGGGAAGAGGGGATGAACACGAAGAACACGGAGGGGTAACGAGGAAGATTCGTGGGCAAAACACAAAGATAACTAGCAAATCCTGCTGAGAACTCCACCCAACAACAAACCCTCAAAAAGGTAGCCTTTGGATCAGAGAATCAAAGCCAAACTTACTCTTGTTAAAACCGATTGCTCTTACCGGCCGGTCCACCGATCCAATAGAATCACCGCAGTGAAAGATTGGTTTGCACTACTAGAGACACCGCAGTGAAAGAGTAGCAACAACAAGATCTACCTCAACGAGGAACCCTAGCTACGAGGGAGGAGAAGCAAAGCTCACACAAGTCTCAAATTCAGTCTAACCCTAGAATGGGGAATGGGGAAAGCTATTTATAGTCTTAGTACAAAACAGGGCAGGAAGGTGGGGAACCGGCCTGGGGGCCGGCCTGGGCCGGCCTGGAGGCCGGCAGGTGCTGTCGGGTGGCCGGCCTGGAAGCCGGCCTAGGCCGGCCTGGAGGCCGGCAGGAGCAGGAGGCTGCGGCTGGCGCAGGTGGGGCTCCGGCCTGGGGGCCGGCCCAGGCCGGCTGGGAGGCCGGTGGCCTCTGGTGGGTGGCCGGCCTGGAGACCGGCCCGGGCCGGCTGGGAGGCCGGCGGTCTCGGCAGGGTGGCCGGCCTGGGGTCCGGCCTAGGCCGGCTGGGAGGCCGGCCAGCACTGGAGGGGTGCCGGCCTGGGGGCCGGCCTAGGCCGGGCTAGAGGCCGGTCTGCCTGTCTTTGCCTCCTTCTTCTTCTCGTTGTCCATCCTTTGGGGCCTTCTCTTGGTCACCTTCTCCATCATCTTGGACCTCTTCTCGACTCCATTGTGGGACATCATCCGGTTGGATCCTGAGTATGCACAAGGTACCGGCATGAAGTAGCAAACCATTCAAAGGGAGGTCGAGATCACACATCGAGAGGAGCGAGGTCACCTTTTCATGAAGAGCCTTTACTCTTGATCTTGTCATTGGGCCAATCGGCGTGGTGTCCATGGTGTTGTCCACATGTGGGGCTACATCAACATGTGACAATATCACAAAACTAGCATGGATCACTCAAAAATTATAGATACGTTTGAGACGTATCATTGGGGCAAAGTAGTTTGTTTGTGATTGTGTACAGGTCCACGTCAGCACGCCGGCAACACCTCTTTTCTGGCACCGTTGACACCTTGCTAAGCCTTCTCCAAGTCCTACTGGTTCGACAACCTTGGTTTTGTAATCAAGGGAAACTGCTACTTTGCTGCATCATACCTTCCTCTTGTGGTCTCCCAGCGAACGTGTGATCCACTTCATCAAGCTCTTTTTCTGGCGCCGTTGCCGGGGATTTGAAGAAGGCTTCTCGAACTACCAAGTCCTCCATCAACAGTCTTTTTCTGGCGCCGTTGCCGGGGACTTGGAAGCTTCAGCTAGGGGAGTTTCACACATCCTTTCAGTTTACTTTGTTATTGTCTTGCTTAGTATATTTTTTGTTAGTCTTGTTTTGCCTTTTGTTTGCTCTAAAACTGAAAAACACAAAAAAAATAAAAATTCCAGCAACTAGTCTCTTTTTGTTTTGCTTAGTTTCTTGCTTTTATCTTGTGGAAATGAGTTCAGCTGAGAACACCAAGTTGTGTGACTTCACTAGCACGAATAATGATGACTTTATATGCACACCTATTGCCCCACCGGCTGCCACAGCCGAATTTTATGAGATAAAGCCTGCTTTATTAAATCTTGTCATGAAAGAGCAATTTTCTGGTGCTAGTGGTGATGATGCCGCCTCTCATTTAAATAACTTCGTTGAGTTATGTGATATGCAAAAATATAAAGAAGTAGAGGGCGACATCATAAAAGTGAAACTTTTTCCTTTTTCTTTAAGAGGACGTGCTAAAGATTGGTTATTGTCTTTGCCTAGGAATAGTATTGATTCTTGGACTAAATGCAAAGATGCTTTTATTGTGAAATATTATCCAGCTGCAAAAATCATACAACTGAGGAGTAACATTATGAACTTTAAACAATTTGATAATGAACATGTTGCTCAAGCTTGGGAAATAATGAAATCTCTAGTTAAAAACTGTCCCACTCATGGACTGACTACTTGGATGGTCATCCAAACTTTTTATGCAGGATTAAAATTTTCTTCAAGGAATTTATTTGACTCGGCAGCTGGAGGGACCTTCATGTCCACCACATTAGGTGCTGCAACAAAGCTCTTGAATGATATGATGGCAAATTATTCACAATGGCACACCGAGAGAGCTCCTAGTGGTAAGAAGGTAATTCTGTCGAGCAAAATCTCCTCTTTGAGTGATAAGGTTGATATGATTATGTCTATGCTTGCTAGCAAACAAGTTCCTATTGATCCAAATAATGTTCCTTTAGCTTCTTTGGTTACTCAAGAGGAACAAGTTGATGTCAATTTTGTTAAAAATAACTTCAACAACAATGCTTATAGGAACAACTTTGGTAATAATAATTATAAACCTTATCCTTCAAATTATGGCAATTCTTATGGTAATTCTTACAACAATAATAGAGGTGTGTACTCTGATCTTGAAAGCTTGCTTAAAGATTTTATCACTTCACAAAAAGCTTTCAATAAAATTGTTGAAGAAAAACTAGAGAAACTTGATAATCTCATTATTAAAGTTGATAGTTTATCTCATGAAGTTGATTTCCTTAAAATAAATTTTTTGCCTCATGATGTTAAGGAACATAAAACTTTAAATGCCGTTGAAGTTACAATTGATAATAATATAAGAATGTTGGCTGAACTACATGCTAGATGGGAAAGAGAAGAAAAAGAGGCTGAAATTGCTGAAAATAGTAAGGTTGCTAATGTTTACACTATTTATACTAATGATGATATTAAAATGTTGAATGCTCAAGAGTCATCTACAGCACCTAAGTATGCTAATGGTAAAAAAATAGGAGTTGGAAAATTTTCTACCATACCTAAAAAGAACCCAAAACTTTCAGTCAACACAGAAATTGTTGTTGATAAAAATGCTGAAAATAGTTTTGATGATATGGATTCTTTAGGTGATAATGCTCCTGTTATTTTTTATGACAATGATCTTGATTTTGATAATTGTAACCTTACTGAAGTTATAAAGTTTTTACAAAAGCTTGCTAAAACACCTAATGCAAGTAAAATGAACTCCTCTGATCCAGAAAAATTGTCGGAACTTTAAATGTGAGTTGTATACTTGATACGCTTTATTCTTATGACACTTTAACTGGATCGGAGGGAGTAGTATTATTACTTACCATCTAGATTCTAGCATGAACCCTTTGTCCGATTCATCCAAACTATCGCACAGAGCCGTCACGAGAAGAGAGGCATATATGTTCCTATGTTGCGACCATGAGGTGAAAGACCATGTCAATCCAAAGACCGAGGCAATTGTTGGTGGCTCGAAGAGCGGCTATGCGGAATATGAACACTCACACGCGTTACGAATTTCAGGTGGCCGATGTGCCCGACACCGATGGTGTAACTATGCCCAGGGTAAAGATATATACACAAATTTATTACTCTCCTGTTGCAACGCACGTGCCCATTTGTTGTCAAGGGGGTGCCCATTTGCTATCAAGGGGGTTCTGAAACACGGACTCCGCCTGAATTGCTATTAAAATTCTGCGAGCATCTCGAGTGCAACCCATCTCAATCAGATTGCAAGCCCTCATGCTTGACATCGTCGTGCCCTGCACCGCCGAGCTCGCCAGAACTTTGTCTGCCCGTGATAATTGGGTGAGCAAGTACTTGATCTTCTTTTTAAGTGTGAAACGCGAATACGTAAGATCTGTATGTACAATCTGATAACAATGTTTCCCTTTTTTGATAACTTTAGGTGATTTTTTAGGAATTAATATTTCTCAATCTTGAAGAATACATTCGAACGGACGTTGTGTTGAATTAAAGAATGATGCATGTCTTTTTTTCTCCCGTTGCAACGCCACGGGCCTGTTTGCTAGTCATTATATAAGTATATAAAAGACACGGAAATTGCGAGACACTGGGTTATATATCTCTAGTCTTATTATGAATTAAACACAAATTGCACGTCAGTGGATTATTAGTTCTAGGAATGGCCGAGGAAATTGCATATTAATGGACTAATTCCCCACTTTTGATCGAGGAAGTTGCGTGGAATTGCATAAGGTTAGCAACGCGGCTTCCACTCCATCCAAACTCTACCAAATATACTGTGCCACTACCTTTTTTTTAGCAGATATAAGGGGTTGTCCACGGTTCAACTCTTCAAGTCATCTATATATCCCTTTACACTTTAGGTTCACGCGTATGCGTGACATGACTCGCATGACGTGAAGCTTCCATGAAGCTGTCGCCATCTATGTTTAGAAACAAATTGCGGAGTCCGTCTCCGATTCAGGTGGTGAAGTAATTGGAGATCCTGAAACGGCAAAGGGAAATCGCGTCCAGAAAACGTAGGTCGAAACGGACACAATCTCCGACTTGACCAATGCCTCGATCGCAAACGCGTCCCGTGCTATCCATATAAACTGCCCCAGCGCCACCGCCTCCACAATCCACGCGCACCGATCGAACGAACTCGATCACCAGCAACAAACCAACCAACCGGCGGCAATGGCGCTCAAGGGCACGCCCGACTTCAGCGCAGACTACTGCTCCTCGTCGTCGTCCTCGACGTTCGCGAAGCAGCCTCCGATGCCGCCGCTGACGACCCTGGAGGTGACCGTGATGTCCGCGGAGGAGGTCGTCCACGGGGGCGTCGGCCGGCGCAGGCCGCTGGACCGCAACGCGTACGTCGTGGTGCACACGGACACGGCGGCGGCGCGCACCCGCCTCAACGACGAGGGCGGCCACTGCAACGGGTACCCCTACTGGGACGAGGCGGTGCGCGTGACGGTCTCCGACCGGGCCGCGGCGATCGACATCGAGATCTACCGCCGGAAGAGCGACGGCCGCGCCGAGTCCGTGGCGTCCGCGCGCGTGCCCGTGGAGGACTTCAGCTGGTCTCCCCTGGGCCACCTGCATTGCCTCAGCTACCGGCTCTTCGACAGCGGGTCCATGATGGGGCTCTTCGACAGCGAGTCCATGATGAAGGCCCGCAACGGCATCGTCAACATCAGGGTCAAGAGGCTGAGCGGCGCGGCGCCACCGACCTACGAGTTGGGGAAAGGAGGGAAGGCGGTGGATGATGCTGCGACTGGGAGTGCTGATTCCTGCTGCGTTGGTGTCGCCAAGGAGGGGAAGGTGCCCTCGGTGGCTATGGCGGCGGCCGCGGCACCAGCCGGTGCGGTGATAGGAATTCCCGTTGGGTTCAATGCTGCTGGCCAGGCCAATGGCAAGGGTTCCGCGTAGAGTAGTCGACAGAATTAATGGGGCTTTGACGATGCACTCTCTTTGATTTTATTTTATTTTGCAGGATCTTTGATCCTGCAATGCAATGTAATTATGATATATTTCGCTACTACTATTTGTCAGGATGGTAATTAACAAAAGAGTGATATTTATTGCAAGATTGAAAAACCTGCTAGCCTCAAGTTAGCAACGGTGAGATGCAAATCAAATTTGGAGATGCAAAATTTGGTGCAACGTTGCCAAATTTCTAAAATATGACGCAAAGTATCATCTCGCTATAGATATAAATTGGTAGTCCAAATTGGAATAAACTCTATTTTTTGTCTGATTGATTGTCTATCACTGCAACAAGATTTAAGGGGCATAGCTTCTGTGTTACTGTATGTCATAAAAGTATATTCCTTATCGTGTTGGATAAGGCAAACCTGTAGACTTGACTGAAGTCTTTGCTTTGGGACATGCATGGTCTTGGACACAAGTCAATGCTAGACTTCATCAGAGTACTACTTTTTTGGAAGAAGCATATTGTCCGCATTCTGTACACTGAAATATATAGCTTTGACAGAAGAGCATCGTTCACTCGTAAGTTCAGAGCAGGAAAACATTCAAGGGAAAATCTAATGAAAAGCGCCGCATGGGAAGGTTTCGGATGCGGCAGCAGATTCTACGGGTTTTTTCCTATAGGGGGAGAGCACATGCATGCATGCAGGAATCTGCCACCTCATGATGACATCATCGCATTAATCACAAAAATTCGAAAATTTCAATTGATTTTTCTCCTAAACCGTTTGTCCGATTATCGATCCGTTTATACTGTTAATTTCGTCTCGACGAGGGCTTCAAAACTAGATCCATTGTTGATATGTTTTGACGAACTTTTTTTTTCCGCACCAGATACCAGATTATAATACCATGGATACCAGATTAGCATCAAAGAGATATCAGGATAATTATTCATGGTTACTATATAACTTTTTCACGTTTTTTAGACAATTGCAGCACATATACATATCAAGTGTGACGAACTTTTCCCGTCACACCAGCTACCAGATAAAAACACTATGGTTATCAGATTAGCATCAAATAGCTACCATGATAATTATACATCGTTATCGGATGATTTTTATTTATTTTTAAACATTGCAATGATATATACAGCTAGAGAGTAAGAGTTCAACCGTTTTCAGGATCTAAGATATGCTATTATTGCACACATACTAGTATCATGTGGCCTTAAATTTGTGTAGAATAAGTGTACAGAAACCTGATAACCAAGTTATTATAATCTGGTAGGTTAGTTATAACAATCTGGTATCTACTGGCGAAAAAAAAAGTTGTCAAAACATGGCAACATGGGATCTAGTTTCGTAGATCTCGATGCGACTAAGCCAACGGTGAAAACGGATTGTTAATCGGATTATCGGTTTAAGAGATAAAAGTTTTTTAATTTAAACATCAAAAAGAATCTAGGATGATATCATCGCCATGTCACCGCATGCATGCCTATTAAAAACCGCCGCACGAACCAATCCTTGATGCGGCGCGCCGCTAGTTAGTCCTCTCCAACATTCAATTATGAATAGTACAAATATGTTGCACAACATGAACTCACACAGAGCTCTTAACTGGGAGATTCAGAAGTCAGAACCTTGCAGGTGCAGTAGCCTACTTGCAGATCATTTCCGAAGCTGCAACAATTGTACATGATACAACTCTTCCTGTTAAACTGAAATTTGCAATTTCCGTATCGTGCTCTTAGTTTGGAGGATGGAGATCACGTTTGATCATCGGTTGCTCCTTCCTGATGGAAAACGTGTTCACAAGCACGTCGCAGAAAAGCCTCTGAAGAATTATCGGTGTTTAGAGGACGCACTCTCTTTGATCATGTAGTGCAACGTAAATTATGATATATTTTGGTACTATTTGTCAGGATTTTTTTTCCCCGAAATGGGGTGTCCCAACCTCTACATCGATTGATGCATGCAGCTTTTTTATTTCATTTATTCAACATAGCTGGCAAAAAGCATACAAACAAACGAACGTACAAGCTGAAGCCGCCAGACAGTGACAAAGCACCACAACTAGTACAACGATATAGTAAACAATGAGGCCTCATTCCCCGGCCACAGCCATTGTCGACTACTCAGTCAACTCCAAAGATAGCATCTTGTGCGCACGCTCCGGACGTCGCCTCCGTCATCTTCCGCCCTCCCATCTCCAGCGTGTAGATCGAAGCGAAGACTCTCGTCAGACCTGCCGTCGATGCCACCATGACACCAGACTGCTCACCCGCCCTGCGCGAGTCCACCATACTACAACCGTCGTTGAGTCTCCGCTGCAAGGTCGGGAGGCCGCAACTAGTAGTTCAGTACCATTAGGCGGACGAGCCAACTTGGAAGAAAATCTGGAAGTGTAATGTTCCACAAAAGGTTCGAATTTTCGTGTGGAAGGCATTGTCGAAGGCCCTGCCTATGGAGTGGAATAAGAAAAGGAGACATATTCCGATATCCGGGGAGTGTCGTATCTGTGGACACGATATAGAGGATACTTTCCATGCCTTGGTCTAGTGCCCGCACGCAGCGGCGCTATGGTCGGCAATGCGGGAAGTGTGGTCTATACCAGTGATAAAAAGTGGTTGCCCAAGCGAAGATTGGCTGGAACAATGGCTGCTCTCAATGCAAATGGAGATGTGCAACCGCACGCTTATGATCGCCTGGAGAATCTGGCATGCACGTAATGAGGTGAGACTCATGATAAGGAGATGCCGGCGATCGAGGGATCACAAAGGTTCATCTGCAACTATATGCAGTCTCTTGCAAATATTCGAAACACGACACCGGAACAAATTATGAAAGGAAAGCTGGTTCCTGAGGCGGAGGCCGTGGAAGTACGAGCGGTGCAGCATCCGGTGCATGTGGTATGGCAGCGTCCTCCTGCTGGTTTGCTGAAACTCAACGTGGATGGTGCCTTCATAGCTCAGTCTGGAAGAGCGGGTACTGGTATGATCCTGAGACGAAGCGATGGCTCTATTTTTTTCTCGATTTGTATAGATGTTCGTTCGCGCTGGAGGCGGATTTGCAAGCATGTATGGAAGGGCTCCGGTTTGCTTTAGACATGAGTCAGGAGCGCGTCAGTCTTGAGACAGATAGCGCAGAGCTGGTGCAACTAGCTACGAGCAAGGGGAGGGACGGGTCAACTCTCGGCAACTTGGTGGATGACCTTCGGATATTACTATCTTTGGCTCGTGTTGTGTCGATATCTAAAATTCCTAGACTATGTAATAGTGCTAGTCATGAGTTAGCTAGATTTGGGATGTTAAACCAAAGAACACAAGTTTGGGTAGAGTCGGTTCCTGAGTTTCTTTTGGACCTTATCCAGAAGGATTATAACAACACTCTATTTACTTAATACAATCCTTTTTTCCCCGCAAAAAAAGACAGATAGCGCAGAGCTGGTGCAACTAGCTACGAGCAAGGGGAGGGACGGGTCAACTCTCGGCAACTTGGTGGATGACCTTCGGATATTACTATCTTTGGCTCGTGTTGTGTCGATATCTAAAATTCCTAGACTATGTAATAGTGCTAGTCATGAGTTAGCTAGATTTGGGATGTTAAACCAAAGAACACAAGTTTGGGTAGAGTCGGTTCCTGAGTTTCTTTTGGACCTTATCCAGAAGGATTATAACAACACTCTATTTACTTAATACAATCCTTTTTCCCCGCAAAAAAAGACAGATAGCACAGAGCTGGTGCAACTAGCTACGAGCAAGGGGAGGGACAGGTCAACTCTCGGCAACTTGGTGGATGACCTTCGGATATTACTATCTTTGGCTCGTGTTGTGTCGATATCTAAAATTCCTAGACTATGTAATAGTGCTAGTCATGAGTTAGCTAGATTTGGGATGTTAAACCAAAGAACACAAGTTTGGGTAGAGTCGGTTCCTGAGTTTCTTTTGGACCTTATCCAGAAGGATTATAACAACACTCTATTTACTTAATACAATCCTTTTTCCCCCCAAAAAAACTCTATTTTTTTGTCTGGTTGATTGTCTATCACTACAACAAGAGACAAGGGGCATAGCTTCTGTATCTTGTCACAAAAGTATATTCCTTATCATGTTGGATAAGGCAAGCCTGTAGACTTGACCGAAGTCTTCGTTTTGGGACATGGTCTTGGACAAAAGTCAATGCTAGATTTCATCAGCCCATCATTCACTCGTAAGTTCAGAGCAGGAAAACACTGTTGAGTTTTCTGCTACATATTCAAGTATGAATTGCAAATATGTTGCACATCATGAACTCACACAGAGCTCTTAATTAAGCGGGAGATTCAGAACGTTGCAGGTACAGTAGCGTATCCTACTTGCAGATCATCTCCGAAGCTGCAACACTTGTACCTGATCCAACTCTTCCTGTTAAACTGACATTGCAATTACAGTATCGTGCTCCTAGTTTGGAGGATGGAGATTGCGATTGGTCATCGGTTCTTCATAAGCACGTCGCAACAACTCTGAAGAATTATTGGGGTTTCGACGATGCGCTCTCTTTGATCATGCACTGCAATGTAAATTATGATGTATTTCGTTACTATTTCTCAGGATATTAATAAAAATCAGCTAGTTGCAAGTTAGCAAAGGTGAGAATAAAAATGTGGTGCAAAACAAAACTAGACATACAAGACTTTGTCAACGTTTTACTAATATAATTCGTTTGCTTTTCAGCCGGTTGATTTGTTTACTCAAGTGCTTCACTGATAATTAACATGTGATTTCATTGTTTCGCACTGTCAGACCAATTGCTTCAAGAAGTTAGGATGTCATTTCATCAAGAAGAAGTTAGCATGTCATTTCATTGTTCCCACCGTTGACTTAGAGTCAAGTCTTTGCTTTGTTTAGGACATAAGTCAATGCTAGACGCATATTTCTTTCATGACCAATGCCTTATACAGTTCTTTAGGAAGAGTTTCGTCTGCATTCTATGCACTGAAACCCATAGCTTTGACGGAAGAACTGCCGTGTCGTTCACTAACAAATTCAGAGCGGGAAAACACTGCTGAATTTTGTGCTATACTCCACATTCGAGTACGAATTACTAACTTATATATTGCACAGCATGAACTCACAGAGCTCTCAACTGGCAGATTCAGAACGTTGTAGGTGCAGTATAGCGTCCAACACTTGCAGATCATCTCTCACGCTGCAACCCCTCTACCTCATCCAACTGTTCCTGCTAAACACTCTTTCCATCTTCCTCCTAGTATTTCCGATGGATTGTGCTTCCTTAATGTCTTGACTACCTCTTGATATTATGATGTTGCAGAGCCTGGGTGTAATTGATATCTTTTTGATATTAATATATTCTCTTTATCAAAAAAACAAAAAGAAACCCCGAAGTCCAATCCTCCAAGCTGTGTAAAGATCCTGAAGCTAAAGAAAGGAGAAAATTTTTTCCTCGGTTTTGAAGCCATATGCAAGACACCAAAAAGCAATTTGTGCATTTTGGGTCCATAGTGATATGCATGCGTATTATTCAGTTTGTGCGGCTTATGATCGATTATGGTGCTCTCAATTATGAGAAGTTAATTAAGATGGCATGAGATTGCTTTGATTGGAAAACCCTATCCTGATTGATTCCTTGGAAGTTAATTAAGATGGCATGAAATCCACCTTCGAGGAGCAAATGATTTTGTTGCGGGCAGAGCTGCGAGGCCTGGTTGCTACCCAGCTCAAGGAGATGGCCGAGTCTCAGCTGGAGAGGATGGAATTTGTTCAGGGCTTGATGGAGCGACTTGGGAGCTTGTTGGAGCGGACTTAGGTTGCTCTGGAAAGGCTCTCCATGGTGCCGGCTGTGGTGCAGATGGCTCCAGCACCGCTGCCTCCGTTAGCTGGGTTAAATGTTGGCTCAGCGGACGGTGGTTAGAGCTTTTTGGTTGTTACTCCCCCAGGGATGTGACCAATTCGGCGTCGATGGTGGCACTGACCTCCATGCCGTTGGTTGCTTCGGAGTGCTTCTTTCCGGTGGTGCAGGTCATGCCCAAACCGCAGGAGCCTGCTGTGGAGCTTGTTGTACCTTTGGCTTTGGAGGATTTGAAGGGTTTTGGTGTCCCTAGCTCTGAGGAGAAGACCACGAAGGAGATGGTCCAGTTTGATGCTGAAGAGTCACAGGAGAAGGCCTCATCTTTTTTGATGGGGGAGTTCTTCCAAGAGCTTGCTGGCATGGCGTCGGGCTTGCCCAATGACATGCAGGTCGGGGAGGTTGCCCCCTCCCTCGTTGAGCGACGCAGCAGCCGTTTGGACAAGAAAAACAAAGGTTGTGATATTCCAACAGCCAAGCGCGCTGAGTTTAGGCGGGCGGAGGCTTTTGGAGAGTTACCAAAGCTCAAGAACAAAGGGAAAACCACCGAGGAGATACTAAATGCGAAGATGCAACATTATCTGCACATGTACAACAAGCAGCACAGACCACAGGTGATGGAGGCTGTTCGCGCCTTAGTTGAGATCAATGCTTGATCGCTTTTGTTGGGAGGGTGCACAGCGGTGCAGCTCTAGTAGCGAGAGTTCGTGTGTGTTTGGGGAGGTTGTCTTTGTTGGATACGAAGTGTGGCTTGTAAGCTTGGGTCTAGGTGCCCTTGTCTCAGCCACCGACGATGTTCCATGAGTTTCCATAATCTGTAGTGAGCGGTTTCTGCCGGTTTCCGTAAATTAATCGTGCGTTGTATGGTTTTTGGGTCCGGTTTCCCTAATTAACTGGATCAACTCTATTCTTTTATAATGCAATGCGGGAGCTCCCCGCCCTCTGACGAGGTTTCGTCAAAAAAAAAGATTGATTCCTTGTGAAACTTGGAAAGTTCAACCGGAGGAGATATCCATTGCCTGCCAAAACGGCGCACGAGCAATAATTGTCCACAAACAGGAGATACTCTTACAGTACTACTAATGAAGGCGGTCTGCTCTTAATGAAATACTTAATATCGAAGGATATATAGGGCTGTGATAGGTAGCCGATTAATTTTTCACATTTTGGCCCGGATACCCGGGGATTATATCACCATAGTTTCCTTCTCTATCTCTCTTTCTCTATATATGAAAGCATGAAACGATGAGTAGACAGAACAATCATCTGGTAGCTAGAGTTGATCGGAAGACATACTCTTCCATGGACAAGCACGCGACCCCTCTCCATGCATCGACCGTTCTATTGATGATTCTTCTCACGGGCTTTGCTACCCACGCACATTGTAAGTGCAGATGAGCAAAACCAGGACATTACTCCTCTCCATGTAGAGCGATTCGTCTTCCAAATTCAGTCTTCCGCTAGATCTATTGTTTTCTGACAGACGTATGTGCTAATGCTAATTTCTGTTTATTTTTTCTGCTACATAGGCCGTTTCCTGGAAGACATGGATGACGAGATGATAAATTTACCGTACGAACTATGCGTGGAGAGAGGGACTGCTTCTGGCTGCAGCAGCAGTTGGCGTTCTTGCTACTGTTGTTTAGTGACGGGTATGTGCTACCAAAGTGCGGACTTCTGCAAGGAAGACTGCAAGAAATCTTCTTCTTCAGACGTAGCGGTGATGAAGGCCGATCCTCCCTTGCCCTCTCATTAACACTATGTAATGCGTAGTCTGAAGCAAGGTGTGGGATGTGAACTATTCGGAATAAGAAGTATACTACTTCCGGTCGGGATTAGTTGTCGCAGAAATTGTACTAGGCAAGTATAAAATACAATACATGTCAAGACAACAATTACGGATCAGATGGAGTATACTTTGTTCGAAGTGATTGTGGGATGTGCTGATTTCAGCAATTAATGTCGAACAAGTTATGATATTGTAATAGTTTTTCTTTTCTTTTTCTCATAAATCCAGACAAACATTTATCAAGAGCTAACAGGGTAAAGTTCGTAGTGTTATTATCTCCATGTGCAATGAAATGAAAACAAACCAAACATTTCGCATGCAACTTTTCTATTCTTAATCTCTACCACTCAAAAAGCATGTAACATTGTGTTTCCTCATGCAGCCCTACACTGCACCGATTCAATCAAGTAGACAAGTACCGATTCAATCAACAACCTGAAATTCATTTTATTTCACACTATTATTAAATCACCTAAATTTGCATTCATTTCTTCACCCTAACAAGAAGCAAAACAGATGCGCGGGGGTGTCGGGAGCTCATCGGTGATGAATAAATTATCACATGTATCAAAGCACGAGTAATTTATCTTAGTTACTAACTAATGCTACAATTTTATCGTTTGGAGAGGAATCCCTCGTGACCCGCTCATATCGGTCCACAACCCCCTTTCGCTCACCCTTCCAGGTTGTCGTTGTTGTCTGCCTTTGCCGTGGTGGTGGTGGGCCTTGCGCATAAGGTGGTAGGGGTTTTCCTTCTCTCGCCCACGTTTGGCGCCCGAGTGCCATTGGGAACCGAAGTGGTCGTCTTGTCGGTGTGGTGGCAAGGGCGCGCGGATCCGACACCTTGTATGTGGCTCATATATGAGGGAGGGGACAAGGGTGTGGTCTAGTGTACCACGACAACGACAAGGAAAAGTCCAGTCAGATCATGCATACTTGGCGCGATACATCTGGCTTTGACTTGGTCTCGTGGGGAGGCCATGCGAGGTGTGGCGCTTCTCTCCTCACCATTGCGACACACACCCCTTAGACCAGATTAGGGCCCTAACGTATTGTGGCATCTGGGTGGCACATCACGACGACACCTAGATGGTTGATGTTGGGCCCCGACTTACTTTTACGAGGATGCAAAAAAACATTGCCAGCATATATGTGCAAATCCTATTTGTCGTCGCACAATGCAGAGCGCATTCTCTTCTGTGCATCCTCCGCAACGCACTAGACTGGCCCAATAAGAGCTCCTCCGGTCGTTTTCTTGTTTTACCTTTTTATGTTCATTTTGTCCTACTTGTTATTATTTTAAAATCTGTTCAAATGAGGTAAATGTTCTTATTTAGTTAAAAAATCGATTGAAAAACTAAATTTCTACTAAAAATAAAATATGAAATAAAAAGAAAAGAAGACAAAAAATAAAAACAGAAAAGAAAACAATCGAAACAGTACGTGTTATGGGCCGCGGCCTATGAGGAGATACGTGTGGGCTGGGCTTTATACTGCCGCGACGAGCAGCAAATAGGAGCTCCCGCACATCATATCTGGAGGGCAAATCCTATATATCGCTCATTAGCGATCCGAAACGTCAGCGTCGTCGGAAGGAAACCACATATGGGCCGGCCCATCTGGCCGATTTTTCTTTTTTCTCTTTATTTTTTCCTGCTTCCTTTTTCTATTTTGTTTTTGTTTTTCTTTCCTTTTTTCATTTCTTTACTGTTTCTGTTTTCGTTTTCGTAGTTTTATTTTGTTTCCGTTTTTCTTTCTATTTTTCATTTTCTTTATTTTATTTTCTTTTCAATATTTGTATTTAATCTTTTTTTTCACTTTTTATGATTTTGTAAAATATTTCAAAAAATGTTCAAATTTAAAATTTGTACATATTCAAAAATTATTTAGTTTTCAAATGAATTTTTTTTCCTTTTTGAAAATAGTTTCCGTTCATTGATAATTTTCTGTTCACTTTTAAAATCGTTCAAAATAGTTTCCGTTCACCGACATTTTCTGTTCACTTCAAAAATTGTTCAAAAATAGTTTCCGTTCACCGACATTTTCTGTTTACTTCAAAAATCATTCAAAAATAGTTTCCGTTCATCGACATTTTTCGGTTCACTTTAAAAATCATTCAAAAATAGTTTCTGTTCATCGACATTTTTTGTTCACTTTTAAAATCATTTTCCAAAATAATTTCTATTCACTGACATTTTCTGTTCACTTTAAAATCCTTCCAAATAGTTTCTGTTCACCGGCATTTTATGTTGAAAATTGTTTAGCTCCGAAAAATATTCAAAATTAAAATTTATTCAATTTTAAGAAATGTGAATTTGAAAATTGTTCACTTGAAAGTTGTTTTTAGTTTTGAAAAATGTTTAAAATTCAATTTTGTTCAAAATTTTAAAATGTTCAAATTTGAAAATTATTCACATTTTAAGAACTTTCAGATTTAAAATATTTCCAATTTAAAAATATTCGGATTTATATTATATGTAATAGTAAAAATAGAAACAACAACAGAAAATAAAAAAGCTGGACCTTTTTGTATTGGGCCGCTCAAAAGCAGCCCATTCGGAACGCTATCAGGGATGCTGCAAAATTCGGTCACCTCAGAGCGATATATAGGAGCTCCCTATCTGGAGTACTATTAATCGGCCTAATGTACCCAGGCTGTTTCATTCGGCCCAGACTGTCCCATTGAGCTGTGGACCAGATGTGTGTGATGATGATGCAATTGGCCCATGCTCCATCGTTTTTGTTTTTTGTTTTTTGCGATTCAACATGCTCCATTGTTGAGCCGCAAGAAATTGCTACTACACGTTCTCGCTCCGTGCAAACCATCGATTGAACACGACTGTACACATTACAGAAATGAGTTTGGGCACTCGAAGACATACGCATGCGTCATGCTCTGCACTGCACACCACCCTATGGGCTATATATGAGCTATGGCGGTCGGAACCGCATGCACATTCATGACCAACGAAATCCGTTACACTTTTAATACTACGGCAGCTTGTGTGTACGTATACGTGCACCTGCTTTCAGATGAAAAAGAAAGTCTAAAGCAAACCTTTAACTTATAGACGAAAAATAAACCAAATCCTGAACTCCTAATTCCGGAAATTGTCATTCCGAACTTGTAGCATATTTTAGACTCTGGACATGTTTTCCAAATTGCTACCCCCACTGACTCCCCTTGTCATATTTATCTTCAACCTTTGATCTCAGAACACGTGGTCGCGGTGCAGTCTTCACCACCGGCGGCGGACGCGACTCACCGGGCAACATCGAACATTGCAATGGAAGTGGCGTTACTGCTAGCGGTGGACTCTTTTGTCCTTGAAAATCAGCCCGATCCGTGCGACATAGAAGGAGAACCTCGGTCGCGTTCGGAGCGTCGTAGACATCATCGTCCTCCCCACCTCTATTGACCACGTCAAGCTCCGAAACCTTGTCCTTCTTGCTTGCCCAGCCATAGGAATCGACGAGGTAGGCCTTCGGGTGTTGTCGCCAAGTTCGTCTTCCTCCGCTTTGGTCCATCGCTGCTGGCCTTCGATCTCCTTCGCCGTTGTGCCCTGCTCCTTCTCCTCTGCTTCATCGTCGTCTCTGAGTCCTACTAGATCATATGGTGCTTCCCTACGTCTTGCAGCCCCTCCAGACTATCGACGCTTCGCTCTGTCTGCTCCGACCCCCGATCGACCATGCAGGCCCAGAGCTCACAACCCCGTCGCCCGCGCTCGTCGGTGGCGCCACAAGCCCCGTCGCTTGGTACTGAGCTGGGCGGGCACGGGGTGCGTGAGAGGGATGAGGCCTAGATCTAGCAAAATGGGGTATGACACGTGGACCAGAATCATCAGCGAGAGTCGTTCGTTTTCCTTTCGGGGATTGTAGTATTCCCGGTGTGCCAAACAAGTCTAGGATACAAAATAGACCGGGACTGACAAGTTGGAGTGCCAACTTCCAGGATTAGGAGTTTAATTAGGGTTCGATTTTTCGTATAGAAGTTCAAGGTTTATTTTGAACTTTTTCCATTTTGAAATCCACAGTTTCAAACTCCGAACGCTGGAGGCGACGTGCACCCTCGCTGCCATGTAGAGCGTACGTGCACAAGCACATTAGCCACAGATGTCTTCGATGTACAGCCCAGCCGGCCATGGCCACGGCAGCTAGCTAGCTACGCGCGCGCTGCATGGGGGTGCACCTTAGCCCCTATTAGGTTCTTGGAACGCTACTTGTCGTCGACGAGACGTACAGCACGGCATGGGGCACAGCACGTCACCATTGGTGACTCACCAAGCTAGCAACGCGATACGAGAGGTCGAGCGAGAGACAACCGGCCCCCATCCCGTTTTTATGGTTCAGTAGCTCGACGCCGCCGCCTTCGTTGATCCATCGATCCTTCGCTTCACCTCACCATCCCGATGTCCCTTCAGTAGAGGAGACGGCGATGTACGTTCGTCTCGCGCTCCCAGCCGCCCGCTCAAATGTCCCATCGCCAAACTGCTCGGACAGCTGCGCCGCCGGCTTCAATGCGCCGTCCGTCCGTCCACCGCTAGCTGCCGGCCGGTGATCCAGACGGCCGGCGGCCGCTGATTGCATGTATGTATGTGGTTCCATGGCGGTTTTACACACGCGAGCCGTAATTAACAGCATGCTGCATCTGCATGCCCAGCTCGATCGCTACTGCTAGTTAAGATTCTCGCTGAAAGCGATGATGATCGGGTTGTGCAGTAGTGCAGTGTAGGTTGGTTGCAGACTAGCTCCCAAGCCATTTACACTTTCACAGCCATGATAACTTATGTCTCCAGTCACCCCAGACTACTAGTACACATTACACAGAGCGCTCCGTTACACATGATGTTTGCAGGGGTAACTTTGAAGAACATGGCCGATGTTAATAGTAGCAGCAATTGATTAGCTGAATCAACTCTTCTTCTTTTTTTGGTCAGGACTCTGACGATTCTGTGCAGGTTATTGCGCCCATCTATTAACACCAAGAAGTCACAGATTTATAGTAGCTCGCAGTCCATTTAGGCATTTACAGTCAAGATAATGTGCGTGTCTAGACGCCCCAGAACACACATTAACTTTGAGATTGTTGTGAAGTGTGTTAAGTATATTATACCACCATTTTCCATCAGATCGGTCTTTTGGGATAGTTGGTTGGTAGAGGTATCTAACATGGTATCAGAGCCTAAGGTCTCAGGTTCGAGTCCTACCCCCGGCGTTTTTCTCCCAATTATTTCTCCGCTCGAAAGAGGGCTGGAGGGGAGCTTTTAGCCACCAATATTCCGGTGTGCTCTTCTTCTATTCACGTGTTGACTTTCTCTTCTCCCGTCACACGTGAGAGGGGGTGTTGTGAAGTGTGTTAAGTATATTATACCACCATTTTCCATCAGATCGGTCTTTTGGGATAGTTGGTTGGTAGAGGTATCTAACAGAGATGAGGCAACGCTGTTTGATGAACCTAACAATGTGAGTCGTTGGACTTTGACCAAATCTAGGACCTTCTCAGTTAAATACTTGTATCACGGTGTTTGGTTAGGCTTACTTTTGGCATTTCGACTTTAGCTCTAGATGGGAACGGGCCGACCCGGACCTAGCCTTGTACCTGGCCCCGTGGCCCCAAGGTCAATTTGTGAGGCCATGGGTCGGCCCATTTCTGCAAAACTCTGTGGCCTCACTGCCCCGTTGGGTACATGGGGCCGACCCAAATCACTGAATCGCTGCAAAACTCTACTTGGATAGAAGCTGTGCTGGGAAGGGGAGGAAGCGGGCAGGAGGGCGATTGGACAAGGAGCTCGACGGCGGCCGGTACAGAGAGCTTGACGGCGGCCAGTACAGCAAGCTCAACGGCGACCTGGACGTGGAGCTCGACGGCGACCGGGACGGGGAGCTCGATAGAGACATGGATGGGGAGATGGACGGGCGTTTGATGGAGACATGGACGGGAAGCTCGATGGCGGCGGGGAAGGCGAGCTCGACGGCAGCTGGGAAAGCGAGCTCGACGGCGACCTGTACGGGGAGCTCGACGACGACCTGTATGGGGAGCTCGATGGCGACTGTGGACGGCGAGCTCGACGGCGACCTGTACGGGGAGCTCGATGGCGGCCGTGGACGGCGAGCTCGACAGCAGCCGAGACAACGAGCTCGACGGCGGTGGCAGGGATGGTTGGGAGGGCGGCCGACCGGCGGCAGCGACTAGACACACGAGCAGGGTCGACCCCGCTGATCCATCGGGTCAGACGGTGCCGGCACCTTTTGACCCACGTTTTCTTCGGTGCCGACCCACCGGCCCATTGGCCTTCAATTTTTGGGTCGGGCCACTGACCCGGCGGGGCGACCCGGACCGTTCCCATCTTGAACTTTAGCAGCCCGGGCAAAGCCTGTTTGCAATGCTGTCGGCCGGAATTTGCATAGCTAAACATTACTACTAATGCATGTGCTAATCTGAATGTTTAACGGAGATGTTCCGGCCGAGCCCGGCAAGCTGCCCCGGGTCGCCGGGAGCTGTCTCCGCCACTGGTGATGGTTGATGTTCTCAACACAAGGAGAAAGAATCAGCTAAGTGTTCTGCACAAACATCTTTCTTTCTTCTCATTTCGCTTCTAGAAAGTGTTGTTTTTGCTACAGTCGACTACTTTTTCGGCCGAAATAAGTTATTTATCTTCGTTTGTGCTTGAACATTTAATAAATATCAATTGCACATTTAGATAATGTATAACCAATGTATTTGTAATGTGCAACTATATTTCTATTGATTTTTTTTAACTTGCACTACAACTTGTTACCTAAGATGTGCGAAATAATTCCGTGCTAGAATTAAATATTTTTTTATGACTGTTTTTAAAATTGACCGGTTGCATTTTATGTATACACTAGTTGGACAGTTTTCCAATGTGCAACATTTGCTTTTGTAATGTTGCAGATAATTGTTTTGTGTTACTGAATATATTTTGCATTATTTTAAAATTTCTTTCCATTTTGTTTCGGGTGACCAAAACTTTGCTCTTCTAATGTGATAATAGATTTTGTGTTAGCAAATATCTATGTATATGTTTTTACATGTTTTTTATTTTCCACTATTTATTTGGTCGACTGGTGATGCATTAAAATGCATACATTAACTTTGCATTATAATACTCATATTTCAATCATATTTGCATCATATAAGGGTTATATCATTGTTTTATAAAGATTTTGGGAAGATTTCACAGTTTTCCTATTTTTCTGGAATTAACCCTGCACTGGCAGAAAACCCTATTTTCTATATTTTGATGTTTCAGGGACCCAAACGACGTCCAAATGACCTGAAAATTTACGAGCATCAGTTTTTGGAAGGAACAAATGTAGAGGTGAAGGAAGCGAACGAACGGAGGCCCGAGGGCCAGAAGAGGGTGGCCCACGCGACCAGATTCCTTGGCTACATGGAACCACTCATCTGGGCCCTCGTGGCTCCGTTGCCGTCGATCTTTCTTCCAGAAGCTTCCTCTTGACCTAAAACCGACTATAAAAATAGTCTCCCGACGCCTTTCGGAGGGGAAGCAGCCGAAAACACAGAAACACCGAAACAGAGATCTGGAGCTGCAGATTGCAGGGGGCAAACTCCGACAGAGTGTTGTCGGCGTGGTCTCCATCTCCCCCAACCACATCTCCACCGTCTCCATGATGAAGAGGGAGTAGTCCACCCCTGGACTATGGGTTTGTGGAAGTAACTTATGTATCTCTCCTCTCTCTTGAGCTTCACTAATTAACACCGTATGAGCTGCCGAACATGATTACGGTAATCTATGTAATTCCTTTGTGGTGGATCTCTTTATGAGTTAATATATGTTTGAGATTGCATTTATTTTGTTTCAGTTATGAAAGTAGATGCATATTATGTACCCCGTTTTTGTCTACTTGTTTTGATCAAGCATGTTTATGAGAGCGTGTGTGGGGGAACGTCTGCATTAGTTGGACTAATGCGGGGGTGGCTAGTGCGGTGAAAGTGAGAGAAGTTCCGCGATCCACTTGGGTATTTTTACCTTACTTTGTTGCCTCACTAGGGATAAAGAAAATTACCATGCTACCGGAGGTGTGGGTGTGACCATTGCCACTTCTCCATGACTAGATCTAGCATGTTCTTATTTTATCTTCATGTCATAAGACTTAAAGCTATACTCTGATTTATCTTAATTACTGAGGTGCTAAGATTTAATTCACAACTTGGTGGAGTATAAGAGAGAATAATAAACAAAAGATCTCTATTTTAGGACGTGATGCCCATATAATTAGTAACTTGTCATGAAACCTTTTTGTTGCAATCTCATATGTCAATTCTAGTGTTCCATTATCTACCACTTTATTAAAGAGAGAGTGCATTTGTGAAACCATGAACCCCGGTCCATTTTTAATCATAAGAAACACCTTTCCAACAACTTATAAGCATTTTCCATTTTCTGCCATTTAAAAATCCGAAACTACAAAAACACTTTTATATCTTGCATTCATAATACAAAAACCAAAAATATCATCCATCATTGTTCCCACCATCCTTGCATATTTATTTATCATCATTGCATATTTATTTCTTGTTTGCATTTGTTATATTTTCATATCATTCTCACACCTTGTGCTTGACAACCACTTGGTGAGGTTGAGGGCACAAAACAATTTATTTTGTTTTGTAGGTTTTCAAGAGAAGGATAAGAAGATAAATCTTTCACTACTGATTCCCCGAGAGTTCGATATTAAACCCTCGAGTCACCCCTCGTGGGGAAAACTGTCTTTCCTATACTATACACTCTGCACTTGGAGTCTCAACCTAACCATATTCTTTTGACGCAGGTAACTACGTCAAAGGCCATCAAGACGTTTTCTGGCGCCGTTGCCGGGGAATCATTGCTGTAAAGATTTGTCCAAAGGAGTATCTCACAACAAAGTCAACTTCATCACCAACTTGTGCAAACACCTAAGCTTGGGGAGGTTGCACCTACGTGAGCATCATCTTATCCATCTTTACCTTCAAAGCATTTTATTTTGTTTTGTTATTGTCTTGCATATCATATTTATATTTCGGTTTGCATATTTTATTTTCAGTTTTGCATTTTGTGTTGCATTTGTTATTTCGGTTTACATTGTTTAGTGTCATTTTATTTTCAGTTTTGCATTTAAAAATTAAAAACACATAAAACTTGCAATCATGGTTATTGGAAACAAACAAGAAGTGAGTCCTCCATTAAGTTCCATTTCTAATTTTAAGCAACATCCTGGAGAAACATTAAAAGATGCTTGGGTAAGAATTAATAGGATACACTATGAAGATCCTACACCTTGTGAAGATGAAAAGCTAAATCTTTACTTTTATTATGGAATAGATCCTTGGTATCAAAATGCTTTAGATGGGGCTACAGGTGGAAGTTTTGTCTTGTCAACACCACCTTGTGCAGCCATGACACTTAGAAGAATTTTTGGTAGCTTTGTGGGTAGTAAGAAAAAGGTGGAGGATACCACAGTAGCACTTGCATTGTCTAAAGATAAATTTGAAGCCAAATCAGAGAAACTACCAAATAAAGAGGATTTTGAACAACTAGCATCTTATTATGAAAACATCATTCCCAGGATAGACAATGAACTAGTTAATATTATGCAAAAACTAAGATTATGTGAGAAAGAATTTCTTGAAAAAGATGTTTACCTCAACAGAATTGAGGAGAAGTTGGTTTGTGTTAGTGATTCATTAAAGAAAAACCCATCATTTAAACATATGAAGGAAGCTCCTGTTAAGAAACAAGTTTGGGTTGAGAAAGAAAGAAAAGTTGAGAAAGTTAAAATGCTTAGTGAAGTCAAGAAACCACTACTTGACTTACATAATTGTAGCTTGCATGAATTAATATCTATCTTACAAAAAATTGCAAGTGATCCTTCCATCAACTCCAACCAAGCAGGTTTTGGTTCTTATATTGCTAATCATGTTTTAAAAGAAAAGATTGCTAGGTACAACCAAGAAGCTATGATACCACCTAAGCTTGGGGATGTATGGATTCCCAAAGTACTAGTAACCATTGGAAAAGAGACACACCATGCAATATTAGATCTAGGATCTAGTGTCTCTGTTTTATCTAAAGAATTATATGAAGTTCTTGAATTAAAGAATCTTGAAAAATGCTCTATTGAACTTGCACTTGCCGATGATTCCATTAAACATGCTTTAAGAAAAGTAAGCGATGTTATGGTAGAATTGCATATGACATTTGTACCTGTTGACTTTCTAATCATGGATATGGGGAATAAAACCTCTAGTCCAATTATTCTTGGAAGACCTTTTCTTCGTACCACAGGTGCTATCATTGATTCAAAAGAAGGGAATGTGAAGTTTTAGTTTCCACACAAGAAGTGCATGGAACACTTCCCAAGGAAGAGGGACACACCAAAGTTCAAGCTCCCTCATGAGCTTCGTCCATCATAAATATCAAGTAAGAAGCCTAGCTACATGGCTATAAAGAAAGCGCTTTACGGGAGGCAACCCGGTTGTTTTTATTTTTTATTTTCTTTGTGTCCTCTTACTGTAACAATAGACTTAGTTTTTAGTTTTGTTTCTGGAATTTTTAATAAAGTACCAAATTTTACGCATTTTGGTTTGAAAAAGTTGCTATTTGCATTTCGGAGATTTTATTCCAGCACGAATCTGTGCATGGTTTGATTTTTCATTCCTATTCTGTAAATCCGAATGAGCTGAAATTTTTACTGTAACTACAGATTTCAATCCTCTGTATGCATGAATGTTTTAAGAATTTTTCGACATTCTTAAGATGGGTAGAAAAATGCGTTTCACAGCTTCTGTTTTTCTGGACAGATTATGTCCCATTTTGTTTGATGCATTCTTTGAACTTTTAACTTGAATATTTTTGATCCAATTGAGTTTATAAGTAGGCATACAACATTATACACTTTCTGGACATTCATATGAATTTTTGTTTAAGGATTTTATGCAGCAAGCAATTCATTTGTCTATCACTACTAATGTCTACTAATGTCACCCCACAGAAAATAAATGGGAGAAACAGTGTTTTGAAGTTTTTTCATAGGGATTAGAGGAGATGCACCAAGAGCTATCCAAGGATGGTGAAGACCATAAGCTTGGGGATGTGAAGACAACCCCACTGGACCCACACACTCTCGGTTTGCACACGTCTAACTTCTGTTTTACGATCAACGCACTTTATCGCATAAACTTGGAGCATCTTTTATTTGCTTTTTATTTGCTTTTTATTTTGGTTTAATTTTTGTTTTGAGACCACCACTATCATTTTTTATATGAGAGAGCTACTGAAAATTTGGGTTGAATTAAGTTGGATGCTATTAAAAAGATTGAGAAAGGGATGTTTGAGTTGATTTAAAAAGATACATATAGTTGCATGATTCATGTGCTTTTTAATGAGTGTTAATTTGCAAGTGTTTTATAAAGAGCTATCTCTTATTCATGCTTTGATGCTGAATGTTGTTAGAGTATATTTGTGTATATTGTAGTTTCCCCACCTGTTAGGGGGCTTTCTGTATATTTGCCTGTACCTGTACTATATATGTGGCCTTTGGCCCCTGGTAATACAACAAGCTGTCTATTACCCTAACATGGTATCAGAGCCGTAGGGTTTTCTTCCACCTACCGCACGTGCCGTCGCCGCCGCCGCGCCCCGGCACCTTGCCGCCGCGCCCCGGCCGCCACCGCCGTCTTCTTCCCGCTGCAGCTCTCCCATCCGTCTCTCGATTCGCGCGCCCGTGGCCTGTTCTCCACGCACGCGTCCCCGCCTGTTCTCCACGCACGCGTCATCCCGCATCGCCTGCGCATCGCCCTCCGCCGGCCACCGTCTCCGATTGGTGCACGCCGGCCTCCCGCATCCTCCCGCATCCCGCCGTCGCCCCGCCCTCCGCCGGCTCCCTCCGCCGGCTCCCGCATCCCGCCGTCGCGGCCACCGTCTCCGATTGGTACACGCCGGCCTCCCGCATCCCGCAGGTGCACGCCGGCCTCCCGCATCCCGCTGGTGCACGCCGGCCTCCCGCATCCCGCCGTCGCCCCGCCCTCCGCCGGCTCCCTCCGCCGGCCTCACGCATCCCGCCGTCGCCCCGCCCTCCGCCGGCTCCCGCATCCCGCAGTCGCGGCCGCCGCCGCCGAAGTCCGCCGTCGCGGCCTCGTCTCGGCCTTCCGCATAGATCGGCTCGATCTGTTTTTTCAGCGGCTCGGCTCTCCGGCTCGGCTCGGCTCTCCGGCTCGGCTTGAGTCGCCTCTTCGGTCCGGCTCGGTCTCGGCTCGGTGACGTCTCTGTTTCCGTTAAAAAAAAAAAAAAAAAAAAAAAAAAAAAAAAAAAAAAACAGGTACAATGTCTTCCTCGTCGGGCTATGTTGCGATTCCTCGCTGCCCGGTGATTTTTGATGGCGCGAATTACCCTGATTTCGCTGCCTTCATGCGCGTCCATATGCGCGGTCTTCGTCTTTGGGGTGTGCTTTCTGGCGAGGTCTCCTGTCCGCCGCGCCCCGTTGCTCCTCTGGCACCCATTGCGCCGCCGCCTGTTGCCCTTGCTTCCGATGCTACTCAGGAGGCTAAGGATGCAGCCCAGAGTGCTTATGACACTGCTCTGGCTGATTATAAAGGGAAGGTCGAGGAGCATTCTACTGCTGTTGCGACGTACCGGCTGGATCTGTCTGATTATGCTCAGTGGATCGATGAGGATGCTCGTGCTGCTGCTGTTCTCACCTCCAGTGTTCTGCCTCAGTATGCTGCTGAGTTCATGGGTCTTCCCACTGCTGCTGCTCAGTGGACTTTTCTTCGTCAGCGCTATCAGCCGTCTGGCGATGCTCTTTACTTGTCCGTGGTTCGTCAGGAGCATGATCTTCAGCAGGGTGATTCCACTATTGATGACTTCTACACTCAGAGTGCTGCTATATGGCGTCAGCTTGATTCTCTTCGTACTGCTGTGTGTGGCACCTGTCCCTGCTGTCTGACTGTGCGCGCGGATCTGGAGTTTCAGCGCGTCTATGAGTTCTTGTCGCGGCTCCGTAAGGAGTTTGAGCCGCGCCGTGCCCAGCTGCTTGCCCGTGGTCGTGTTCCGCTCTCTGAGGTACTAGCTGAGCTTCGGGCTGAGGAGACTCGTCTTCGTGGTGCTGGTCTTCTTGAGGTTCCCTCTGTACTTGCTGCTCGTGGTCCTCCTGTGCCGTCTGTTCGTGGTCCTTCTGTGCCGCCAGCCTCGTTGCGGTCTCCAGGTCCGCCGATACTCTCTCCTCCTCCGGCCCAGGTTCAGCCTCAGCAGCCCCGTGCGTCTTCTCGTCCTCCCTGCGCCTACTGTAACAGGCCTGGTCATGATATCTCGGGCTGCTGGAAGAGGGATCCCAGCTTACGTCAGCAGTTCCTTGCTCGTCGGCAGGCTGGTTCTTCAGGATCTTCTGCTGTTGCCCAGGCTGGATTGTCAGGATCTTCTGCTGCTGCACTGTCTGATCAGGACATTATACGAGGTCTTCGTAGTCTGCTCGCTGCTACAGGCTCTTCCTCGACGGGTACTGCTGGTTCTGTGACTAGCTCTTCGGGCACCGTGCGACCACCACCTTCTACACAGTCAGGTACGTCATCCCCGTGGTATCTGGATTCTGGAGCCTCTTTTCATATGACTTCTGCGTCTTCTATTCTTTCTGCTCTTCGCTCTTTTATTTCTCCTGTCCGTGTTATCACGGCTGATGGTACCTCTCTTCCTGTTTCCAGTCGAGGCACCCTTTCTACTTCCTCTTTCTCTGTTCCTGATGTTTCTCATGTTCCTAGTCTTAAGATGAACCTGTTTTCTGCTAGTCAGCTTACTGATTCTGGTTGTCGCGTCATTCTTGACGCTGATTCTTGTGCTGTTCAGGACCGTCGTACACAGGCCCTGGTTGGAGCTGGCCCTCGCAGCCTTGAGTCCCCGGGGCTATGGGAGTTAGACTGGCTTCGCGTTCCTTCCGCTGACTCTTCATCAGCCAGTCCTTCTGCGGTTGCTGCTTCTGTCACTGGCTCTTTTCAGCAGTGGCATCATCGGCTGGGTCATCTTTGTGGCTCCCGTTTATCGTCATTAGTTCGTCGTGGTCTTCTGGGGTCTGTCTCAGGAGATGTGTCTTTACATTCGTGTCAGGGTTGTAGGTTAGGCAAACAGATTCAGCTTCCCTATCCTACTAGTGCGTCTGTATCTCAGCGACCTTTTGATTTAGTTCATTCAGATGTTTGGGGTCCGGCACCCTTTGCTTCTAAAGGGGGCCATCGATACTATATTTTGTTCATTGATGATTTTTCACGGTACACCTGGTTATTTTTTATGCGCTCTCGCAGTGAGGTGCTTGCTATTTATCAGCGCTTTGTGGCCATGGTTCGTACTCAGTATTCCTCTCCTATTCGTGTGTTTCGTGCTGATTCTGCAGGAGAGTATATCTCCCAGCACCTGCGTGGTGTCCTTGCTGAGCAGGGCACCCTTGCCCAGTTCTCGTGTCCCGGTGCCCATGCTCAAAATGGTGTCGCCGAGCGTAAACATCGTCATATTCTTGAGACTACCCGTGCTATGATGATTGCTTCCTCTCTTCCGCCGCATTTCTGGGCTGAGGCTGTTGCTACGTCGACTTACCTCATTAACCTTCAGCCGTCTGCTGCCCTTCAAGGTGGCATTCCTCTCGAGCGTCTTTCTGGTACCTCTCCAGACTACTCGGCCCTTCGTTTATTTGGTTGCGCTTGCTATGTTCTTCTTCCTCCTCGCGAACGCACCAAACTGACCGCTCAGTCTGTTGAGTGTGTTTTTCTTGGATACAGTGATGAGCATAAGGGCTACCGCTGTTGGGACCCTGTTGGTCGTCGGATGCGCATCTCCCGTGATGTCACGTTTGATGAGACGCGCTCGTTCTATCCTCGCCACACCTCTGGCACTTACCCGGTGGATGATATCTCTTTTCTCCTTTTTCCTGATTCACCTCCTGCTGTCTCTTCTCCACCTCCTAGTTCTTGTGCGCCTCCTCCATCTTCGGCGCCATCCTCTTCTCCGCCGAGTACTCCTCGTTCTCCGGCTTCGGCTCCTCCTTCTCCTATTCCTTCTTCCTCTTCTTCTGCTGAGTCGTCTTCCGCCGATGAGTCTTCCCTTTCACGGCCTGTTCGTCAGCGTCGTCCTCCTGACCGTTATTCTCCTAGTAAGTATGGTCTTTCTGTTCTCTCCGAGCCGACTTCTTATCGGGATGCTGAGCGTCATCCTGAATGGCAGCTTGCCATGGCTGAGGAGATCGCCGCGCTTGAGCGTACTGGCACCTGGGATCTTGTTTCTCCCCCTTCTGGTGTTCGTCCTATCACGTGTAAGTGGGTCTATAAAATTAAGACCCGCTCTGATGGATCTCTCGAGCGCTATAAAGCGCGTCTTGTGGCTCGTGGCTTTCAGCAGGAGCACGGCCGTGACTATGACGAGACTTTTGCCCCTGTGGCTCATATGACCACTGTTCGTACTCTTCTTGCTGTTGCTTCTGTTCGCCGCTGGTCTGTGTCCCAGCTTGATGTTCAGAATGCTTTTCTTAATGGCGAGTTGAGTGAGGAGGTTTATATGCAGCCTCCTCCTGGGTATTCTGTTCCTGATGGGATGGTTTGTCGTCTTCGACGATCTCTCTATGGCCTTAAACAGGCCCCTCGTGCCTGGTTTGAGCGCTTCTCCTCAGTGGTTATCGCCGCAGGCTTCTCTCCCAGTGCTCATGATCCTGCACTGTTTGTCTACACCTCTCCTCGGTGTCGGACCTTGCTGCTTCTCTATGTTGATGACATGATCATCACCGGTGATGACCCTGAGCACATTGCCTTTGTTAAGGCTCGTCTACGTGAGCAGTTTCTCATGTCTGATCTTGGTCCTCTTCGCTACTTTCTTGGGATTGAGGTTTCTTCTACAGCCGATGGCTTCTTTATCTCTCAGGAAAAGTATATTCAGGATCTTCTTTCTCGGGCTGACCTTAGTGATGACCGTACTGTTGAGACTCCTATGGAGCTTAATGTTAAGCTTCGTCCTACTGATGGTGATCCTCTTTCTGATCCCACACGTTATCGTCATCTTGTTGGGAGTCTTGTTTACCTTGCTGTCACTCGCCCGGATATCTCTTATCCTGTTCATATTCTGAGTCAGTTTGTCTCAGCTCCTACCACCGTTCACTATAGTCATCTCCTCCGTGTTCTTCGTTATCTTCGTGGCACGATTACTCGTCGTCTTTTCTTCCCTAGTTCCAGCTCTCTCCAGCTCCAGTGTTACTCGGATGCTACGTGGGCGAGTGATCCTACGGATCGTCGCTCACTTTCTGCTTACTGTGTGTTTCTTGGTGGTTCGCTTGTTGCTTGGAAGACGAAGAAACAGGTAGCGGTTTCCCGTTCGAGTGTTGAGGCTGAGCTGCGGGCTATGGCTTCGTTGATTGCTGAGGTGACCTGGTTACGGTGGTTGCTTGCAGATTTTGGGGTCTCTGTTACGACACCCACTCCTCTTTTGTGTGACAGTACAGGTGCTATCAGTATTGCACGTGATCCGGTCAAGCATGAGCTGACCAAGCATATTGGTATTGATGCTTTTTATACACGTGCTCAGGTACAGGATCAGGTTGTTGCGCTTCATTATGTGCCTTCAGATTTGCAGTTGGCGGATTTCTTTACAAAGGCACAGACCCGAGCGCAGCATGACTTTTTACTCTCCAAACTCAGTGTTGTGGATCCACCATGAGTTTGAGGGGGGGTGTTAGAGTATATTTGTGCATATTGTAGTTTCCCCACCTGTTAGGGGGCTTTCTGTATATTTGCCTGTACCTGTACTATATATGTGGCCTTTGGCCCCTGGTAATACAACAAGCTGTCTATTACCCTAACAAATGTTACTTTACTTTGTTTAACATGGATTGGTTAGTTCTATGGATACTTGTGCATGCATTTAGACGGTCAACTTTCTCCCTTTTGCTAGCCCAAAAATTCCAACAAGTAAAAACTTGTTTTTCAACACATTCAACCAAAGTTTTTCCAGTGAGTCCACCATATCTACCTATTAGTTTTATGTTATTCCGAGTATGTTTATCATGTTATTTTGTATTATCTATACCTCTGAATTTAAATGCTTATGTTATTGATTGTTATGGGAAAAGTAGGTTAAAAAGCTCTCACACCTTACTTTTATTGCACTTAATAAACATGAACCATTGTGATTAAAATTATGAAGCTGTGAGCTCGACAAGAGTCTTGGTTGGTGGTTAGCCCATATGTGTTGTCACATGGCAAGCTTTCAACATGTTCTTAATTATATTTAGTTGATATCATGTACTTTAGTTTATGGATGCCTATCATAGTGCCAAATAAATGTGGAAACTAAGTAAGTTTAAGTAGTTTGTACAAATGGCTAGAGAGACACTTGGGCCGCTAATCTAAGCCATGCATCATTCATGGTGAAAATTTACTTACATACTATTGTGAACCTTCAGTGATGCACCTCATAATAAAAAAGCTATATCAATATTAAATAAAAAGGGTGTTGAGATTGTTCATTATGTTTGTTTGTCTTGTCATTTTGACATGGCCTTGTTCCATGTCCTGTGACAAGAGGTACCCCAGTTGACCCTATTGATGACGCTATTTTTACAATGACTTTAACCTTAACTTGTTTGGTAGCCCAAATTGAGTAACACCATGGTGTAGGTACTCGTATTCACGGGCATGAAGCTTTCAACCCATACTTTGTCAAGCACACTACTCATATTTGCTTTCACTTTTAAATTTTAACCATTCAAGATGTTATGATGGGGGTAATGAGAGCTTGACACCAATGAATACCACATTGCAAACATTAACTTAAGTAGAAGCATTTGGAAGTTAGATGAAACTTATTCATGTTTTACCTCTACTCATTTATATATCTTTCGAAAGTGTCCACCTTTTATATTCAGATTTACAAGAGTACTCTATGACCATCATAGGATGTTTTTACTTTTCATTATGCATACATTTGGTCCATAATACTTTCTTCTATGTTGCACTTTGTGAATTTTCATTGAACATCCTTATATTGAATATTTGATATCACTTTATAATCTATCTTGCATGTTGCTACTCCTTTGAAAAATGAATCATTTGACTTTATGAAGCAATAGTAATCATCTTTGATATCCATTGATACTCTTAAAATGCAAAGTCCATGTTGCTTTTATCACCTTTATACTCAAGGACGAGTATAGGTTAAGCTTGGGGATGTTGATGTATGTAAAATGCATACACGAACTTTGCATTATAATACTCATATTTCAATCATATTTGCATCATATAAGGGTTATAGCATTGTTTTATAATGATTGTGGGAAGATTTCACAGTTTTCCTATTTTTCGGGAATTAACCCTGCACTGGCAGAAAACCCTATTTTCTATATTTTGATGTTTCAGTGACCCAAACGACGTCCAAATGACCTGAAAATTTACGAGCATCAGTTTTTGGAAGGAACAAAGCATAGGGGCGAAGGAATGCGAACGAACGGAGGCCCGAGGGCCAGAAGAGGGTGGCCCATGCGACCAGATTCCTTGGCCACGTGGGACCACTCATCTGGGCCCTCGTGGCTCCGTTGCCGTCGATCTTTCTTCCAGAAGCTTTGTCTTGACCTAAAACCGACTATAAAAATAGTCTCCCGACGCCTTTCGGAGGGGAGGCGGCCGAAAACACAGAAACACCGAAACAGAGATCTGGAGCTGCAGATTGGAGGGGGAAAACTCCGGCAGAGCGCTGCCGGCGTGGTCTCCATCTCCCCCAACGACATCTCCACCGTCTCCATGATGAAGAGAGAGTAGTCCACCCCTGGACTATGGGTTTGTGGAAGTAACTTATGTATCTCTCCTCTCTCTTGAGCTTCACTAATTAGCACTGTATGAGCTGCCGAACATGATTACGGTCATCTATATAATTCCTTTGTGGTGGATCTCTTTATGAGTTAATATATGTTTGAGATTGCAATTGTTTTGTTTCAGTTATGAAAGTAGATGCATATTATGTACCCCGTTCTTGTCTACTTGTTTTGATCAAGCATGTTTATGAGAGCGTGTGTGGGGGAACGTGTGCATTAGTTGGAGTAATGAGTGGGTGGCTAGTGCGGTGAAAGTGAGAGAAGTTCCGCGATCCACTTGGGTATTTTTACCTTACTTTGTTGCCTCACTAGGGATAAAGAAAAATACCATGCTACCGGAGGTGTGGGTGTGACCATTGCCACTTCTCCATGACTAGATCTAGCATGTTCTTATTTTAACTTCATATCATAAGACTTAAAGCTATACTCTGATTTATCTTAATTACTGAGGTGCTAAGATTTAATTCACAACTTGGTGGAGTATAAGAGAGATTAATAAACAAAAGATCTCTATGTTAGGACGTGATGACCATATAATTAGTAACTTGTCATGAAACCTTTTTGTTGCAATCTCATATGCCAATTCTAGTGTTACATTATTTATCACTTTATTAAATAGAGAGTGCATTTGTGAAACCATGAACCCCGGTCCATTTTTAATCATAAGAAACACCTTTCCAACAACTTATAAGCATTTTCCATTTTCTGCCATTTAAAAATCTGGAAATACAAAAATACTTTTATATCTTGCATTCACAATACAAAACCCAAAAATATCATCCATCATTGTTCCCACCATCCTTGCATATTTATTTATCATCATTGCATATTTATTTCTTGTTTGTATTTGTTATATTTTCATATCATTCTCGCACCTTGTGCTTGACAACCACTTGGTGAGGTTGAGTGCACAAAACAATTTACTTGTTTTATAGGTTTTCAAGAGAAGGATAAGAAGATAAATCTTTCACCACTGATTCCCCGAGAGTTCGATATTAAACCCTCGAGTCACCCCTTGTGGGGAAAACTGTCTTTCCTATACTATACACTCTGCATTTGGAGTCTCAACCTAACCATATTTTTTTGACGCAGGTAACTACGTCAAAGGCCATCAACTGATGAGTAAAAATTACTCAAGTCAAGTGATGCATACTCGAACCCAATTACCTATCGATCTCAAAAGAGATGCGATCGCTCCGACGATTCAATGTTGGTTATTGCCCTTCTGTTAAGATGAACAAGTCACACATTTATAGTTTGCAGGCCATTTAGAGTCAAGATAATTTGTGTGCCCAGACAGCCCAGAGACCACACATTAATTTTGGAGAACATGCTGAAATTATTAGTATTAACTGGAAGTAGAAATTAACTGTCGATCTCATCGCTGATAGGGAGCGCTCTGACGACGATGCAGATTATTGCTCTTCTATTAATACCAACAAGTCACAGATTTATACTAGCTCGCAGGCATTTACAGTCAAGATAATTTGTGTGTCCAGACATCCGAGACCACCCATTAACTTAGAACATGCTGAAGTTATTAGTAGTTGTGTACTTAACTGTCGATCTCATCCTGCGATTTAAATGAGAAATTGAAAACTCGTTCAAGGAAAAAGTACATATCCATGAATGTGGCCTGTGTGCTACTAAATGTGTGGTACATGTAGCAGTAAAATTTTGGGTTTACTATTTCAAACTTCAGTGTTCTTCTGCAGGCACTGTACGTGATACTAAGCTTTTGTCAGCCAGGCCATGAACCATAAAACGAGACGTGAAATCCGCATGTAAAGCTTACCTAAAGCGTTACACAGACGTGCCATAATGTCAATAGTCGCTACATGAGTAACCCCATTCATTCATTTGTGACAGATGAAGTTATAAACCCAGTTAATGAAAACTTGCTGGAGGAACGTTGGGTCATCAAAGAGTTATTACGTCAATTCAAACGGCCACATTTAGGCTCTGGGTTCCACAATATATCTGGAAAAACATAATTCTGCACATGAGTGTTATTGGCATCCCTGATGCCTGATAGACGACGCAGCTGGCATATTATCTCCATGTCTGTCTAACTCTATCCCTGCCTCGATTTATATGGCAATATTGCCCGAGAGTGGTAGGAGCCAACATAACTGGCAATCTGAAAGTGCTACTAAAATTTACTCCACCAGGAAATAAGCCTATAGCTGGGTTGGTAGGGGGCATGTGCTTAAATCACCCATACGGCATAATTCAGAGGTTCTTTTTCAATTATTTGAAAACACTAGCTCAGTAGCCGTGTGTTGCCATGAAAATGGTTGCAAGGAATTAAATCACGTCGCTCGCAAGCCTAACCATCAGACGAAGTATCCGATCTTCTCTCGGTTTCGTTGTCGATGCCACCACTCCGTATTCTGGCGAGGTCTCTTGCGTTGGCTCCATCCTCGCCACCGCTCTGGTGTCATAGGCAGCACGACTCGTGCGAGTCTTACTCAGAATCGACTCCATGCCTTTATCCATTACCATAATGAGAATCAAATCTTATTAGAGAAAATATACAATGTCGTAAAAAATACGTGGAGCACAGATATACCAACGCATAGACTCTAGGCTTAAAGTGTAATGTTTAAGTGTACGACTCATCAGAATACAGTGCTAGGTGTGATGGTTTTTTTTATATGGCAAAAAAAACTTTAATTATGACTTGGGCTGGACCCGCGTCGTCCCCGCTTGGGCGACTCGGGGGACTAGGGTTTCACCGCCGTCAGCCGCCCATCCTCGCACCCTCCCCCTCGCCGTTGTCGCCGGCGGCCACCAGCCTGCCCGCGGCAGCGGCGAGGCCTCCTCGACTTCTTCTCCATCGGCCTCTCGCTTCCCCGAGCTGTCTTCTCCAGGTGTCTAGACCTCGGCGGCTCATATCTCCTCTACGCAGCTTGTGGCCGGCCCGTCTTCGGTGGGGCTGCTCTCCATGGCGTCGTGCTCGGCTGGATTGGACAAGGGGGTCGATTCTCAGCCTGGGACGATGGCCGACCATATCTTGGACGTTGTCATCGACCTCTGTCGGTACCACGGTGGGGATTGGGTCCCCGCGTTGGCATGGTTCTGGCGGCGCCGTTGCCTGCGGATCTGACCAAGGGGGTCGATGGCCAGGGATGGTGGTCTCCGAGCTGGATTTGGTTCTCGGGCCGTGGAGTGTCGTGGTTGTTGTCGCCTGGGAGCTTCGATTTGTGGCTATGGCGTGGATGCTGGTGCGGCAGCGGGACGGCCTGCTGCGTGCCTGCGGCCCCTCTCAGCTCTTGAGGCGGGTTTCGTTGGCTTCTCTCGGATGCCGGAGCGGCGGCTCCGGATGGTGGACGCTCGGGTAGCTCACCGGCAAGCCCCCGTGCCAGCGGTGCTGGTCGTTTTTGATGGTCGTGAGGGCTACTTGAGTTTCGACGTTTGGAGTTCCTGGCAAGGTCCGGCGCGGGCGCCATTCTTTGCATGCCTAGATACTGATCTGGAGGCTCTGTTGCAGGCATGTTGTCCCCTGCCCTTCTCGGTGTGGGTTGGTGTGGGTGACCCTTGACGATGCATAGGTGGGTGTTGGGCTGAGCGAAAGCTGAAGTAGTCGGTTGACGCCGGCGTCGGCGACGCTCGTGGGCGTTGTTTTTCCTCTTGGGGACGACGTTGTGGCTCCACCCCACCTCCCTCGTGTATGATCCGGGTGAAAACCCTGGTCTTTTGACCCGACGATGGTGGCGCTTCTGCATCGTGACCTCCTTGGAGGCACCGTCTTGGAGCAGGGCACTCCCGGCTACGACATGGTTGTTTGAGTACAAAGTTGGTGCCTTCTCACAACCAGCGATCTGAAGAGACGTTGTCTGGTTCCTGTGCTTTGGTGGAGGCACATCCCGCGGACACGGTGGTCCGTTTCCCGCCCCTCTGGTGGCTGGCCATTTTACGCAAGGTGTTGGGGGATACTTTCCGGGTAGGCCCATGAAGCCGGAAAGTAGACCCGCCAAGACTAAAAAGCCCAAGCCGGGTTAAACTTCAAGCAACATGGGCTGGGTTAGGAACAAGTCGGCAATCCCGCCACGAGTTAGCTAGAGAGAAAGGACACGGCAAGACCGGAGTCCCAATACAAGCCGGAGTACCAACTTGGAAGGCAAGGATCTAGAGTAAGACTCCGTATTCATGTGTAACTCGGTATAGCATTGTACGTCCAAGGACCCGGCCACCTAGATAAGGGGGACCTGGACCTTAGATCGACAAGCTCTCAAGTCCCATAGTCACCGATACTCGAGTTAGCGAGATCGGGACCTTGTAGTCGATATCAACACCAGCAATAAAGAACAAGCAGGAAGTAGGTCTTTACCTCCATCGAGAGGGGCCGAACCAGGGTAAATCCTCTGTCCCTCGCCAAGCTAGACAAGCTCCCGTACTTCGTGTCACAATGTACCCACAACGTAGCTTCCCGGAGAAAGTACTTGTCATGACAACCCCACGACACAAGGGTTTGGGGCACCCATTTTAGGGAGCACCAGAGCAAAGTATTAACACTCTATGAATATATGTGATCCTCAAATTACGGATGGGAGGAAGATTATCGGTTTTGTGGAATCCGCGCGCATGGCTCCAGATAAGGACATGGGTCATGGTCTGAATATTTGCATATCTATTTTTAAATCACTAAAAAATGTACAAAACAGACAGCAGCGAGATTAATATATATTAGAAGCCTTTAACTGTTTTCATTTGCAAAAAAAAGTCCTGCACTAAGGAAAACGCACCGGAAATAAAGAACACATGACAGGTTTTTTTTTTTTTTGCGAAAACACATGGCAGATTCCCATCCATAACAACTGAATGATTTGTGTCATGCACAAGTAGCATTAATGTCTACAAAAACGGAACATACGCCCGTAAACAAAGCAGTACGTATACGTTATGCATCGAACCAGTGGCCCACGGCAAAACTGTATGGCCCTCAGCGCCAAACGTTTGAATTGAACGTACGTACGTACTCAATGCCCGTATCGATCGACGTACATACATACACACGACGATCGATCGACCCCACGAAACGTTGGTGTCCCAGCCAGCTGCTGATACGATCTCGATCAGCAAAAGCTCGACGTACGCGCGCGACACGTCAATCAATGCGCGGCGGCACCCTCACCGAAGGAACCATCCAGCCTCGCTCGATCGCGCGGCGCACGGCGCACGGCAATTACTCCGTCCCCCGCGTTGGCGTTACCGTTGCCAGCCCAGCGCGGCCGGCCGGACGGACGTTACACCCGCCGAAACGCCCCACCGCGCGCCACCACCCCGCCATTAATGGCTCGCTCCGAGCTCTCCCGTCCGTCGCGGCAGGAGGCGAGGGGGACCGTACGTACGGGGCTATGGTGTGCATCGCATCGAGCGTCCGATCGATCCAGAAAAAGACCCCGCGCGCCCGTGACAAGTCCCCGTCACGCACCTCCTTCTCTCTCATCCACTTTTTTCCACGCCAACATTTCCTCCGTCTCCAGACCTCCCATAGCTAGCACAGCACGGCTGACAGCGAGCGAGCGCCGAGGCCGGTTAATTACAAGGTGAAATGATTTGGTGAATAGGTTAGCAAGCAGCGTGGCAGATCCGTGGGGGCACGAACAGTACAGTACGGGACGAGAGAGAACGCGCCGGAGTACGGCCATCGGCGTCGCCGGCGGTGGGGGCCATTTGACTCTCGCCTCCCTCGGCAGCCCCCGTGTGCGAGTCAGCCCCACTTGATTTTTCCTCCGCTCATGGACCCGTTTCCCACGCCATTTTTCTTCCACGAAATCAGTATAGCTTTTACACGGAGCGGACTGGAGGAGTTTCCTGCAGGCAGCAGCAGCGGTAACAGAAGCGGATTATCCGCTCGCTCCCCGGAGCGTAGACGTCGACCTCCCACGCATGTCCCGCTTTATCTAGCACGCTCACGCTCATGCCGTCTTCGTTATATCCACACCCAAACCTGCCAGCCTCCCACCTCCCCTCTCCCACTCTCCCCTCCCACCACTTCTTGCTAGTGTGATAGCCTGATCGTTAGGGTCGTCGCCATCGCCGCCGTTGTCCTGACGGCGGCTGCTTAGCCGGCCGGGGGAGATTGATTGATCGGTGTCGACAGTAGTAGCATCATCCATCCCAGAACTGCAGATTGCGCGTCCCGATTCTTTCCTTGTTTGCGCCCCGCCTCCATGATTCCCTTCCACCTCGCCGCCCCTCATACCATGTATAGCGGCGTCCTGCCGTTTTAATGCCTTGCCTCGGAGTGTGCTCTCTCTCCTCATAAAAAACCGGATAAATCGTCGGGATCTGAGGGGATCGACTGTGGTTGGTAGGAGGAGGAGCAATTCCCGCGACGAGAGAGATTTTCTCTTTAGTTTAGCCCCAGAAAGAAAAAGACGAGTCTTTCTCTGTCATACTCCTTTGTAGCTACTCATCGCGCGCGGTCTTGAGTCTTGACGGATGAGCTTCGGCGGCATGTTCGATGGCGCCGGCTCCGGCGTCTTCTCCTACGACTCCGGCGGGGCGGGGCGCCGGTATGCACAACCCGGGCCGCCTCCTCCCCTCGCCGACCATCCCCAGACCCGGACCCGGCGGCGGCGGCTTCTCCTCCTCCACCGGCCTCTCCCTCGGCCTGGTATATACAAATATTATATGGCGTCCCTTCGTCTACGTGTTTATTGGTGGTCTTAATTGCGCAGTTTTATATCCATCCTTTGCTGCCGTGCTTAATCGCGTTGAATGAATTTTCTCGGTTTAATTAGCAGACGAACATGGAAGGTGGGCAGCATGGTGATCCGAACCGCCTCGCCGGTCTGCTGGGGAGCGTCGGCGACGGCGACTCGCTGGTCCGCGCGCGCGAGGACGAGAACGACAGCCGTTCTGGCAGCGACAACCTCGACGGCGCGTCCGGTGACGAGCTCGACCCGGACAACGGCAACCCGCGCAAGAAGAAGAAGCGCTACCACCGCCACACGCCGCAGCAAATCCAAGAGCTCGAAGCGTAAGCCAATCTTGACTTGAAAAGAAATTCCCGGAATTTCGGTCGACTGTGTGTTTTTCAGGCCTAAGTAAACTGGTTTGCTGAGTAATTGGCGTACGTGGATGGCGCAGTGTGTTCAAGGAATGCCCGCACCCCGACGAGAAGCAGCGGATGGAGCTCAGCCGGCGGCTCAACCTGGAGAGCCGCCAGGTCAAGTTCTGGTTCCAGAATCGGCGCACGCAGATGAAGGTAATTCGTTCGTTCATTCAGACAGATCGATCCATGGACATACATGTGCTCCTTTCCACGTAAGTGTTGATCTGACACGGTAATGGTTGTCGCTCGCCGGCAGACGCAGATCGAGCGGCACGAGAACGCGCTGCTGCGGCAGGAGAACGACAAGCTGCGGACGGAGAACATGACGATCCGGGAGGCGATGCGGAGCCCGATGTGCGGCAACTGCGGCGGCGCCGCCGTGCTCGGCGACGTCTCCCTGGAGGAGCAGCACCTGCGCATCGAGAACTCGCGCCTCAAGGACGAGCTGGACCGCGTCTGCGCGCTCGCCGGCAAGTTCCTCGGCCGGCCCGTCTCCGCCATCTCCTCCCCGATGAGCCTCCCGTCGTCGCTCCAGAACGCGTGCTCCGGCCTCGACCTCGCCGTCGGCACCGCTAACGGCTTCATGGGCGGCGGCTCCGTGCTGCAGTCCATCCCCGACCTGATGGGCGGCGGCGGCTCCGCGGGCATGCGCATGCCGGGAGGTATGATCGGTGGCGGCGGCCTGGACGACGGAACCGGCGCGGGCAACGCCATCGACCGCGGCGTGCTGCTGGAGCTCGGGCTGGCGGCCATGGAGGAGCTGGTGAAGGTGGCGCAGTTGGACGACCCGCTGTGGCTGCCCCGAAGCATGGACAACCGCAGCGGGTTCGAGACGCTGGACAGCGGCGCGTTCCAGACGCTGAACTACGACGAGTACCGGCGCGCGTTCGGGCGCGTGCTCGGCCCCAGCCCGGCCGGGTTCGTCTCCGAGGCCACCCGCGACGTCGGCGTCGCCATCGTCAGCAGCGTCGATCTCGTCAACAGCCTCATGGACGCGGTACGTACGGACGTACCTACATCGAGATTACCTAGCTAGGTTACCGTTCGACCCGTGCGTGCAACGAGATTAACGAAACAATGCTTGGCAGGGTCGGTGGTCGGAGATGTTCCCGTGCGTGGTGGCGCGGGCGAGCACGATGGAGATGATCTCGAGCGGCATGGGCGGCACGCTGAGCGGCTCCATCCAACTGGTGAGCACGCACGCGCTGTTCCCGTCTCTCGTGTGCACGACTGACAAACTACGTCCGTGTGATATGGTGCAGATGCGCGCGGAGCTGCAGGTGCTGTCGCCGCTGGTGCCGATCCGGGAGGTGACGTTCCTGCGGTTCTGCAAGCAGCACGCGGAGGGGCTGTGGGCCGTGGTGGACGTCTCGGTGGACGGCGTCCTCCGCCCCGACGGCGGCGCCAGCTCCGCCCCGGCCGGGTACATGGGCTGCCGCCTCCTCCCCTCCGGCTGCGTCGTCGAGGACATGCGCAACGGCTACTCCAAGGTACGTACGTACGTCCGTCCTGTCATCAACCACGCCGTTACCCCGTACGGCGGTTGGGCTCGTCGGCTTAATTAGCCATGGCCGCCGCCACCGCCACCGCGAGCACCATGAATACGTCTACAGTGGCAGGCGCAGTCAGTACGCATTTAGAGCTGGGACGTACACGCACACGCACGTCCCGGTATTCTATGCGCTCGCACAAGGACGTGGACGGAGATGAGTCCAAGGCTTGCAGGTCAATGCTCTCGCCGCGCGACGGGCCGCGACGTGCACGCGCGCACAGGATCAGTCGGTTTCCTTGCCGCCTGCCGACGACTCCGGCCGCCGTGCATGCGTTGCGTCCGTCACATTTGTTTTGGTTTCTCGATGCCAATTTTCAATTGCTTTCGATGCTTCCGTCCACCGTATTCTCCTCGATCGATGGCGCCGTGCGTCCGTCCGTCCGTGCGTGCGCGAAATGCCTGGATATAGATAGATACTGGAGGATGGGTAGATCCAGTATTTTAGGGTTTCTTGGCAGGTTTGTTTAATCAATCATGCGCGGCCTCGATCGCGCATGATGATTTACTATTTTGAAGCCTGTTGACGCCCACGTGACACCCTGCCGCTGGGATCCAAAACCTAATTAAGCAGCATAGCAAATCTACAGACAGAAGATTGATTATCGAGTGACCCCCTGCACGATCATGTACTACTGCGCGTCTCGTGCTTCTTGTTTTCTACTCTAGTGCTACTGTGCGTTTTGCTAGCTAGGGTTTTGCAGCGGTGGTCAACTGCGGTTTCGTCTGAATCTCTGAATCCTCTTTCTTTCTGCATTTTCCACTATACTGATGCTCATCAGGATGCACCCGGCGAGCTGTCGTTGTTGATGGCTGGCTGGTGTCCTCTTCCTTATTGACGTAACATGTTGCACGTCCGTCCTTTACTAGCAACCGCTTGCTTGCATGGTCCGTCCGTCGATCTCACCGGCCGGCCACCGGCGCCATTACTGCCTTGTCGCGGCAAGTGGCCGGAGCCAGCGGGGAAAGCTGCATGGCAGTAACTGACTGACGCGTGCATTGCATTGCAGGTCACGTGGGTGGTTCACGCGGAGTACGACGAGGCCGCGGCGCACGAGCTGTACCGCCCGCTGCTCCGCTCCGGCCAGGCGCTGGGCGCGCGCCGCTGGCTCGCCTCGCTGCAGCGCCAGTGCGAGTACCTCGCCATCCTCTGCTCCAACCCGCTCCCGTCCCGGGGCGACGGCCACCACGACGCCATCTCGCCCGTGGGCCGCCGGTGCATGCTCAAGCTCGCGCAGCGGATGGCCGACAACTTCTGCGCCGGGGTGTGCGCCACGGCGGCGCAGAAGTGGCGCCGCCTCGACGAGTGGCGCGTCGAGGGCGGGGACCAGCAGACCGGCCGCGGCGGCGCCGGAGGGGAGGACAAGGTAAGGATGATGGCGCGCCAGAGCGTCGGCGCGCCCGGGGAGCCCCCCGGCGTCGTGCTCAGCGCCACCACCTCCGTGCGGCTGCCCGGCACGCCGCCGCAGCGGGTGTTCGACTACCTCCGCGACGAGCAGCGCCGGGGCGAGTGGGACATACTGGCCAACGGCGAGGCCATGCAGGAGATGGACCACATCGCCAAGGGCCAGCACCACGGCAACGCCGTCTCGCTCCTCCGTCCCAACGTAAGTATCTATCCATTCCATGCATGTGCAGCTAATTATTCCTCCATTACTTCTCTGATTTAACACATCTCAGTTCCTTCGTTCTGGCGACACTGTTTTTATGTCTCATAAAATTCTGCTTCTTCTGACACTTTTCCCCGAAACTAGTTAGGACATCTCTGCTTCTAACATTAACCAGTGGCAATTAAACTTACTGCAACCAAAACAATTATAGCGAGTTAATGAGGCTCGATCTCATGCTGCTATAGCTTTTCGAGGTGTGTGTTTGACAAGTGCTAGTAGTACCACCTCTCCTAGTACTGTACCACATGTTGCAGGTTCAATGGCCTTTACTGGTGATGCATGGGTACAGTGACAGGCAGGGGGAGGGGGTAGACGACGAAGTAGAAAACTTCCAAGGAATTATTGGGCTGGCTAGGGGGAACTGGGGTCTCCGGGTACCAGTAGGGTTGACATTTTGTGAGAGAAGGCTAGCTCTGAACTTTTCCCTCCGTTTGGAGGCATGCAGCCTATCTGCCTGCCCTTGTCCTTGCCTTGCCCACCAATGCGTGTCAGCCTTGGCTTTATCTTCTCTTTTGCCTTTTCAGATCGATGACACGCATCATTTTTCATCCCTTGTTTATTTATTTACTGGGCCCTTCTTCGCTTTCTGCGTAAAGGTTCATTTTTCTTGATTGATAGAACATGGGACCGAGTACAAGTAGTAGTAGTATATATTTAGTTTGCTCTAAAATTGGCCACAAATCTTTGCCAGCTTACTTGTTTGGACCTAGCTTTGTGCTGCATTTTTTTTGTACTGCAAATGCATTAACACTACTCAATGTTTGAAAGCAATTGAATGCACAGTTATTTATATCCATGTGAGCCGCATAAATGCTACTCCAATTAAGAGCTGTCCAGAAAGAGAAATGTTACTTTCTGTTGATTCTTTTACTGTACGTAGTACCCCAAATGGTTGATAAATTTCACCAATCTATCCAAATATTAATTTTGCAGGCGACGAGCGGGAACCAAAACAACATGCTGATCTTGCAGGAGACGTGCACCGACCCGTCCGGCTCGCTGGTGGTGTACGCCCCGGTGGACGTGCAGTCCATGCACGTCGTCATGGGCGGCGGCGACTCGGCCTACGTCTCCCTCCTGCCTTCCGGCTTCGCCATCCTCCCCGACGGCCACAACACCGCCGACGTCGCCCCTCCGGACCAGGGCTCGCCGAGTGTCGGCTGCAACGCAACCACCGGCTCGCTCGTTACGGTGGCGTTCCAGATACTGGTGAACAACCTGCCGACGGCGAAGCTCACCGTGGAGTCGGTCGACACCGTCAGCAACCTGCTCTCCTGCACCATCCAGAAGATCAAGTCCGCCCTGCAGGCAAACATCATCTCGCCATAGCTCCCTAGCTAGCGGGCATTTGACATGGATTCCGGCCAACACACAGATACGTCTCCGGATGCCAGGTCAAATGTCTAACTAGCCTGATCAGGTCGTGTGAGATTACAAAGCTAGAGGAAGAAGACGACTTGAGCAAGAACTCAGACCATACCGGCGTCTTAAAGAGACAAAAATAAATTATAGCGTGGAGATCATTAAAATATCGCATAGAGGAAAGTGAATGGGGGGTGCGATGCAAAGGGATTAAGTCAAGAACGAACCGTGCGCTTTGCTTGCACTAGCTGATGTGGTGCATGGTTCGGGTATTGACTTGAACTCTGGTTTGAGAAGAAACCCGGCCTAGGGCTTCATTTTACTATATGTTAGTGGTTTGCTTAGTTAATATATTGTTATGTGGAGTTTTCACTCTCTTTTTTCTCTCCAAAACGGGGAAATATATAATGTTTCTGTTTGTTTAGATTATGCAAAAATGTATTATGAGTGTTGGTATGGTGTCCTTTGATCAAATACTTGATTGTATTCTTACTGTGATGTAATTAATCCCAGTCAATCTTCTAAAATCAGTCCTAGTAAACCTCTGATTTTGGAAATATTAGTCCCCGCAAAATAAAAAGAAGTTGAATTCATAAAGTCAAGCATGTTTAACTTTGACTATTGATATATAATAAGATTATTACTGAATTTGGTAAAGCGAAAGTTTAACAGTTTTCTAAATATGTACTACTTATATAATTTTTTATAATTCATGTAAGTAGTTTAATATTTTTGTAGATATTGCTAATATTATTTTTTACAATTCGAGGAAAAAATAGGTCCAAGTAATACTTCTTAAATATCATGTCCATATCTGAAACATTATGTATATAATAAAGTATCGAGGAAGTAATACATTTTTTATTTGGATGCAGAAATGAGTTTGCAACTGATTTTATTTGTAAAGTGTTGACCAAAGTTGAAATACATGCATTTCCAGTTCATGCATGATTGAACCCTCATTAAGTGTCTGCGGGCGCGAGTGCTAGTGATATTGCTCTCTCTTCTCCTCAACTTGCCTCCCTTGAGAGTTGCTCGTGTGAAGTCTCCCAACGCATGGCCCGAACCCAAATCTGATATCCCGGCGTAGCCGACCGGATTCGAGATGTGGGGAGGGGAATGTACATATAAGAGGTAGGTTGTGTTGCCCGTGTATGGCCCAGTGCCGATCAAATTTGCACCTCCGGCACCATCGAGCAGCGCCGGGTGGTTTGCAGTGGAGACCTTGTGCTCACGGAAGCTTCTCCACTAGCACATCCCAAACTAAATAAGCTTGAAGACCTCTCTGACCTAGGGTTTCTGCTGCTCTTTTGTCCTTTCTTCAAGCCTCCATGGTGTAGGAAGTGTGGAGTGAAATAGGAGGTCTAGGGGGCCTTCGAAGCCACGGAGGATCTTAATGTTGCGTCTGGCGGATCACCTCAATAGCGACGATGCTCCGTCCTTGTTACCTCCGGCAATAGGACCCGCTCTACGCTAGGGTATGGCTGCTCTAGCTCTGTCGTGTCACTCCTTGTTTGCCTGCCTCTAAGTGTGTTCGTCCCGAGAAAAGGTGCAAACAGGCGCGAGCTAAACAAGTGTGCTGATAGAGGAGGACCTCCTGGCTTTTCCTACAATATTTTTTAGGTCCTTATTGTAAATGGGGATGACTTTATTGTATTCAATTTTCTTTTGTAGTCATTTATGCAATTTGTGTACGCATAAATTAATGCAGCATCAGACCGTTTTGGGTCCTTCACTTTGTTCAAACGAAAATATCTCTCATTAAGTTGTCTCCTCTTTTCTTCCTCTCTTCAAGCCTCGATGGTGGAGGAAGGGGAGGCGTGATCTTGACTTGGCCCTCGTGCTCTTCCCCTTTAGAGCCAGGAAAGATGTTGGTGTTGCGTGTGGTGGATAAGCTCAACGGGGACGATGTGCCAACGTTGTCACCTCTAGCAATAGGAGCTGCCCCCGTGCTAGGGTATGGCTGCTCTAGCATCTTCTTCCAACTAGCCATGTTCTAGATTTTGAGGATTTCAATAGCTCTGTCGTAGCACTCGTCTATTTTCCTGCCTCCAAGTGGGTTCATCCCAAGAGACGGTGCAAACGGCTGCGACCTTCAATCTTTTTAAGGTCCTTTTGTAAATGGTGAGGACTTGACTGTAATTGCTTTTCTTCGGTTGTCCTCTATACAATTTGCGTACCCACTGATTAATGTAGCATTTGACCCTTCTGGGTCCATAACTTTTTTTTTGCGAAACAGAGTAGAATGCAGGCGCTCACATACATACGCATACACGCACCCCCATGAACGTACACACGCACACCCTACCCCTATGAGTATCTCTGAGAGACTGAGTCTTAAGATTGACGAAGTCACAACAGATGTTTCGCTATCGACGAGAACATTGCCTCCACTAAAGAAATATTCCACCTAAATGAGTGTCAAATTTGAGATTTGAACTCTGTTAGGCTGGGGATACAACCACCCTCCTAACCATCCAACCACAGGTTGGTTCTCGGGCAGTGGCGGATCTAGGGGGACCAGCAGGTGGCTTGGCCCCCCCAATGCAATGATAAACCAAGGCAAATTTTACGAATGAACCAGTTTTAGAAACGTTTTTTTAGAGAAAATTACCATGGTTGGCCCCCCTAATGGATGATTACCAGGATTGGCCCCCCTTGACCTGAATTCCTGCCTCCGCCCCTGTTCTCGGGTCCTTCACTTTGTTCAAAAGAAAATAATCCTCATTAATTTGTATACACTCTTAAACGCTAAATTAAGATAATGTTTTGAGATTTAAGCTCACGAAGCTTTACGTTTCTCGGTTCTGTGCAGCATCCAGCCATGCATCAACCATCTACAGTAGTTACTAAGGACAGTAACAGGTCGAGAGGTGCCTGGCATTATGTACATTACAATTTCTAGTACAAGTACACACACCTTTATGTTAGTTCGTCATTCATACCTAACGTTGCAGCGTACGATAGTACGTAGACTTTAGCATCATGCCATATGTCAACCAATATATAGCAGCGTAACAAAACAACAGTCGATGCTCATCATCGTATATGTGCGTCACACTAGTACGTACGTATGATATTCACGAGTTAATTTGATCCACCGAATTAAGCTACACCAACAAAATTAGTTGCAGACAGCCGACCGGTCACGTTGGGACTACTGGCCTGGCGCAGTACGTAGCACTGCAGATAGAACAACTTAGTCGGTGCGTGGAATTGTGGGTGGGCTGGGTTGCGTCGATCAGCCAAAACGAGTTTCATATGCCATCATATCGTTACAAGGCGAACCGAGCTAAGACCAATTGTCATCGTATTTTCCCGATAATACTTGTTCGAGGAGCATTGTGTTTGGCAGAGTACAAAAGGGGGGCAGATTTAGATATGTTTGAGACTCGGCAAACATCGTCCGATAATAGTCCTAATCCTGTTTTGAGTGGTTCCTAATAGCTCTCGGTGCTCAGGTCGACGCCTATGGTGGTATGGAGGATCTAGGTTGTGTAGAGACGATGAGCGATGGGAGGACTTCCGGCAAGCCCCTATTCCGTCACGGTGACAATTAGGGTTACTTGCCTGATAGAGGGAAACACAAAATCCTAACAAGATATTCTAATTTAGCATAAAAACTTGCGAGTGACCATCTTCTGCCTCTAGCTTCCACCACCATTTGCACATTTGACTGATATTAGGAACTAATAGCCTGGCGCAATACATAGCACTGCAGCTAGAACAACAACTTAGTCGGTGCGTGGAAGGTGGACTTATTGATGCAACTTATTTGACAACTGAATCGTTTAGCATATTTCATTTACACTTCACTTTTTTTCAAAGTTTATCTTCATCCTAGACATTGTTCAAAGACATAAAATAACAACGTCAAATTTCTAGCCCCTTCTATCTCATCTTTTTATGGACAAGATTGTATCACCAAGATACTGTAAAAAAAAGATATACCTTTTTCAAAGAAATGATCAACCATCCCAGTAAACAAGCCATTCATCTGTGAGTTATGCACCTTTTGTGCTAAACACTCACCGGCTAAGTTAAACCAAAAGTTAGAGAAAGGGTCTTTTACAATCACCGACGTTGTGTGTGGCAATACTGAAACAATGGTCACCAGCAGTACAGTTTACAAATGGCTTGCAACGTCGATCCTTCACATGTTGCAGTTGTGCAACACGCAGCGAACAAAAAGGTAGCAGAGAAAGGAGTAAAACTGAGAGTTACCGGGGCCTGTCGCAATCACGAGATCGCTGAAAAGTGAGGACAGGCTGCTGATTCAGCCGTACTGCACCCAGAGAAGATCCAAATACTGACACAGCCCCGAGTTTATTTTCCGTAATAACCGGGAGTAGTATTATCGCGCGTTCGAAACGGGGGTCTCGCCAAGTTGCCATGTTGGTCCACACAGCTCTGTTACCCCTGGAAATGAACGCATAATTACTTCACATACTTACTCTACTAGTTTTATGTATAGTAAGACAGAGGTACTAGGTAGATTGACATCTTTACGAACACTCAACAGCATGCGTTTAATCTGAAAAGCAGCAGCATGTGTTACTTAGCTGTGATGACGGAACTGTAGCGGTCAGTCTTGACTTATTGTGTTGTTACCTTCTTCACATGGACCTGTCCCCAAACCTACCACCATTCTTTCTCTCATTTCTTTCTTTATTTCTTCTTTCTTTCTTTTCTGCATCCATCAGAAGGGCCCAGGGTCAGCAAATAGCAAGACAACCTGCATCATTTTTCAGGCAATATGAGTCCAAGGGCTGTAACGCAACGACCGATACGGTGAGACTGGCATCCATACAGCATCACTAGACAGTTCAGTTCGATGCTCCTTCAGATGGAATATACCCGAATGCAACGAAGCAACATCAGTGGCTTCAACTGGCTGGAATAAAGAGGTTTAACACTTCAACCCCACACATCCAATCCTGATAATGATATGTTTTGGCTTAATTTGCATCTGATTTGACCGTCGCTGGCAACTTCAATATTCCGTAAACCAACACTGCTGACATCTGAGAAGATTTTTTGCTTGGTTAGACCATCATGTGAATCAAACGAAAATTCCTAGAGTCTTCAAAAGCCAGGAGATCCAGTGATGCACTAATATCAATAAATAACCTCTAGTGATGGCTTTCCCTCAAGCCAAACACAGACCTGGATCAAACCAACCCACCTAATTTGAAAGCAATAGCAATTAATCTCGACCGTACCAGACAAACCTACCTAACGCTTCTATACGCTATTAATTTCAGGTTAGCACTACCTAACAATAGCATACGGCACCTTTTGTTGCTTTGGACCATTCAATAAAAATAGTTAGCAACTCAGTTGCAGACAACAAGACACCACATAATGTTTTAGAAGAAATCGATTAAATATCAGTCGGAGAAGTAATAACGGAACATGGAGAAGAATAGCGGGCAAATGAGATATCCGGAACTGAAAGCAAAGTTAGAAAAAAATGATAGGAATAATGCTAACTGTCAAGGATTTGGACTGACCGAGAATGACCTTTGTATGTCTAGGGTTTAGGGTTGCACTTTCACATCATAAATGTGGCTAAGCTTGACTGATGTACAATGTGGTAATTAACTCCATGCTGTCATCGGTACTACTGTACATGATAAGGCAATAGATCATTAACTATAAGCATTTAACAACACAAGGAAACAAACAGTTCTTCACAAAAAGGGACAGAGAAGTAGATAGCAAGCACAAGCAGAGTTAATAAGTCCCATCACACGAGAAGGCCAAATGAAAACTGACAAAGCACTCCCTGCTGATACATATGCAAGACAATGTTATTATTGCTAGAGGATCAAAATCTTACTATTTGGAAGGAAGTGCTGACGACCTCAAGTGGCAAGCTGACAGCAAACCGGTTCAGAACTTGGATCAAACTGTATATAAAACTGTGTCCTGTTCCATGTGCTTAAGAAGAACCAGTACAAAATCTTTGAAAGTAGACGCGGTCAACAATACACAAAAAACACAACATGATTTAGGAAATTAAAACATGCAGGGAAGTAAAAGCTAACCAAAATATGGCAGCATATTTTGCAGACAATGTCGGACATTATAACTGTAGATGATGATATCATGTACCAACTGGTGGCTTGTAAGTTGCACTTCAGAAACACAGACTTCAACTGATGTCTAGACGAACAGGCTAGACATGGCTAGTTCAGATCAGCACGTTCACTTGTTCAGTGTATAGTGCATGGGCACAACAGTGACAACACAAGACATACAAGCCCAGCTGCCATGGTCCGACTAGCAAGGCTGACTACAGCGCTACAAGAACATTCATCATGCTGTTCTAGACTGAAAGAAGAATTCATCATGGTATGCTTGCTCCGTATTTTCAACAGTGCATTTTGCACTGTCTGTTGATTGTTCTTTCAATCTGTACCAACCTTGGTTCATTGCATCGACATGGAAACCAACCAGCCAGCAGTGAGACCCATACATATGAAATCTACTGTTTTGCTCTCTTTCTGAACAGGAAACAAGAACAATAAATAAATTTAGTCAAAGGATTGTAGATTTTCAGTACTTCAGAAATGTAGTGAAAGATGCATCAAGCTGATTAAGCTGATATGTTTTCTCTGCAGTCGCAGAAATACCTATAGCAGCCAAATTCTGCTTTTTGACAAACCTTGAAGCTACAAAGTACAGTTGAATTAACTTTGCATGTGTAATGAATAGTATCATGTATAGGCATTGACTAGACTGAAACGTCTCATATAAGTAGCTAATGACTTAATAGCATTGAAGCTAATAGGTAAAGTATGATGCTAACTTGAGCAATTTCCCAGATTGCAGGGTTGTTGGTCCTATTCTAGAGTCAGTTATCCCTCTGGACTTGGAACTTATGCCATGACCGCAAGATAGTTCATCAACGCTGCGAGACTGTGAGCCAAATAAACCTAGCCATGCAATAATCCTCAGTTAACAAAGTATCTAGGGTGGAGATTAAATCACTAAGCTAAATTTCAGCCCAGTCCTTCACCCACAGAGAAGCCCAACCTTGGTTCATTATATAGACATGAAAACCACAGAGCAGTGAGACCCCATGCATATGTGAACATCTACTCTTTTGCTCTCTTTCTGAATAGGAAACTAAGAACAACCAATTTTTAGTCAAAGGATTGTAGCTTCTCAGTGCATGAGCAATGTACTGAAAGATCCATCAAGCTGATTAGGCTTTTATATGGTTGCTCTGCAGTCACAGAGTGCATCTCAGAAGAAACACTCAGAGTGCAATTATGCTCTATGACAAGCCTGAAGGGACAAACTACAAACAAATTATCTTCGCATACATAAGTAATTGTAATTTGTATTGGGTTTGAATAGAAAAAAAAAACACGCCTCACATAAGTAGGTGATGACTAATCATCAAGAGTAGAACTCTTCCCCTAAGTGATCCTCACATTAGGGTAGACCTGCTCAGGATTATGAAGCTAATACGTAAAATATGACACCAAACTAAAGTAATTTCCCAGGTTGCAAGGGTTGTAGGTCCTATTCTTTTTTTTTAGATCTTGTAGGTCCTATTCTAGAGTCACTATCCCTCTGGACCTGGAAGTGCAACAGACAGCATGATTGTGAGAAGATAGTTCACAAACACTGTGACTCTTAGTCAAATAAACCTAACAGAATGTAATAATTCTCAGTTAACGAAGTATCTAGGGTAATGATTAAGTCCTAAACTAAACTCAAGCCAATCCCTCAAACATAGACAGGCCCTAAGGGCACACATGAAAGGATCCAAGGGTAATTACCATAATAGAATAGTTACTAGGAAACAACATATACACAATAGCGACCCTGAAAATGGAATTTTTTTACAAGGATCTTTGAGCTCACATTACTTTGCCTTAAGATCAACATTTCTCGAATCTCTGAGTCATGAATTATAACATGCAAGCGCCAAATTATTGGCAGGATTAAATTCTTTTATACCACAATTCGTTCAACATAAAGTACCATTTAAGCTGGTGAAAAGTTTTGAAACAAAACACCTTCGTCTTTGTTTCAATCCATGTCATATTGCATTTTCTTCATTTATGTACCTTTTAAATACAAATATATTTCACTCTGTGCATATTAAACTGGATGCAAACGTCAACAAGTTCATTCCAATATCTTATGATTGATGTTCCATCCAATATACAAATGTTAGAAAACATAAAATGAACAACATAATGTTGATATGCCGATATTCAATCCGTAAACACAAACAGTTTTCTATTGGACCAAAGAATGAAACAGATCCACTCCTTGTGTTAGAGTACTCACAGGTCAAAACACACAGATCAGATTAGCCTGGAAACAGAAAGGAATTCTTCTGCCTATGTCTGTCTCTTCGCACTATGGGTGTAAACAAAGATGCCACAGCCATTTGGTGTAGATGCATGGTATAGGTAGCACCCAGGGTGATCACTTTCAGCAATTCAGAAGTGTCATCAGTTTTATGAGACCTCACTCCAATTTTCCCTCAAGGTAGCCTTCTCTCATCAAGATCAATACGCAACGGTGTTGACGCTAGGATGGGAAATCAATCTTCCCAGACGGTACCCATGCTAGTTTCTGAAGCCAAACTTCCCAGGTCAACATTCAGTGCCATCGTATGGTTCAATTCCTCATTCAATGTAGAGTGACTCGACACCAGAGTCCTCCCCGCTATCGGAACCATCATCATCACTACCACTTTTTCTCTTCCGACCACCAGTATCGCCAAGAAACTTTTCCCTCAATTCTGCTCCTCCACGACGACCCCCACCAAGCTCATCCCATCCTCGTCCCATGCTGGTGAACATACGATCCAAATTCGCCTTCTCTCGGCTCATCAGTAGCAGCTCCTCCTGCTTCCTCCTTGCATCATGTATCTCATTGGAATCCACAAGCTCCCCTTTGTAGTATGCCTCCCTGAGGAACACAGTGTGCAGCTTCCCCTGGTTTCCCCTTGTGGAGATGTAAAATATGCCCTGGTACTTGAGCAAGAACTCCTTAATCTTCTTGGGCACACCAAGGGCATCCCGGAACAGCGCGAGACGCTCCAACGTGGTACGCTTCTCAACGGTGAGAGAGAGCAGCTCATGGACGCCAGCGACTGCGCGCTTCTCCATGCGGCGTTGTGCCTCAAGTGAGCGCAGGTCGTGGCCGGAGACGTCCGCGTACGGGGACGCGTAGGGGAGGCGCTGCCATTTCCAAACTGCTATGCGGAAATACTTGCCGATCTTAAAGCCCGGAGGAAAGCGGGTGGGGAACGCGAAGCGCGCGTCCTCCTCGCCGGCGCCGGGAGCTCGGTGCTCGCGGTAGTGGTGCTCCCGGGAGCGCTCGACGGTGGCGACGGTAAGGTCGGGTGGGTCGTCAGGGGAGGGCACAAACTCGACGAACCCGTCAGGGGTGAGGCGGAAGAGTGCGGGATTGGATTGAATGATGGAGTCAGCGAAGTCGTCGGGGAGGCCGAAGTCGCGGCGGAGGAGGCGGATGTTCTCGAGGCGGAGGCGGTGGTGCGGGGGCGCCAGGAGGAGCAGCTTGCGGAGGCGGAGGATGGCGGCGGAGCGAAGGGAAGATATGGCGTCGGCCTCGAGGCGGAGCGCGGCGGCGGCGCGCGGGGTGAGGCGCACGTGGAGGATGCGGTGGACGGGGTGGAGGAAGAGGTGGAAGGCGTGCGGGTGGCGCAGCATGAATTGGCCGGCGTCGAGGGGCGAGAGGCGGAGCTGGCGGCGAGCGAGCGCCCCGAGGCGGGAGAAGGACACGGACACGGCGCCGCTCCCGCCCGCCGAGAATGCGCCCGAGGGCGCGGTGGGGGAGGTGGCGTAGAGGAGCAGGGCGTGGAGCGCGAGGAAGCGGCGGACGCGCTTCTGGACCTCCATGATGCCGTCGAAGGCGTGGTCGCGGACGCGCTGCTGCTTCTGAGGGAGGGAGGTGGACTTAGAGGAGTAGCCGGCGTCGGCCCTGCCCACGGGCGCCGCCGCCGCCGCCGCGCGCGGCGGGCGGAGGGCGGCGATGCGACGGAGCATCGGGTTTTGGGGGAGGTTTTGGACGGGTTTGGGCCGGTTGACCGGTGGGAGAGAGTGGTGCTGGGATGTATTGGGTTGGATGGTACAGAATATCGTTCGGCTTTGGGCTGGTTTTGTTCTGGACAATTGCCCAATGCTCAAAAAACAAGAATTAGCCCAAGGCCGCACATGGACAATTGCCCTGCCCACTCAGGTAGAATGAAACGACTCCTTTCTCAAAAAAAAAAAAAAGTAGAATGAAACGACTGGGTTATTGGTGTCCATAGGCAAGCATAAGTCCGAATTGATGGAAAATGATAGTCAATTCACATATACAGTTCAATTCCTCATCTCATGTGTGGCAGAAAAAACAAGTCAACATGTGTGCAAAGAGGGGACACCAATAATGTTTAGATAAATTGCGAAATCCAGTATATAAGGGCGTGTTCGGATGTGGTCCGTCTTCTCCAAACTCCTCCGATCCAGCTTCCAACAGCGACTCCTGCGTCCAGATCGGAGCAGAAAACGTTCGTGTTCATAGGCAAGCATAAGTCCGAATTGACCGTTGACGAGTTGCCGTCCCCAACTTGTCCTCTTGAGAGTCGCCCGTGTGCTCTGCTCGCCGCCCCTCTCCATTTTTCTCCCCGGAGGCACTGCTGGCCGGCGAGGAGATGGTCTAGGTGGTTGGCTCCCCCTGTACAGAGTAGTTGTAGTGTTAGTACTAGTGTCTGCCTCTATGGCGTATGGCTTTGTGCCGTCTCGAAGCGTGTTGCGGACGCCGGCGAGCGGCGTGCAGCGACCTCTGATGCGTCTCCTCCTGGCTATGATGGCGAGGTGCCATGGGTGGCTGAGGAGAGCGGCATCGGCGTCTTCGTCAATAAGCTCGCGGTCTGGTGCTCCTCTTTTTGTTCCTTTTTCAGATCTCGGTGGCGGAGGAGGGAAGGAAGGGGAAGAGGAGAAGATGGGGGTTTGGCCGGCATCGTCTACATCCTGCTCTAGGTGGCTGTTCTTCTGTTCTTCGTTACATTCTTGAGTGGATCTTGCTGCCGGCTCTGGTCGGAGGCGCAGATCCAATCGCTTGCCGGAATCGGGGCGTCGCCCCCGCCGATTTGCCATGACCGTCCAGATCCCGGCGCCGGGTGGTCCTTGCGGCGACATCAACGAGGTGTTATCCTCCATAGGTTCCTGCTGGCGACTCAGCTGCTGATCGTCTTCGTCTTCATCTCCGGCGGGCCGTGGGTGGAGCTGCGAGCGGCAGCGGAATGTTTTTTGCAGAGAAGATCCCAAGGACCCAGTTGTAGTTTTGCTGTCGTTCAGGGTCTTTTCTGTTTTGTTGGGACGGCTGATCCTTATCTGGATGTAACCTGCTTTTTCTAATATAATTCCAGGTCTTTTCTCAAAAAAAAGTCCGAATTGATGGAAAATGATAGTCAATTCACATATACAGTTCAATTCCTCATCTCATGTGTGGCAGAAAAAACAAGTCAACATGTGTGCAAAGAGGGGACACCAATAATGTTTAGATAAATTGCGAAATCCAGTATATAAATTCAAAACCCCATGACTCTCATACCATGTCAAACTTTATACACTAACCAACCCCACCATAAATCCGAACTAATGAAAATAAATATACAATTCATATATACACTTAATTGGACATCATGATGACACGACTTTTAAGGCGTTAACCAAACATTTCATTCAACTTGACTGGAGCTAACTGAAATGCTAGATTTTTTTTACAAATATGACTCCCTACACATTTGCATTGTCAAAAATACCCCACTCAAAAATCTATTGTCAAATGTATCCCTAACTGGAGGCCAGCAAAGCAACACGTTTCCTTCTGTCAAAGGAGCTGGCGGGAAGTGCATACGCCAAACTAGCTGGCGAAAAGAGCTACAAACGCAAAACCAACCCGCATCTGTTAGCGTCAGGGCCCACCACCTTCCGCCATATGGAGTGGTGGGAAGTGACAGGCGCAGTGGACTTCCCGCCGCCTGGACTGGCGGGAAGTGCCTTTTCGCCACATACTTTGCCGGGAAGTGACACGTGCCGCAGCTTCCGCAGATAGTTTTGACAGTAGATTTTGAAAGGGGTATTTCTGACAATACCAATTTGCAATGGGTCATATTTGTAAAAAAATCGAAATGCTGCTACACACCACTAGGTACCCAGTTCCAGTTTCCGAGCGCGCCATGTGCCAGCAATTGTAAACGTCATGATTATACTCTTTATCAATCAGGGAATTGAATGTACGTGATTGAATTCAGGCCAGTGGATTTTCTTTTCGGTTCTCGACAGGCAATAATTGACACTAGAGTACATCATTCCTGTTGATGTTGTCTGAAGGCATGGTCAATTGACTTGCCTAGTACTGATGGTACAGTTGGATCTGTTGGGACTTTGGTACCAGATCGCATTTGGCGGCACTACAGCTAGCCTACGAGAGAGCCAATGCATCAGGCTTACGCGCACAAGCATCAAGCGAGATGATCTGGAATGAGCTAGATATGGTCACAAACATGCTCTGGTATGGGAAATTCATTTTGCCACAAGGTAGCATTTTCTCTGCAGAGAAGAGCTGACACTAAGAGAAATTCATTTCGCCACAAGGTAGCATTTTCTCCTGCCGCTGAAAAACACTTTTAAATGTCGAAAAAATACATCTCAAAATTCTATATGTACACGTCTTTGCGAAAAAAACGACATTTTTTGTGGGTCTTTGCAAAAGGACCAAAATAAATCGTGAAAATCTTGTTTAGCACCGAGTTTTGTCTTTTCTACAAACGACACAGAAAATATTGGTTTTCGATGAAACGACTTTGTGAGCACGAAGAATGTCGAGATATACGCCCCAATTCTTTTATCAGACTTTTAGTATTTCAAATATGCTTAAAATGTATTTTAAAAATCGGGCTCTCGATGCCAAAACGCCGCTCTCCGACACTAGTTTCTTTTTCTGTTGTCGTTGTTTGTCTGAAGGCATGCATGGTCAAAGGGTAGGGGTGCTGGCTCAAAGAAAGAGAGAAACCTTCCTTTCTCTCTCCTCCCCCTCTAGTTGAGAGTCCCCCGTGCGTCCTCGCCGCCGCTCTTCTCCGCCTCGGCCGGCGTTGCCGGTCGGAGTGGAGATGGAGTTGGCGGCCGGGCTCCCCTGTGTATGGTAGGCTTAGGTCTTCTCGCCGCCGCTGTAGGTCTAGGGTTAGGGTTTGAGGTCTTGTCCCATGTGGCGACTGACGATATGCCGCTCGGCTCTTCTTCGTTGGTGCTGCTGCCAGGCACCAGCGAGCTGCTGCAGCTCCTCTCTGGCGAGCTTCCGAGGTGGAAGGTCGACGATGATGAGCTGGTGGTCAAGAGTCTCTCAAATAATGGCAGATCTTGACATCACCTTCCGATGAAGTGGGGTGTTCTGACCTTCTCTCCGGTCGGCCGTGGAGGCGAGGGGAGGACAAGGTTTGGTACCCTCTTTGCTGGATTTGGAGGTGGCACTTTGGGGTTTCTGGCGCAAGAGCTATCGAGCGGTTCTTGGCGTGCGGCGGAGGGGGCGGTGCAGACTGTTATGCTCCATGGGATGGAGGCAAGGGCCGGCGTCGTGCCCTCGGCAACCTCTTCAATAAGGCTTGTGTTTGTAGGCCATCCTGTAAAGGACGCGAAGTTGTTGGTGAATCTTCCTCTGGCCGGCCGTGGCGGCGAGAGGCGGAAGAGGAGCTACCGGTCTTCTTCGTCTTCTTCAAGGTGGAGGTTTGTTGCTCTGGTGCAGTCCTGGACGACACACACGACGGCCACGGTTGCCGTCGCGATCTTTGGCCGGTTTGGCGGCCCTGTTTCCTCCTCCCTTGTGGAGGTCTTACGAGCCGGGCGCTGGAGCTCGACCGGTCGCCATCTCCAAGTGGTTTGTCCCCGGAGGTTTCGATCAGGCTGGCGTCAGAGGTTCTTCGCCGGAGGTGAGAGCTCGAGCTTGTTCCTCGTTGATCTCGACGTGCTTTGCGGAGGTCGCTGGCGATTGTTGGTGAGATGCCCTAGGACTTGATTGCTTTTTATCTCTTAGTTCTAGGGTGTTCTTTGTAAAAGTGGAAGCCTTATCTTCAAATTTTAGGTTTGTTAGGGCAAGTATTGTAAAGGGCCTCTCTGCAAAATGTACCTGTCACGTGTGATGATATAAAGCATATCCTTTCTTGTTAAAAAAAAGTCAATGGGTAGGCGGCCTAGTAGCTACTCCCTCTGTTCCACAATATAAGATGTTTTAGCATTTCTTTTTCCATCCGTATCTACACATGTTTTAGTACAAGATTTATTTGAAACTTACATTAAAACATATGTAGATATGGATGGAAAGATAAATGCTAAAACATTTTATATTTAGGAACGGAGGGAGTACTACTTACTCTCGTACCAGATGGCGAGTTGAAAGAAAGTGAGAACCCACTACTGGTACAGTGCCACAGTTAAGGGCGATGCAAACAAGGAAAAAATGTAAAACAGGAACAACACTTTACACTTGGACAGTTGGATCTACTACTTGGGACCAGATTAGCTAGCATTTGGCAGCACATAACGCCACAGCTAGCCCGCGAGCTACCGCCTCGAGCGCACATGCACAGCACAAACACGAGACTGAAGGCAACATGATCTGGAAGCTAGCTGTGGTAGAGCTCACTCTCACTCACTGACATGCTGGAGAGAGTGGCGACGCCGTGGAGAGAGCGGGCGACGTGGCGGCATTGATCGACGGCGTGATAAAGACGAACGGGAACCGCTCCCGATCCAGCCTCTATCGACTAGTACGCGACCGTTAGTTTTAGCTCCGTTCGGGACCAAGCTGGCACGTGCGTGAAAACGTGTATGGGTAGGGTATTGCTTAATCAGGAGGTTCTCGCATGAACACCTCCTCCTCAAGAATACCATGTAAGGCATTCTGAATATCCAGTTGGCGTAGATGCCCTCCCTTAGTAACAACCATAGACAGTAACAAACGAATAGTGGTGGGTTTAACCACGGGACTGAAAGTATCCTCGTAGTCAAGGCCGTACCGTTGCTTAAGCCCTTTGGCAACCAGACGCGCCTTGTATCGCTCAATAGATCCATCAGACTTTTGCTTGATTTTGAACACCCACTTGCAGTCAATAACATTCACACCAGGTAACGGTGGTACCAACCTCAATGTCTTGTTAGCTTGCAAAGCTGAAAATTCAGCTTCCATGGCATCACGCCTTTGTGGGCATGTCAAGGCTTCTCGATGATCACGTGGCTCGGACTTCACAAGATCAACAGACTGAGCAAAACGTGTAGCAGACCATGTTACTGTACCATCAGTGCGATTTTTGGGATGACGTATCCCTCGTTGTAATCGGGTCGTCACTCCTGGACGAGCAGCAACAGGTGGAACAGGTGGTGAAACCTCTGTCGAGGTCGTTGCTCCGTCCGCTGCGACAACAGGCGATAAAAGTCCGTCCGTCCCAAGGTACTGGGCCGGCTCAGTCGTTGAAGACGCGGTGCCAGGTGAGAGGGTAGGCCTAGACGAATTCGAGGAAGATGGGCCTGGCGACCGAGCTGGCGTAGACGGGCCGCTCGCCTCAGGCGGAGGCGAGACACGATCAGCCTCAGCGCCATCTGCATAGGCGGGAGGCCCGAGGCCCGAGGCCCGAGGCCATGCAGATCGACGTGTTGTGGAGCTGGAGAAGCATCATCGAGTATCTCGAGGCGTGCACCACGTCCCACACCTGCACCATGATTAGCAAGAAGCATAGGGGTATGTGCGACATCAACAAATCGGTTAGACCGTAAAAGAGAGGTAGTGGATGGTTGTGGAGTGAGAGAAGACGAGTTTTTGAGAGAATGGGAATACATTCTCATCAAACACAACATCACGCGATATGTAGACTCTATTGGTGGCGATATGGAGACACTTGTAACCTTTATGAAGGGAGCTATAGCCAAGAAACACACATTGTTTAGATCGAAACTCAAGCTTTTTATTGTTATATGGGCGAAGGTGTGGTCAACATGCGCATCCAAACACCTTAAAGAAGGTATAATCAGGAGTTTCTCCTAGCAAACGTTCAATTGGAGTTTGCATGGCGATAACACGGCTAGGAAGACGATTGATAAGAAAACATGCAGTGGTAAACGCGTCACTCCAAAAACGAAGAGGGACAGAGGCATGAGCAAGCAAAGTTAGCCCTGTTTCTATGATATGACGATGTTTTCTCTCAGCAGTACCGTTCTGTTGGTGTGTATGAGGGCAGGACACACGATGAGACACACCAATATCGGAAAAGAACTTGTTTAATCTATGATACTCCCCTCCCCAATCAGTTTGAACATGTAAAAAATTTCTATTCAGGAGACGTTCCACATGTTGTTGAAATTGAAGAAAAATTTGGAAGACATCTGATTTGTGCTTAAGAAGGTAAAGCCATGTGAAACGACTATAGGCATCAACAAAACTGCCATAATACTCATGACCACTGACAGAGATTTGGGCAGGACCCCATACATCAGAATAAATAATCTCAAGTGGTGCTGTAGTAACACGAGTGGAAAGAGAAAATGGTAACTGGTGACTTTTTCCTTGTTGACAAGCATCACAAATAGCAACTTTATTAACTAACTCCGAGGGAAGCTCATAACGATGTAAAATATGTTGGACAACTTGAGTAGCTGGATGACCTAAGCGTGAATGCCACTGCTCACGCGACACCTTGACACTACTGAAAATTTGCTTGAGAGACGACTCATCGAGAGAGTAGAGACCGCCACGACATCCCCCTCTAAGAAGAACCAGCCTCGTAGCCCGATCCTTGACAAGAAAATACCAAGGGTGAAAGTCAAAGAACACGTTATTATCGTGTGAAAACTTTCTAACTGAGAGAAGATTACGTGAAACAGAAGGAACATGCAGAATATTTTTTAGGTGTAATGGATGTGATGAAGTGGGAATTGTGGAATGACCAATATGTGTAATGCGCATACCTGCTCCATTAGCGGTTTAAACATGGTCCTTCCCATGGCATTGTTCCTTCATGGTGATTTTGTCGAGGTCATTGGTGAGGTGATCCGTAGCTCCCGAATCAGCGTACCAGTTGGGATCAACTGGATAGGAAGTTGATGTAGAGCCACCGCCACCGTGAGTCACCGAGAGAGTGGCGAGCTGGCGATCCATGTACCGCCCGTCATTGCCGGCGCCAAGTAAGTTGCGCTGGAACCTCTTGAAGCAGCAAGAGGCAACGTATCCCACTTTGCTGCAGATTTGGCAAGTGGGACGAGAGCCGGATGGTGGAGTGTTGCGCTGATCCTGTCCGCGACGATTGGCAGAGGGCTGCGCAGGTGGAGCAGCCGGCTTAGGGCTGAACACCGGCTTGGGCAGGAGAGCTGGCGGAGGAGCCTGCTGGAACGCAGAATAGCCGCCACGCGCCGAGTAGTGTGCCATCATCTGGGCGTTGGCGCCGAGCTCCGCATGGCGTGACTCAACTCGCTGTTCTGTAGCGAGCATCTGGGAGTAGATGTCCTTCACCAACATGGGATCGGTGAGCGCCCTGGCAGAAACAAGCTGGACCAGCGAGTCGTACTCGTGGTCGAGTCCCTGACAAAGATAGCCAGAGAATTCCTCCGGGCGAAGCGGAAGGCCGATGGAGGCAAGCGTGTCAGCATGTGCCTTGATCTTGTTGAAGTAGGCGGAGGCGGTGGAGCCCAACTTCTTCGTTTGGTTGAGCTCACCGCGAATATGCATAGCCCGAGCCGTCGACTCGGAGGCGAAGCTGCCGCAGAGGGTTTCCCATGCCTCTCGCGACGAGGTGACCATCGTCATCATCCCGAGGACACTCTCGGAGAGGGAGCAGACGAAGGCCGTCAGTATGGCTTGGTCCTGCTGATGCCAAGCGCTGAAGAGGGGATTGGGGACCATCTTGGGATCGCCCGACTCGGTATTGGGTATCATCTCAGACGGGCATGGAAGAGACCCATCGATGAACCCAAACAGCCGGTTACTCCGAAGGATCGGAATCACCTGGGTACGCCAGTACAGGAAGTTGTCGCTGCCGAGCTTGATCGTGATCTGATTAGTCAGATTGATTGGCGAGGTGGGAATCACAGAGACCATCTTGGCGGCCGCTGTGCCAGACGAAGTAGCGAGGGAGGAGGCAGCCGATCCAGAGGAGAACGCAGAGGAGGTATGCGAGGTGAGCGACATCGCGGAAGCGGAAGAGAGGACGTCGACGGCGCGATCGTAGATCGATCTAGGGTTAGTGCGCCGCCGGCTCTGATACCATGAAAACGTGTATGGGTAGGGTATTGCACACCTCTCACATTGGGGTGGCTTTGTATCATATAGGGGTAGTTACAGGGGTAGTTACATGATACAATATAAAGTTACATGGGTATAATACATCTAGTTTATCAGTGCGTGCGCAGGCTTTGTATTATATAGGGGTAGTTACAGGGGGCTGGCGTTTCTACACCTGAGCATAATACATCTAGTTTATCAGTGCGTGCGCATGAATGCAACGCAGTACGCACCAGATGGATGTCCATGAAAAGCTCCATTTACGATGTGATTCTTCCATTGTGGTGCCAGCTGATGGGTAAATCTAGGGTTTTACTTACCACTGAATGTGCCGCACACTACATTCACAAGTCACACAATTCGTTTCGACCCGTATGGCCTAAACAAATACAGTAGAACATACAAGTTCAAGAAAATTTCATATTGCAACACAAATACTCCCTCCGTTTCTAAATATAAGTTTCAAGAGACTATACTGCATCATGAATGCGAAATTTATGATGTAAATTTCAACGATGTAGTCTCCAAGCGTGCTAAATCTAATGCGAAATTCTTTATATCCTTTTGTGGTACATAAAAATGATAAATGTTCCGCATTGAGATTTTACACGCCTGTGTTGACTATTTCTACATCCATAATTTTTTTTTCTACATTTTTTTTTCTGAAACTTTCAAAATATGTTTTTGGATCTCTGAAAATGAAGTGCTGCCCAGATAGACGCGCGTGCGCCGGCCGCCGTGCCACCACGATACGAAGAGACCAGATGCGCAACGAGAAGCCGACGACGACCGCCGCTAGGTCGGCAGGCCCGACACGACGTGGCCCATCCACGGCTCACCACCACAACACGCCTGATGAGATGACGCCGCCACGAATCCCGCCGCATCGCGGCTGTTCTGCTCCACCTCCACGCGCTTCGCGCCTCGGCACGTCACACGGGCCCTTCCAGTTCCAGCTCCACCTCCTCTTCCTCCACGCGCACGACGCCGCCGCTCGCCGGCCGCCTAATCCTCTCACGCCTCCCGCGCTCCCTTCTCCCTCACGCGGATCGGTTACAACCACCACTAGTCCGAGTTACCACGCCAAGCTACGCGCACTCTCCATCCCGGGGACAGCTACGCCCCACCGCGCGGTGGTCTCGCTCGGACACCGGCGGGTCCCGCGTGCCAGCGTGCCACAGGTCCCCGCACTCACCACCGTCGCTGTCCACTCTGTTCTCCTCGCTTACAAGCCTCCCTGAGCTGAGAGAGAGAGAGCGCCACTTGACTCGACTCCAGCCCAGCAGCTTCTTCCCCATCCAGTAATCCACCCTCCCTCCCTTGCCTTCCACACCACATCACAGCACGACCGCGTCCGTCCGACAGAAGCAAAGCATGGAGGGGCACGGCGAGGGGAAGGGCCGGGCGCCGGCGGGGGGAGGCGGGGGCTACGGCGGCTACGAGGGGGCCAGGGAGCGCAAGTGGTGGCCCTGGCTCGTGCCCACCATCATCGTCGCCTGCATCGCCGTCTTCGTCGTCGAGATGTGGGTCAACGACTGCCCCAAGCACGGCTCCGCGCTCGGCGCCGGCTGCGTCGCGGGCTTCCTCCGGCGCTTCTCCTTCCAGCCGCTCCGCGAGAACCCGCTCCTCGGCCCCTCCTCCGCCACGTACGTTCTCCCTACTACCCCGCCCCTGCTACGTGCTCCTCTAGCTTTCGAATTGGGTGTGCTTGCGCTGGAATTGGGTTGCACGGATTTGGGGATTTATCCTGCGTTCCGTTGAGCTAGCTCTGCTAGGAGTGCGGAATCGAGATTCGTTTTCTTGGCTGCGTTCGTAGCTAATTCCTTCAGTACAGAATTTTAGGGTGTTCGTTTCGTGGTTGTAGCTCTCGCAGCGTTAAGAAGGCAGCGCTCTACTGCCGGTGTTGTGTGTGAACTCTGAAGTTCGTCGGAGGAAATCTCTTGAGCTTTTCTTCCTTGGTGTCCTGGAGCTATGCTGAAGCTCCAAGCGATTTTTTCCTTCTGAATTCGGATGGCTTCGATTCGGAATCGAAAGTTGGGGTACAATGGGATTCTGTTCTGTGATGGTGGCAATTCATTCAGATCTCTCGCTCGGGCAGCTTCAACTGTTCTGAAAATGTCCAGTTCGTTTCCATTGTCCAATCCACTCGATAATTCCATTTACCCTGCAGTTCGTCTCTAGCTAATCCTGGATATTACGATCCACCTCCGCATAACGCAAGAAGCTCAAGCTTCCTTTGTACTCACTACTTTGTGGTTTGTGCCAAAATTGCTTACCGATGAGATTCCCTTACTGACAAAGTCAGCTATGATATTTGGTACTACTTTTGTTGGATTATACCCAGTAGGTAATTCGGGTGACCAGGTTGTCGTGCAGGTAGATGGACTTGTTATTATAAATCTACTGGATGGATTTGTGGAAACTGTTCTGACTTTTGTGAAGTCTTTGTAGTAGTGCAGTGCTATAAAACAGCCCAAGCTACTGCTAAAAGTCTGGAGTTTTGTCATTGACAGTAGTGACATGTCTGCTTAGTTAATTGCAACTTGTTATATATATGTATCCCATAGGATTGCAGTTCAGTGGCCAACCATTGACCACAAAACTAACTTCGATGTTTGTTTTGACTTGCGGATTTAATCTAGATTATTTTGTCAGTAAGATGTTGTGGGATACATGCTGACGAAGTTAACGACCTTACTCTGTATTTTCAGTTTGGGTAAAATGGGAGCTCTTGACTGGAACAAGGTCGTTCATCAGCACCAAGGGTGGCGTCTCATTAGCTGCATCTGGCTCCACGCGGGCCTGATCCATTTGCTTGTGAACATGTTAAGCTTGCTGTTCATTGGGATTCGTCTTGAGCAGCAATTTGGGTTTGGTAAGCTTCTTGCAATGCTTAATCAGTGTGACTAGCATCATTGGGAACATGTTCTGTTTCTGCATGTCAACATAACTCGTGCTGTGATGTTGTAACACTTTAGCTTTCCTGTCGTCATACTATATATAAAAATAAAGTCGAAATGCAATAAGAAATCTGATATCTGAGCTGCTGGCAATACGTTTAAACTGTACATGACCTATGCTCTTAAGTCAAATTTAGATAGAATATTTTGATGTCCAGCGTGTACATTCATTTCATATTAATACTGTGTGCACTGACACTAGATATTTCTCGTGCAAGTTCGCATTGGTGCCATCTACCTACTGTCTGGTTTTGGTGGGAGCGTGATGTCTGCCCTTTTCCTACGGAATAACTACATCTCTGTTGGTGCATCTGGAGCCTTATTCGGGCTGCTCGGATCCATGCTTTCTGAGCTACTCATGAACTGGACTATTTATTCCAACAAGGTCAAGAAGATACAGAGACGCACATACTTTTTTTTTGTGAAAGACACATTCATTTTTTTTTTCTATGCAGTTGCTTATCAAACTAATGTGCTAATGCAGGTAGCAGCAATAATAACTCTTCTGTTTATAGTCGCGATCAACGTGGCAATCGGGATGATGCCGCACGCTGATAACTTTGCTCATATTGGTGGATTCGTGACGGGCTTCCTTTTGGGGTTTGTTTTGCTGGCAAGGCCCCAATTTGGTTGGATGGAACGCAATGAGTTGCCCCATACTAATCAGCCTCCCAAGTACAAGGCATACCAATATGTTCTGTGGGTCGTAGCGCTCGTCTTGCTGCTTGTCGGGTAAGGACATATGCCAGTATCTGTATTGTATAGTTTGAATCATGCATGGTTCTTACTCTAAGCACCAGTGGGACTGAGTTATAAATCAGAGCCACGCTACTTTTAATGCTAAAAGTGAAACCAAATAACCAATCTGATGCCAAGAACTCGTGTTTCAGGTTCGTGGTTTCGTTGGTGATGCTTTTCAAGGGCGAGAATGGGAACGATGGTTGCCACTGGTGCCACTACCTGAACTGTGTGCCGACTTCCAAGTGGAAGTGCGATACCTAGGCAGTTTGTTCTTCAGTTTTCTGCTTGTATGTTTGTAGATACGGACTTCTTAGTCGTTAATTACGTTTGTTCTTTAGCGAATTCTGTAAATTTGTTTGTCAGGCACTGTAATTTTAACTCGAGCTTTGTATTGTGATTTCGCATGTGATGACTGAGACGGCACACCTTCTGGTCTCTTGCATGGACTAGCTAGATTACGCGTTTCTTCCGTGCTAAATCAGATGTTAAGTTAGTCTGGAAATAATAACATAGCCGTCCTAGCTCAGTGGTAGAGCGCGTGGCTTTTAACCACGTGGCCGTGGGTTCGATCCCCACGGACGGCGATATAGCGGCCCAAGAAGAAAAGTTGTTTGATCCTTCTTTTTGTGTAAAACTGAGTAAACAAGCCAGAAATTCGTCATAATTTTTATAGCCAATATTTTTACATCTAAATTTGGACTAAACACCAACAAACGTAGGCTCTCATGAAGCACGTTGAACAGACCGTGCTATGGCAAACAGAATTTTGCAGTTTCAAAACAGGAAAATTAACAACTTTCTTTGATTTATCATGGATACAGTAACTTCAATTCACTGAAATAAAGTTCGGTTGAAACACCAACGTAGGCTCTCATGAAGCACACTGAACAAACCGTGCTATGGCAAACAAAATTTTGCAGTTTCAAAACAGGAAAATTAACAACTTCCTATCATTTATCATGGAGTAGAGTAACTTGCAATATATATTTCAAACAAAAACATTATTATTCACATTTTTCTTACAAAATATGGAAAACCCATAAGTGACAATAAAGTACTAATGACAATCTTTATTCTAACAAACTCCGGTCGATGTTTCAAGCAAATCACCACAAAGTAAACAACACTAAATTTAAAACTACACATGTATACAGTATAGTAGACTTATTGTATGTTCTATCCTTATCATTTCTTCAACCAAATGGCCATCTCCTTTGTAAACTTCCGCATGACCAGTTTTGGCAGTAATATTGAGACCACGGTTGAGTCTTCACCATTTTTGTTCTTACACTTTGTATGATAGCTTATCAGCTTTGAAGTGAAATCCCCAGCATGAGGTGTGCCTGCAGCAACGAGCTCGGCTTTTCCGAACCGTAGTGCATCGCCTCCAACCCACTTTGTATCACTAACCTCGTATGTTTTGTCCATGCCAAAAGGTGAACCCTCTCGCCATAACGCCATCAAATCCACCATAGACTTCATGCAATCCTTTGTGGTGTCTAGCTTGACATTGCGCATTAGCTGAAGTATATGTGATAGCGGCTTGGTAGCCAACTCATCGACCGTCACCTCGACCATGGGAGAGAAATGTGCATTTCCATAATAACCACGTGGGACGGAACTTTCACCATTATTGCTTCTCCCACGTGTATTCAAAGTAAACATAACTCGCACTTTTTGACTAGCTTCATAACCCAATGCGATTGTGCGGCATCGCCACATGACGGCCGTAAGCAGCTCGAATGTTGTTGTAGATTTGGAGAGATGCTCCGGGACGTGACTTCTTAAAATCTCCATCTCTTTCGGCCCAAAGAATAGATATTGCACTTCCATGCTTTCTGGTGGAGTTGATAGCATCACATCATCTCCCGTGCAATCTAACCCATTAAGAAATGGTTTATATGCCGGGTAGACATGTGTGATGGAGGGTGGCATACGTGCGGTGAAGATATCTCTTTTCCACACGGGTAAAGTGGTGGGAATAAGTTCACCACACGCAAAATCGGCTATAGATTTTATAAACTGGAGGATACCAAAACCGTCAGCAATGCAATGACACATGTGAAGCCCAATTACGAATCCTCCACATTTAAGTTGTGTAACCTGCAAGAGACATCACATATATACAATAAGAAGCCATAAATGGTAGCATGAAGTTGCCTAGTTTGAATTTAGATATGGAATCTAAATAATTAAGTCCACATATGAGCCATTCATCTTTCCTTTTAAAGTTCTCATGTATATGGATGCCAATTGGATTCCAGAAGCAAATAAGCTTAGTTTGAACTTGTTTCCTCTCACTAACTTATTGTTGAATGAGTATTATATCCATCATAGTTGATAATTAACTTAGATATTTCCCTACCACAAAAATAGAGACATGCATAGTGCAAACTATTTTTTAATTAGGTGTGCAATCAGTCAGTTTAGATTGTTTAGTCACAACACCAAATCAACATAGAATTACAAGGCAAAATCAAATTTACAAAACCAATACTTTTCAGATACATGAACAAGTTTCAAAATTTATTTTCTTTATTATGAGAAACTTAAAACGATGAGTTGTCCAGTAGTTAGGAAAAATAGAAAAGTATAACCCCAATTGTTTTTGAGCAATCTTTTTCTATCTATGCAAAACTAAAAGTTGACCAGGAAAAGCTAATGGGGAAATTTACTCTCTTTTTCTTCATGTAAAGCTAAAAAATTATCCAGTGAAAATTTATGTGATGCAACGCTCTTTCCCTTTCCCACTTTGTCGGAACTTATGTTAGTATGTTGCTTAAACATAATCACACCAATAAGTTTGTATATTATCACCCATAAGCTATATCTGCTGTTAGGAAACATTACCTGAAGGAAAAGCAGAGGTTTGCCAACCACATCTCTGGTGTCACCGGCGTCCGCTAGGAACTCCTCGACGCGTGGGTACGGCGGCACCAGCGGCTGGCCGAGGTCCTCCAGCCGCACGTCGGCGTAGGCCTCCACGAACATGACCCCCTCCCCGGTGCAGTCCACCACCAGCTTGTTCCCGCCCGGGATCTTCCGCAGACGGCCGGCCATCGGGTAGTAGAACACCAGAGCCCCGGCCACGGCCGCCTTGATGCCCTTGGCCACCTTGCCCGGCCTGACGCTCTCTCCGGGAGGGCTGCGGAAGAACCCGACGATGGACTCGTAGAACCTCAGCGACCACTGGTCGTCGAGGTCGGAGAGGGCCTTGGTTTCCTGCGGCGTCGGCCGCGCCGGACGCACCAGCTCGGGCTCGCTCCGGCGTGCCGTGAATGTCACCATGGCTGGCCGGCTGGCTATGTGGATTTGGTGGTGCGTTTGTTGCAGGGAGAGTAGCACAGAGAACTGAGTGCTGATGCAGTGGAAGACTTGGATGGAAGCTGATCACTCGTTTGTGGTTTGATGACTTGACATGAGCTGTGTACGTCCATCCATATATAGGCAGAGCGTTGACCGGTGAGCTCATGGGGATCGTTACTGGTTCAAGGATGGCAGGATAAAGAAAGAGTATTCCAATGTATGCGGGCGTACAGAGTTGAATTGCCGTAACTCTTTGGACGAGAGAGTCAAGTCGTGTGCTCTTGAGAATCAAGTCGTGCCGGCGCGGCGATTTCTATACTACACGAACACGACAAACCCGTCAACTTTGATCCGTTCACTGTCCCAGCCTGAATGAGCAAATCCATTGTTTCATGCAGTGGTGACGTTGCCCACATAACTGTTTTTGACTTACTGAGTATATCAAGGGTTGTCTTTTTATTTTCAACAGATTGGGCTAAGTATCATTTTTGTAGTCCGTGGTTTCAATATGTGACATTAATTTTAGGCGACTTAACTCCACCTTTGCTATTTTTAAGCTAAGTGCATTTTTTTAGAAACACAGTATAAACACAGACGTTTGCATACATACACGTACATACACTCTCCCTTATGAACATACACACATATACATGCTATCCCTATGAACACCTCTAAGAGACTGAGCCAATGGGTCTGGTTTTGAGATTGATGAAGTCAATACATGTGCCTCACTATGGACAGGAACGTCCCCTCCCACTGAAAATATATTCCGCCTTTATGCAACACAGGGACAATGTTTTGATTTTTAGTTTATTTGAAGAACCTAATGCAATAATCTTTTCGGCTGATGTAGCAACTAATTTTGGTTGAAGTGTTTGTCTTCTAGGCTAACGTGTCAGAAAATTTCGGTGTACGAGTCACATATATTACTAGGAAAACCCTTATAGAAAATAATATAGCGTCGACGCGCCCAATTATAGATGCGCCGGTGGTACTTACCGCCGGCGCGACGGTACAAGTGTAACATCCCAAAAGTAATCCCCTTTCTTTCAATTGCTTGTTAATTTTATTTCATGCATAAATTTTTGTTGCATTTGTTACATTTCCAAAATTCAAAATAAATAATATGGTTTAATTTATGTCACCATCACTTGTGTGCTAAATAATTTTGCAACCAAACGAATAAAACCAACTTTATTTTCTTGTCAAGCTAATAGATAAGTTTACCAAGTTTGTGTTGTTAACATAATTATTTTGGTAAATTAAAATGGACTTAGTTTGTTTTCTTAATTCTCTCCTTTTCTGAAAATTCTCTGGAAAAAGAAAAATGCAAAGGAGAAAAAAATGGAATCGGGCCGCAGTTCTTCATCTCCTCTCTTTCCCTGGCCGGTCGGGGAAGCCCACCCGCAGCCCATCAGCCGGTCCACTTTTCCCCAACCCGGCATCGTCCTCCTCACCTTTAAGCGCCATCGCTCCGACGCCATTTTCCATCGCCATCTTGCCACCGGCCGCACCTCACCTGCCCCGCTCCTCTCCTCCTATAAAGCGCCAGCCCCAGCTGCTGCCTCCCCCAAACCCTAGCTTCCCTTTTCCCTACCGCCGCGCCTCCCTTCTTCTTCTCCTTCCTCTCTTCCCTTCCACCCGAGAGCACCACCACCTTCACCAGCCGGAGAGGATCGTCGTCGCCATGGGGTAGTAGCGGAGGAGATCGGCCACCACGTCGACGACCACACGCAGGAGCAGGATCCCGACGGCAGACCCAAGGCCGGCGTCGACTACCCTAGGGTCTTCATCGTCTACTTTCCCCGGTGTTTCTTCCTCGGGCCGGCATCTACCCCTCCTGCACCGGCTCTTCGTCGACTACCCTCTGTCGCCGATCTGCTTCCTCTGCTTCTTGGGTGAGCACAGCACGCCTTAGGGCCTTTCTCCGTTCCCCCCTTGCTCTGGCCCGACGCCGTCGCGCGTCGTGGTTTCTCTGCCGCCATGGCCGAGCCGCGCAAGCATGAGCTCGAGCGCATGCTCGACCTCGAGCCCGTGCGCTCCTGCACATGAGCTTGCACACGCACGGCCCCTGCACCTGCACCACACACGCACGTAGATCCCCGCCAGAACGTGGTCGTCGCCGGCCACCACGATTCTGTCGCCGCCGACGCCCCTGTTATCTGAATTTTTGGTTCAGTTTCAGTTAGCCTGCAGATCTACTACTTGAGCCACCGAAGCAGCCTTCTAACACCAGATCGATCGCGGATCGAGTACCCGATCCGGCGATTTAAGCCACCCCTTTTTTCCCTTTTTCTAGTCACTAACAAGAAGGCCCATGGGACCCACCTGTCATCCTCTATGTGTCGATCTCCCTCCGGTGCAAATAAATGTCAGATCTAGATCTGGAACTTATGCAGATCAGCCCTGTTTTCAAAAATATTTTGCAAATAGGCCCCTATTTAATTAATCTATCCTGTTTTTGCAATAATTAAATAACACATGAAATTTTGTCAAAAATTAGAATAAAAATATGTTTTCAAATCAGAAAAACAAAATCTACCCAGATATGAATTTTGTTTGAATTTTCGAATTATTTTAAATGTTTTAAATAACCAAATCTTTTGCAAATTATTTAAACTTCTAAAATTCATTACTTTTGAACCACACCTTCAAAAATTATGAATTTTATATCAAATTAAAGCTAAAAGTGCAATCTGTTTGAATCTATTTTTGCATGCATGAATTAAATAAATTAACTTTAGGGTTCTTTGGAAATTCAATTAATTGAACTATAAAAATGCTTAAATTGCATTAGTTGTTTATTAAATTGCTAATGGCTAATTTTAATCTACCTAATAAAATGTTTAGCACTTAAATTGCTGCATTCTTAATTTGAACATGTCATCATCCTTGTTTGAATGCATTTGTATTGATTTTCCTTTTGTTATGTTTTGGGGTTATCCGTAGACGACGACGTTGCTGAGTACCCCGACACCTCCAAGGATCTAGCCCAGTACCAGGCTACTGAGCCAACAGGCAAGCAGCCCCTCCCCAACTTTCTCATGTGATGCCTATGCCTGTCTTGCATGCTTTAGGACTTCCGTTCTGTTGTGTCTTACGATTCCTACTAGAATTGCATAGCCTGTTAGAAGTCCAGATATTCATGATATGCCTACCTATATCCTATGCCTGTTTTCCAGTTACTATCTACTAGCATGCTTAGGAGTTGATTGTGGTCTATCACATGTTTAGCTATTATATCTTAATAATTGAAGACTTGCTATGTGGGAATCACTTTATTGTTAAAGATGAGGCACCGGCGGAAGGCCAGTTTATGGTGTTTTGTTCTGCTAGTGTCGCCTAGGAAAAACCGTTCTTTTCCGCTTATCCAAGAATGAGCGCCCTACCCACACGTGGGAAGACTTATGGAACTCCCCTCAACTTAGTACCGGATCTGCTATATTGGTTAGGGAGCCACAAAGTAGTTCAGGTGTTTACTATTTGGAGCATACGCACAAGCATGATGTTGAAGATGAGAGGTTACAACTATGGGGGGCGCATATAGGTTTGCGGCACGTGGCGTTTATCGCATGTTGACGGAGGAGCAATCGTATGAGTGTTACCTCCCGAAGCCGTCCACGCAACGTTTGGGCCCGCAAAGGAGTTTCGGCCGGGCTCCCCACGTGGATCAGTCTCAGATAGGTGGCTCCCTATCCAATGTAGTAGTGAAGGGGAAGGTCGTGTTGAGATACCTTTTGCCTTTGTGGCATGTGGTTGATCGAATGTGTATGGTTACATTTGGGCACCCCTGCAGGGTTAAATCTTTTCGAAAAGCCGAGTCCGCGGTTATGGACGACTTGGGTAATGTGCTGGCTAAAAAGATCATAGACATCACCGTATATCATGAATAGCTAAATTGACTAGTAAATAGCCATATTCAAATAATAACCTGCTAAAATTTGATCAACGTGTGAGTGTCCGGACTTCTTCCTCGTGGGTATATGATACGATGGAGTTGTCTCAGGACGGGTATTGCTTGGTGAGTAGTATAGCCCAGTAGCGCAAGCGCTCTCTTTCCTCTTTCTAATTAGACGCAAGTTGTAGCGTGTCTTCTGTAGTTGTTAGGTGCTGCTGCTGCTAGTCCACTATACAGCCTTTCCTACCCCAATTGCATGTGCACCGTACTTATTTTACCCTTGTGCGTAAGACTTGCTGAGTACCCCCGTACTCATACCATCGGGTGTCCGGTGCCCGTGTTTTCACCGATGCAGGAGCGACAGCAGAGTTCAGCGACCCAGATGGAGGCTACTACGTGGAGTTCGATGCTGACTACGACGAGTAGATAGAGATCCTAGGCGGCAGCCTGAGACCACCGTGGGCGGGTCCTCTTTTATTTTCTGGCCTATGGCCGTTGATGTAGTCTGTACTCAGACGAGTGATTGCTTCCGCTGTATTCGGGACGTATGATCCCCTGTGATGTATTAAAAGTATTTCAAACTATGTTTATTTATCTTTTGTGTCGTGCTTGTTCATGTGATGTAATCCAATTGTGGTTCTACTTGACGAAATGTTCATTTCCGCTAAGTGGGGCTTACAGCAAGCGCGCGCCGACGCTAAAAAAATACCCCCGGCGCACACCGTACTATCCACGCCGGCGCTAAAGGGGAGCCACCCCCCGCCCCCTCCCCCCCATACCCCCGGCGCGTCCACTTCATGCGCGCCGGCGCTAACGTCCCTACCGCCGGCGCGCACGCGTGTGCACGCACCGGCGCTAAGTCTCGGTACCCCGGCCTCAAAGGCGAAAAATACCCCCGTGCACTATGCTTCCGCGCGCCGGCGCTAAAATGTACCGCCGACGTGCATATAGAAGCACGCCGGCGGTATCCGGCTATAATAGAAAATGATAAAAACTTCAAAAATTAAAATGCTTCGAGATGCGGAAATTCAATTCGGAAAACATTGGAGACGAAAATAAAAAATAGTAAAATATTATGAAAATTTCTGAAAAAATTGGAGAGACACACAAATGAGTTGTTCACACTCCTGAGAATTTTCGGAATGAAAAGACATTCCCTGCACTCTTTGCAAAAAGGATAAAATAAGTATTTTCAAAAATGTGTTTTTACATCTATTTTGACCACTCATTTTGTCTTTTTTGTACAGAGCACATAAAATTTCTTTTCATTCCGAAATTTTGCACGAATGTGAACAACTCATATGTGTGTGTCTCCAATTTGTTTCAGAATTTTTCATAATATTTTACTATTTTTTTATTTTCGTCGAAAAAACGGCAGCTAGTGAGTTCGGGTGCACAAGCGCCGCTCTACATCTAGTAGTTAGGAAAATTAAAAAACATAAATTTCGACATGTTTTGCAAAAAGTGTTATGAAAAAGTAAAACAACTATAACTTTTGCATACGATGTCAAAAAAGTTTAATATATCAAATTTAAGTTATCCTCGAATTTAAGTTTTTTATTTTCAATTTTTTATTTTGACTCACAATCATTGTATTTTTGACATTTCTGAATTTTTGAAGTTTTTTTTTGATTTTTTTGAATTTCTGAATTTTTGGTCAAAGTGTGGTCAAACTATTCAAACTGTGGTAAAACTACTTATTCAACATAGATTATTATTACTGGACAAATATTGTTTTCTAGAATAATAGTTTGAAACTCAGCTGGTGAAAGGTGTGACATCATGTTGAAGGGCTTAATAGGATTGATATGATACATATATTAATACTTTATAACTTCTTTCTCGAAACGTGCTGGAGCAATTTGAGGATAGGTGACCGACCGAGAAGTTGACCAAAGCTGACCAATATAAGCGTGCTTAGTCAAAAAATTCAAATATACGATTAAATTTGAAAAAAATAAAAAAAATTGCAAAAAAAAATTATAAAAAATTGCAAAAAAAAGTTACCGCCGGCGCATAGGGTGGTTTGCGCGCCGGCGCTAACCGCTATACCCCTGGAGCATAGGCGCGCGCCGGCGCTATAGGGATACCACCGGCGTGACTATCGCCGGCGCACGCCCTGCGCTGGTGGTAGCCCAATTATGCGCGTCGGCGGTAGCCTTTTTCTAAGTAGTGATATTTTGGTTCACATTTCATATTTGATAAAATAACCTATTTTGTAAATCTTGTGCAAATTTAAAATGTGGTAGATATAAACCTGTTTGCTCAGATGAGTGAATAAGATTGGTGATGAGGCCAATTCTGGTGGTGCATACATATGTTTTTAGGATGATTCATCATTCATTTGGTAATAATGATCAAAGCAAACTTATTCAGATTTGATAAACCAAGAAACTGATAGAAATTAGCTCTTGGCTATTAATGTTCTATACAAAAGTAATTAGTTTTTTTGGACAAAAGAACAATAAACCAATGCATGATCAATCCAGCCTCTTATGGGTACAAACTGAAGCACAACACTAGCAAACCCTAAATTTTTGGCATACAAATTTGCCGATTCAAAATAGAGAATAATAACCCTATCAATCAATTTGAATTTGACACGTTGTATTCAATGGGGGCACTCTTATCGGTTTTGGTTCATCGATCCTTCAGATACTTACTTTTGATCCTTCGAGTGGAATGCTATTGCCGAGCTGCACAACTAAGTTTAAATACTTTATGTAGCTTCTTCTACACTAGATGTCAATTACTGCTGAGATACTTGCAATTCAGTGTTGGGACAAAGATAACGATTGTCAACTTTGCGATATGGAGTTCAAGGCCAATGAGTATCTTGCTAGGGATCATTTTATTATTTTAGCGGCTTTAGGGAATTGTATCCATCTAGCTTGCAAAAACATGAATCTGTACTCTTCATCATTCTCTCGATGATTTGTGGGTATGAGCATAAAGGGTATGGACATGATTCAACATGTGTGACGCGGTGATGCGCTTCATGCAGTCCTATGGAATATTTTGTTTGATTGTAATCATCAATTTTTCAAGGGAAATACACCCAGGTGATACAATTTTGCTTATAGGATAATGAACAAGCAATCACAATGGAGATTCGCACAATCGGCGGCGGTGTGACTTTTGAAATTTTCTTTCGTGAACGCCATGTCCCTTGAACATGATTTTTTTTCTATCATAACAAAGTCGCACAATGCTTTTATTTTCCTTAAAAACTCCATCAATAACATTACGCGGCAAGGTGCAAAATTCTTGTATGGCATGTAGAGTAGCAGCATGTATAACAAAATAAGGAATGCATTGCTTAAATATGTTTACAGCAGTAGATATTATAACGAGTGACAACAAAAGCATTCATACATATATACATAAAAGTGTAGAACCAACTTGTATGGTGCCTCCAACATTGTTTTATGGTAGCACACAACCAACTTGGACCGAAACTTTAAAACAATACATGGGTATAACATAATCAACTTATTGTATGTTTTTCCTTTTTTTATTTCTTCAACCAAATGGCCATCTCCTTTGTAAACTTCTCCATTGTTAGTTTTGGTAGTAAGATCGATACCACTGTAGAGTCCTCACCATCTTTATTCTTACACTTTGTATGATAGCTTATCAATTTTGAAGTGAAATCTCCCGCATGTGGTGTGCCGGCAGCAACCAACTCAGCCTTCCCAAATCGCAGTGCATTGCCTCCAACCCACTTTGTATCACTAACCTCATATGTGTTTTCCATGCCAAATGGTGACCTCTCTCGCCATATTGCCATCAAATCAACCATTGACTTCATGCAATCCTTTGTAGTATCCAACTTGACTTTATGCATTAGCTCAAGTATATGTGCCATCGGCTTTGTCACTAGCTCATTGACCGTTACCTCAACCATGGGAGAGAAATGTGCATTTCCATAGTAACCACGTGGGACAGCACTTTCACCATTAATGCTTCTCCCACGTGTGTTTAAAGTGAACATCACACGCACTTTCTGGGTAGATTCATAACCAAGTGCCAATGTGCGGCATCGCCACATGACAACAGTGATCAACTCAAAATTTGTTGTAGATTTGGAGAGGTGTTCTGGGACATGGCTTCTCAATTTTTTTATCTCTTTTGGCCCAAAGAATAAGTATTGCACTTCCATACTTTCTGGTGGAGTTGATAGCATCACATCATCTCCCGTGCATTGTAACCCATGAAGAAATGATTTATATGTTGGGTAGACATGCGCGATGGAGGGTGGCATACGAGCTGTGAAGATATCTCTCTTCCACACGGGCAAAGTAGTTGGGATGAGTTCACCACATGCAAAATCAGCTATAGACTTGATGAACTGGAGGATGCCAAAACCATCAGCAATGCAATGGCACATGTGAAGCCCAATAATAAATCCTCCACATTTGAGTTGTGTCACCTACAAACCACATATATATTGTTAAGTCACATATGGTAACATGCTATCTTACTGACATTTATATACACATTTTAATAAGAAATGGAAGTACCTAATTTACATCATCCACCTTACTTCATCAAAAACTAGAAACATACTTAGTGCAAACTATCATTCTTAATCTAGGTACAATAATTCAGTTTAGTTACAGCACCAAAACAACAAAACAAGGTTCATAACAAATTTGAATTATGGAACACATTAAATAAATCGGTTTTGCTAATTCTCAGGCGTCTGATTTTTTCTTAAGTCTCAATCACCCCCAAAAATTGCATGAGTTGCACTTTTCTGGGAGAAATGTGCAATTGCACTTTTCTGTCAGAAAAGTGCAACTCGTTCCAGTTGCACTTTTTTTTGAACTGCAGTTGCACTTTTCTGAGGTGATTGAGACTTAAGAAATTCTCAGTCGACTGAGACATAGACAAACCCTAAATAAATTTCAAGTATAAGTTTGTTTTCGCGAGAATGATAAAGCTGACTAGCCTTTAGTTTTCCTTCATATTGTCATGCAGTTCTCTTTTCCTTTCCTCTTTTTACCACAAATCTTATGTGAGGTATATATAGTAGTAACAAATGTGCTACGAATCAACATACTGCCGGTCATAAATTATATTACTATAAAAAATGCAAATAAGAAGGTAAAAGATACATTTAAGAGATATTACCTGGAGGAAAAGGAGTGGCTTACCAACGACATCTCTGGTGTCGCCGGCGTCTCCCAAGAACTCCTCGACGCACGGGTATGGCGGCACCAACGGCTGGCCGAGATCCTCCAATCGCACGTCCGCGATCGCCTCCACAAACATCACCCCCTCCCCGGTGCAGTCCACCTCGAGCTTGTTTCCGCCGGGGATCTTCCGAAGACGACCAGCCATCGGGTAGTAGTACACGAGAGCCCCCGCCACGGCCGCCTTGATGCCCTTCGCCACCTTACCCGGCCTGATGGTCTCTCCTGGAGGGCTGCGAAAGAACCCGATGATGGACTCGTAGAACCTCAACGACCACTGGTCGTCCAGGTCGGAGAGGGCCTTGGTTTCCTGCGGCGTCGGCCGTGCCGGACGCACCAGCTCGGGCTCGCTCCGGCGTGCCGTGAATGTCACCATGGCACCTGAGTATGCGAAGGTGCTTGTGTCTTGTGTGTGCGTGTATGTGTGTGGAGAGAGTGAGCAGAGAATTGTACTGAAGCAGTGGAGGCTGAAATCCGACTCTCGTTGCAGTGGTTTGGCATGAGCTGCGTATCCGAGCACACATATATAGGCTCCTGGTGAGTCCATATGCTGATGGTCAAGGTGACTGGTTCAAGGATGGCATGATAGCAAAACTAACCAGGGTGTACATCGTTGAAGGCTTCAAGCGTTGTCGTAACTCCTTGAACAAGTGAAGCCCGCCTCTGGAGAATCAGGTCGTGCAGGCGCGCATATTCTTACTTGATCGCTCCGTCAACTTTGATTCGTCCGTCGTTAGCTATCACGCGACGTGAGCATGGAAGCAGATCCATCGTTCATAAGGAGTAAAATTTATTTTTAACCGGCGAAAAGACAATTTTTGCCTCATTTGTTGTTCATGAAATATTTCGACAAATTGACCATATATAGAAGAAATAGATTTTGTACTCTAAGTGCAACAATTTATGCTTTAGCTGGCTGAGTTGGGCATTTATACGTGGGCTAGCCTCCCAGCCGAGTCACATCTCCATCTTGGTCCTTCAGCTTGAGTCGACTTCGGCTATGCCCTTCACTAAATCATCGGGAACCCTATGCTCCGCGTAACGCGGAGGAAGTTACGCTCCGCGTACCCACTGGCGCTAGTGGGTCGGCCCATTTTGAGCTACTCCAGTTTTTTTTTTCTGTTTTCCTTTTGCTTTCCTGTTTCTTTTTCGTTTTACTTTTTCTGTCTTATTTTATCTTCTATTTTTTATTTACTTTTTTTTATTTTATGTTATTTTTTCGTTAATTTTTTCTTCTCTCTTTCTACTTTAAGTTTTCTTTTTGTTTTGTTTTTCTAATGTTTTCATATTTTTAAATACAACTTAAATGTTAATGTTTATGTTCATACAACTTAAATGTTAATGTTTATGCTATGGAAAATATTATAAAATTTTCCTTGTCTTAAATAACATTATATTAAACAAAAAATTCTTATGTCATAAATGTTCTTCTTTGAAAAATCATTCAAATGTGACAAAATGTTTTTATTGAGAAATCGTTCAAATGAGATACATATTTTATCGAAAAATCAGCAAAATAACAGAAAAGTGATATTAAAAAAAAACATTCAAATAACATAATTATTCATGTTTAAAAAATCGTTTAAATAAGATAAATATTTTATTAAAAAATCGTTCAAATAACTTAATTGTTCATGTTTTGAAAATCGTTCAAATAAGACAAATGTTTTATTAAAAATTTGTTCAAATCATAAAATTGTTCATGTTTTGAAAAATCATTCAAATACGATAAATGTTTTATTGAAAATTTGTTCAAATAACATAATTGTTCATGTTTAAAAATTTTAAATAAGATAAATATTTTATTAAAAATTCGTTCAAATAATATAAAAGTTCATGTTTTAAAATCGTTCAAATATGATAAATATTTTTATTCAATAACGTTAAAATAACTTAAAAGTTCATTTCTTATTTTCTTTTTCAATTTTCTTTTTATTTTATTTTTCGTTTTTTGAATAATTTCCAAATCTGAACATTTTCAGAATTTGAACTTATTTTTAAATTTGAACATTTTTAGTTTGAATAATTTTGTATTTGAACTTTTTCAAAAATAAACTTTTGAATATTTTCAAATCTGAACATTTTAAAATAATTAATTTTAGAAAATGTAAACATTTTTAAATCTGATTTTTTTTATTTAAACGTTTCAAATCCGAACATTTTTAATTTGAACGCTTTTCAAAAAAAAAAAAAACAGGAAAAAGAAAAATACCAAACAAAAAAAAACCTGACCGGAAGCTCCCAAAACCAGAAAAATCGAGCCAAAAAACAGTCGCGAGCGAGCTGAAATAGCGCAAGAAGCAAACGCGAAACATGGGCCGGCCCATCTAAGCATTCGGGGGTACACGGAGCTATGTAAACTCACGCTAAACGCGGGGTATAGGAGCCCCCCTAAATCATGACGGCTGGCAATCACGACTTGGGGGCTTTTCTGATTGGCTTTATTTTAGTTTTTTTTACTTTGTGTTATAAGCCAAAAAAATGCACCTAAATATTCAATGCTTTATTTATTTATTTTTGGCGAATATTCATTTTTTCTTTGCCAATATACAAAGCCAAAAATAAGCCAGATCATATGAATGTGCTTTTGGTTTTTGAAATCCAAAAACCAATACCCAAAGTTTTTAGCTTTCAAAAGCTAAAAGCACCTACGTATTTTTTTTGGAAAACGCTTCCTATAGGCCGACCTACGCGACGAAATCGTAGGTCGCCTCGAGCGTACTACGCCCGCGCGCGCTCGCGCGCTTCCGCGCGGGTCGCTAGCACCGAACGGCCGTATGGCAGCCCAATTACGCGCCTCGAGCCCAATAACAAAGTTTTGTACTTTTCTGTCCTAATTTTAACATGTGAAAAGAGCCCAACAGCTCCTCTTGGTTAACTAGCACACCTACGTTCGTTAAATTTTTGTAAAACAAAACATGCACAAGATTGTTGAGAAGGCATACGCCTATTTTTTGCAACTTTCTTACGGTGTTGCAAGTTTCTGTTCCTGAGTTTTTTTCGATGTTGTGTACGTTCTAGGCGCTAGGCGCTACACTTATTATTTTTTATTGTCATCGTTTGTGATTTTTGTTGATATAGCGGATGATTTTTGTTGCAAAATAAACCTGTAGCAAAAAAAGTTGCTTAACCAATTTTTTATTGCTGCAAACGATAATTTTTTTGTTGTAATCGTTTGAGATTTTTGTTTAAATTGTTGGTGATTTTTGTTGCAATTCAATCTGCAGCCAAAAATTATTGTTTAACCACTTTTAGTTAAAATTGTTGTAATCCTCAGTCCTTTTTATTGTAATAGTATGTAATTTTTGTTGTAAATTAATATTCTCGATGATGTTTTTTACATGTTTTGCCAAATGTTGCAAACACATGTTTTTTTGTTGTCGTCGCTTATGTTTTTTATTGAAATAGTTGATGATTTTTGTTGTAAATTAATATTCTCGATGATGCTTTTACACGCTTTTGCCAAATGTTGCAAACATATGTTTTTTTGTTGTTGTCGCGTATGTTTTTTGTTGAAATAGTTGATGGTTTTTGTTGTAAATTAATCTGCAGCAAGATATTCTGTTGCTTAACCACTTTTAATTGGACAAACACATGTTTTTTTGCAGTAAGAGTTTGTGATTTTTGTTGAAACCATTGGTGGTTTTGTTGCAAAGCAATTAGCGTAAAAATAATTGTTATTTAACCATTTTTGTAATATCACTTGTTTTCAAAATGTAATATTATATACTACCCATCAAAATAAATGTTGTTTAACCACAATAATTTTTTTGTTGTAATAGTTTTGATTTTTGTTGAAATTGTTGGTGAGATTTTTGTTGTAAAGCAATCTGCAGCAAAAATTATTATTTAACCACTTTTGTAATATTAGTTTTTCGAAATGTTGCAACGATTTGTTGTAATAATGTATATTTTTTGTTGTAATACTCGAGATTTTGTTGCGAGACTAGAGGTAAATCACCACAGTGGCATTTTTGTTGTAAATATCTGGAAAATAAGGGGCAACACGTTATACCCCTTCGTTAAAGTGGGAGCTGTGATGTACTGCGGGTTTGATTTCGAAAAAAGATAAGGACAAAAATGCAAAACTACACTGTGCTATTTTCTAACCGTACGATCGCGATCCAACGGTCCGGGAGGGGACCTAAACTCCCCCTTCCTAGGGGGACCTACGCCTAGCGTTTCCCTATTTTTTTAGCTAATAAAACCAATCTAAAAAGTCAAAATAAGTCAAAACAAAGAGGCCTCTCATAAGTTTTTTCAAATATTGTCGATTTCGTCGTACCTGTACTACTTCCTGATAGTTCTTCCTACTTTCACCTTCAACTCGAACACATCCACTCGAGAATTTGTCCATGTCTGATGTCTAGAATTTTACCATGCATTAGCAATCGGTCAAAAAAGAGTGCCAACACGAACAATGTTTTGAAAACTAACCGGAACAACAAAAAATAAGATCTGCTGTATCAAATGTAGGTATAAGATTTTGCGGGATCGTTGCTCTTGCCTCTTGTACACAGCTGTATTGAAAACGTAAACCAAATAAAGGGGAACACTTCGAAGCCCAAAAACGGTTTACGTTTCTCTCTTGCCGCTCCGTCCATTTCGAAGAGAAGGCGAATAATAAACCGCGCGCCTGCGGTTCCCATGCTCGCCGGTTACAAACTCATCATTCATCCCCACTCCGCTCGCCCCGCAGAGTATCGCCCCCTTCGCCCCCGCGACGGCAACCGCCGATGGCTCCTCCTCCTGCTCGGCCCTCTCCCCGTGCCGCGCTCTCCCTCCTCCTCCTGCTCCTCACCGCCGCCGCCGCCCTCTTCGCGCCCGCGGGCGGCGTGGAGATCCTCTCCAAGTCCCGCCTCGAGCGCTGCGCCCGCGACTCGGGGGCCGGCGGCAGCCTCTCATGCGAACGCAAGATAGTCCTCAACCTCGCCGTCCCCAGCGGCTCCGTAAGACTCTCCTCCTCATAGCGCACCGATTCCCCGCCGCCGCGGAATCGCGTGTTTTCACTGACGGTGTGTTCGGGGGTGCTCTGTGCAGAGCGGCGGCGAGGCGTCGCTGGTGGCGCAGGTGGTGGAGGTGGAGGAGAACTACACGCAGGCGATGAAGACGGTGCGGGATCCCCCCGTCATCACCATCAACAAGTCCGCCATCTACGCGCTCTACGACATCTCCTACATCAGGGTAAGGCCACCCCTATGCCGTGCCCCCCCCCCCCCCCCCCCCCCCCCCCCCCCCCTAATTAACAGCGCAGAGTCTGGTTTTGCTTCAAGAGAAATCTAGTCCTAAAACCAGACAGTCTCTAGCCACTGATAGTATAACTATAATTAGCAGTCTCATTTGCATATGGACATGCCGTCAGCATTTTATTGTCTGGTTTTGCTTCAAGAGAAATCTTGTATGCATGTTGTACTGAAGAAGTCAGTTATATCACTGATGGTACCAAATGTTACCTACCAGTAACCATTATTCTCTAACAAAACATGTGAACTGATACCTGATTTATTTGCTGTGCTCGTATCTTCAGGATGTTGCTTACAAACCAGTGGAACAGTATTACAGGACCCGTAAATGTGAGTCAGATGCTGGTGTCGATGTTGTTGGAGAATGTGAAAGGTAAAACACTTAAGGTCTTGATCCAGTTGTGATAGGTTGTCATCATCAATATTTTCTGGAATTTATTCCAGTTGGTAGATCGACATAATTACACATCCATCTTTTTAGTTTTAGCTCAGCTATAATCTGTGCGGTGGCACTCCTGGAATGAGTTTATTAACATATTATAGCTCTTGTTTTGTACATTTATGCAGCACATACATTTTAGCTGTGCATAGCTAATGTTTTTTTTTCTTTGGAGTAATAATTATTACTTCCTCTGTCCCAATTATAAGATTTTTTGGTAGGCTAAATTGGCATACCAAAACGTCTTATACTTAGGGACAGAGGTAGTAATTGGTAACTAGACCTGGAAGTTTGGTAAAAGTAATTTCTTGTGCCTTTTCACAGATGTTTTAATTTTCATGGCCACTCCATGGACTTCCGCTAGGATCCAATATTTTTCTTTGGCGTTCCGAAATGTTGTATTACTAATGATGTTTTTTTCATGAATATGGTTAGGTTACGGGATCAGAACGGCCACATAATTGAGCATACTGAGGTGAGGCACATTTGCCTTTGTCATGTCTTAGGTATTAGGTAATATTAAACCAACCAGTTTCTGACCAAATAAACCTAATATTCTTAATGGCTGAACACATATTAAGAAAAAAACACATGTGAAATTCTTGCCAACATGCTTGTGTAATGTATGCATCTGTATATAGTATGCTCGTTTTGGTTCAGTTTATTGTTTTTCATCTAGGTTGATTTACTATCTCATGATGTCTAATTTTTCTCTCATTTTTTCATGGAAAATCTAATGTTTCCTCTACACTTTGAAATTGTACTAGCCGGTTTGCTGTCCATGTGGGCCTAATCGCCGTGTTGCTTCTTCTTGTGGAACAATATGTAAGTTAACAAATTGGAATTTTGTGCATTCCTGCATTTTCAATATAACAACACTGTGTTACACCATTCACACACATCTTTCTTGCAGTTGACAAAATGGTTAAAGGCAAAGCTAATACGGCACACTGTGTACGTTTTCCAGGTGATTGGTATGGGCATTAATTGTGATGTATCACTATAATATTTTATTAATATTAGCTTAATAACCCCACCTGCTGAGTTCACTAAATGAAGCTTCTATAATACCCATGACTTTTGGACTTTCAGTTTGAATCGGCGAATCTCTAGACTAGAGGCCAGCCTAGTTTGTTACGCAATATCTTAATCTCTTACTGTCTTATTTCAGTATGACATAGTCGTTAGAGAGGCGTTTTGGCTCCCGATCACCTGCTCCTGGTCAAATAAAAAATTCGGAAAAAATAGTAAAATATTTCAAAAAAATCTGAATTTTTTTGGTGATGAACATATGTGTAAAATTTCGTGATGAAATGACATGTCTTCTGATCTGTGCAAAAAAGACACATCTAGTGACCAAAATGAGATTAAAAAAATATTTTTTTAGAGCAGTGATTTTGTCTTTTTGGCACAGAGCAGAAGACATGTCATTTCATCACGAAACTTTGCAGGTATGTGTAAAACATGTATATGTTCATCACCAAAAAAATTCAGAATTTTTTGATATGTTTTACTATTTTTTTTCCAATTTTTGTATTTGACCAGGAGCATATGAGCTTGGGTTCCAAAGTGAATTTCCGATAGTCGTATCCAGTCTTCTGGTTGCTAACATCATCAAGTAGGCACTTCACATATTGGGGAACAAATGTGATCTAGTTTATTTACTTGTTTTTAAGTAGAAGACTAGGGTAGTACTTATATGCTCATGTTAAACATATATGCTGTTCACAGCATCCCATGGTTCTTTTGGTCATTGTTCAGGTCAAAATTCGAGTAAATTGTGAATCTCCATTTCTTCTAAACAGGTTTCATGTTTTTGGAATTGGAAAATCGTCAAGGGGTTACAGCATCACAGTACAAGTAAAGAAAGGCTCTTCTGTAATGGTAGGGACTGAAATTCTGCACTGTTATTTATGTATATGCAGACAATATGTTAGCACGAGTTGGCACAAGGAAAGCCATCTGGCCTGACGATGATATTATTTTTTAACATGTCTTTTCTGGAGTCCTATCAAGTTTGGGAACCTTACTTTGGTGTGCTTTAATTTTCTGATTTTGCGCCCTTTTAAGGGCTAAGATTCTGAACATTCTATGTATTTATCAAATCAAGGTGTCGTTCAAAGGACCATTTTGCTATTCTTACATTCAGTGTGTTGTTTTGGACTTTGAGTATGATGATCACATTGCAGGAGGTTACTGTTGGTCCAGAGAATAAAACGGTTGTTTCTAAAGACAACTTTCTGAGAGTAAATCTCATTGGCGACTTTCTTGGTTTTGAAAGTCTCCCAACATTCAACGACTTCTATCTTGTGACTCCACGAAAGGTACTCAGCAAATTATGATAGGCGTATTGCTGTCATGTGACTTCATAATTCGTGTCTATATCTGAAATATTGAAGGGTGTTGGTGACGGTCAACCGCAAGTTCTTGGCGATGAATTCTCCAAGTGGATGCTGTTGGAGAGAGTCCGGTTTACATTAGATGGTTTTGAGTGCAACAAGATTGGTGTGGGTTACGAGGCTTACAGAAACCAGCCTAACTTATGTTCATCACCATATTGGAGCTGCTTGTACAATCAGCTTTGGAATTTTTGGGAGGTGAGATGGCGTATTATCATGTTTTAAGTGACAAGTGTCAAGTTTCTTGTTGCTGAAACATGATGTCTTTAATATTTCTAAATTCTTAGTCTTGAGTTTTCTTTGACCGTTTGTTTCAGTCTGACAACAACCGGATAAACAGAAACCAAGAGCCCCAGTATATTGTGCAGGGAAGATTTGATAGGATCAACCAACATCCGGTTAAATGCCCACCCGTTATTTCTCGAGTCCCATTGTTATGCTAGTGTTGGATAACACATTTGATACATACCTGTTACAGCATGCAGGAGTTCATACCTTCTCTATTGGAATAACAGAACTTCTGAATACCAACTTGCTGATAGAGCTGAGTGCTGATGATATAGATTATGTATACCAGAGGTATTAATAATGTTTATGCATTTTTATTGTGCATTTACAATTGGGTTTAGAGCATGAACCTGTTCCTAAATGCTGGTACAATTTCGTACATAGATCTTAAATGTATGGCATTTGGACAAACTTTAGGGAAACGCAATTTACTATTCCAGTGTTACACCTTAGCATGATGCTCAGTACTTGTGTTCCTCTTAAATGAATGACATTTGGACAAAATTTAGGGAAACACAATTTCCTATTCCAGTGTTACGCCTTACCATGCTGCTGAGTACTTGTTTTCCGCTTTATAGAAACTATCTTGGTTCCACTTGTAATTGTGTGGCGAGATATTTTGATTTATATGTACTCCTATATATATTAAATGAGGCAAAGAGGGATTTATTTTCTATCGACTATAATGGTTTCAATTGGAAAATATAATTGTCATGCTGTAATGGACCCACGGAAATAACCGGAGTAGACATTTCCCATTTTTGTCCAATTAATGTGGTGATTTCCAGCCTCTTAGATGTTAGAGAAATGTGGAAGTTCCTTTTAACCTTGTTTTGATGATATAATGGATAGTTGTTTATGTAATAACCTGCACTTATTTCTCAATTTCAGGAGCCCAGGGAAGATAATTGGCCTTAATGTTCCTACATTTGAAGCCTTAAGTCAAGTTGGTACTGCGCAGGTCACAATTAAGAACATTGGCAAACTGGAAGCTTCATATAGCTTGACGGTATGCATTGTCAAGGAAATTACATTTTTCTTTGCAAGTACCTTTTCATATGTGTTTTTAGATAATAGGCTACCTTCCGATATCATTAATTGCGTATTTTAATTTTCTACGAAGAAGATAGGTTGATGAACTAATTTCCAATCTATTCTCCTTGCTGTCCTTGCATGGATATCATTTCCATACCCACATAGGCTGTCACACCAAACTGTTTAATTGTGATATATTTTATTAAAACATTTTTTTAATTTTAATCTAGTAGTAAAATGATCAGTAAACATAATGCAGTATATGATTTACTTGGCCTCTTCATTTTTCCTGAAATTTGACGAGTGTCTTACTCCTTTTACAGTTCAACTGCTTAAGTGGTATCACTTATGTAGAGGTAAACAGTTATTGCACTCTTCATATTTCTGCTATTATACTCTTTCTTGAGTTTTGTGGTAATACTCTCTCTTGATTTACAAGCTCCAACCCTTCATTTCAGTGTGAAATTATTTGTGTCTGAATCATATTTTCATGGTTAATTATTCATCACCGCAGTTCCCTGTTCTGGTTATATGCTTATTCAATTCCTTCTCTTGAAGCTACTCTGTAATTTCATTCGCAGGAGCAATTCTTCATCATGAAACCTGATGAAGTGCTTATTCGCGCATTTTATTTGCGTCCGTCAACCGACCAGGCATCAAAATATCGATGCGCGGGTGAGTCAGCATATGAAGACAGCTCATCTTTGTTTTTAAGTCCAAAATCTTTTTTGAAGGAATTAACATGGGATCTTCTTGTGGTCAATTGCAGCTATTTTGAAAGCGTCAGATTTCAGTGAAATTGACAGAGCAGAATGCCAGTTCTCAACTACAGCTACAGTTCTTGACAATGGAACACAGGTTTTGAATTGTTTGCCTTCTGTGTGATTCAGTTGGGATCTATTAGCTTTTGTTACTTGTTAACTAAAATAAGCACAGCAATATAGTTTAAATATGCGTATGATCTTTCATTCGAATTCCACTGTGGGTGTCTCTCTTGCCTTGATAAGTTTTTGACATCAAAGATATCCCTGTTATACAATTACCTATACCATCTACGAGATACTATGAATAAGCAACTTCTTGAGCTTCTGTTAACGTATGCTGAGTAATATGTTTTTTTATCTTGTAGTTCCCTTAGCAATCAAATCTGTTGACAGTTTTCGCACAATCTAGATTCCACTTTCATGAGAAATAAGTACCGTCCCTGACATTGTATGCTTACTCTGACCTATATGCTTGACTGTTGCCTTAAAAACAATGTAGATCGGTCCACCGAATCAGCGTCGGAAGGGTGGTATCAAGGGTTTCTTCGAGGCCATCAAAGCCCTGTGGCGCAACACGTGGGACAGCGTGATCGATTTCTTCACCGGCAGATCATGCAGGTACGTAGGCAGTTTCCTACACCAGAACAATGTTTTTTCTTTGGTTTCGTTCTCTTCTTTTGAATCTCGCTTCGCCTGTAATTTTTTTTTGAAGTTTAAGGCGGTCGTATCCGCCATCCGATTAGATAGAATAAAGGTTTAAGTATAGAGTTCGCCTGTAATTTCCCGATCCTTTTAGCTCATTAATTTCCTCCATTGGAGCAGTACCAAGTGCTCGAGCTTCTTCGACCTGAGCTGCCACATCCAGTACATATGCATCGGTTGGCTCGTCATGTTCGGCCTGCTCCTTGCCCTGTTGCCCGCAGGTTCGTACGCATCTCGTTTCATCAGGTTATTGCAATTGCAAGCACTCAGAACCGCATCATGTTCACGTTGCCGACGCTTATACTGAGTTACTGACCAAACAAAACAATTTATCTTCATGTTTCCTTTGCAGTTGCGGTGGTCCTGTGGCTTCTCCACCAGAATGGCCTCTTCGACCCGCTGTACGACTGGTGGGAGGACGTGTTTGGGCCGCCGGAGACCACGCACCCGAAGCGCGGCAGAGGACAAGGCCACCACCACGCGCACGCCCACCACCAGCACCACCACAGCCGGCACCCGCACGCACACAAGAAGCAAGGGAGCGGGGTCCCTGGTAAGCACCACCACCACCACCACCACCACGTCCTCCACAGGCACGGCGGCCAGCCCGACGCGGTGGTCGAGGGCGGCGAGCGACGCCAGCACAACCCTGCGCTCGGCGTGCAGCACAGGGAAGGGGGACACAAGCACCACCACCGCCACGGCAAGGCGCCGCAGAGGGAGAGGGACGTCGACCGCGGCGTGGAGTTCAAGGAGCAGCGCGGACATCGCGACAGGCACGGCGGCCGCGAACGCGAACGCGAGCGGCACCACTCCCGGGCAGTGTAGAAGATGGTTGCGACCAATGCCGGTCGATGGATATAGGGACTTCTCAGGAAATTAGGAACACGTTGCGACTTTTAATTCACGTTGTAGGGTTGTGATTAACGCTATCAAGTATTATCTGTGTGTCCGTGTGTGGGGTTCCTTTCCTTAAGTTCATGACAGTAGTTGCAAGTGGATTGGATCCCTCTTCACCATGGTAAACAACATCAATGTTAACGTATCTTGATTCCAGTTTAGTGCACTTTACATTTCCTCAGTTCGGTTTTCACTTTTAATTGGTGTCATGAATTTAATCTTTAGAACTGTGTATTTTGATTCAGTCGGGTTCATTTGTACGTTTGCAAGACTTCAATTTAGATATTGCAGGGTGAAGTTTTGGCACCCCACTCCCGATTTTTAAAATGCTGTTTAAGTTAATTTTGAAATTTTAAAAAATTCGGATAAAAAGTTATGTGCGTACATCTTGACACTATGTTCACGAAGTGTTTCATGTAAAATCGACATTTTTTATGTCGTGTGTAAAAAAAATTTGAAGTAAAAAAGGGTTTTCACAAGACATTTTCTTTGCCCTTTTTACACACAAAAAATGTCTGTTTTTCGTGAAACTTGTCGTGCGCACATAGAACGATGAGACGTACACCACAAATTTTTGTTTGAATTTTTTTGACATACCAAAATGTTTATACTCCCAAGTTCCAAAATGAATTTCCCCTATAACCCCTATTATACATTTATACTAGTCGATGTATATTGGGGGCAGCGTTTTCGGTCTGGTGCATATCAGCCTTTGTTTAAAATTCATTTTAACATTTTCAAATATAAGTATTTCTAAAAAATTGTTTGTACGCACATCTTCATCTTCATCTTCACATTCTATATGCGTACGAAGTCGTTTGACTAAAAAGCCGACATTCTTTATGGCCTATGTAAGAAGGATAAAATTCGGTGATTAAATAAGGCTTTTTACGAGACATATTTTTTTCACAAGTCATAGAAAATGTCGATTTTTCGCGAAACTTTGTGTGCACACCTAGAATATGGACTATACGTAATTTTTTTTTTTGACATTTTGAAATGTGTTTTTTTTTTGGGTAGAGGGAGCATATCACCCGGGAGCCAAAGTCAATTTCTCATCTATATTCATTTTCCATAACTTTTATGCGACACCATGGCTTTTATTGGTTGTATGGTAGTGGCAATCCTTGTTAAAAACAGTGTTTGGAGAGTTCAAACTTACAGCTGGGAAAAACTATAATACTTGATTGGGATATGACAACGTTTATGTATTGTTCCTTTTTGAAGGCATCGTTTTTCAAAAACCTCTTTTGTAGTCCTATGTGATTTATTGGTGGTTTGGACGAGTGATTGATCAATGTGGTAGGGATCGTTTTTTCTTTTTCTTTTCTTATTCATTTTCCTTTTTACATGTGTACATCGTTTATTTCTCCACTAGGTCATGTTAATGCGTAGTTTGTATACAACCGGTATCTTTTTTAGTATTAATATTTATTTTTATTAAGCTTGTAATGGATAAGACGTGAGGATCTTTAATCCCATCTTGTTGGGACTCTAAAAATTTGCCCTTGTTTCAACGCGACAGATCTTTCGCCTTACTTTTGCAATGATCAATGTGCAAAAAAAGCGTGGCAAGAAATCCATTACCGGAAGGAAAGGATAAACGATCAAAGTACCGGGAAAGGTTGGGTTAAAGATCTGATTCCACGTGAGTCCCCCGGCCGGTTACGACGCGCTTAAGCAAACTATAGTCGCTCACCGGCCACCGAGAACACTCCTCCCCCTCCGAGTTTTGCCTTCTCCCCCACGCTCATCTGTTCCCCCACGAGAGCCTCGCCTCCGAACCCTCCCCCCGCGCCCGCGCGCCATGGCGTGGCCGCAGCAGGAGGCGGTCGACACCTTCGTCAGCATCACCGGGGCCGACGAGGCCGTCGCCGCCCGCAAGCTCGAGGTACCGCCCAGGTCCCCTTTTCCCCCCCTCCTCCTGTACCGTTGTTTGATCCAGCCGCCCGCCCGCCCAATCTAGCGTAATCGGCCCGGCTCGCGCGGTGGATTTGGTTTCGCTGAGTATTGGATCGCTCGGTGCCTAGGTTTTAGCCCTGTTGTTTGGGCGGGGCTAGGGGGTGATGGGCTCTGCTCTGAGCTTGGTGGATTTAGGCGTGCCTGATTTGCCGATGAATCCCCTGCGTTGTGGTGCTGCTTGTGCAGTTGTGGAACGGAATTAACGCAGCAATCTCGGGGCTTATCATCTCTGTCCGCGCTACTTACTGTTTTTTTTTTTGATCTGCCGCACTACTTATTACTGTTTATGAGCCCAATCTGGTCCGTCACATAAGCCCCTAAATTGCAGTTACTGTTCCAAATTTCCAACTTCCAAACGAATTGTTCGGCAGTTTCTTGAATGGTTGTAGTGAGAGGGTGGGGTCACTTTTAAAATATTAATTGCTCGGCTTATCTGCAAGTTAGGCTTGTATCTGCGGATTTTTATTCCGTTCTTGTTCATCTAAGTTTCATAACTGAAATGGAATGTACACACGCAAATATTCTATAGTGTAGTTTCCTAATGATCCTATTGACTATGTTTGGTATCCTACACTGTGTTCTCAAAATTTTAACTCTGAGCACACATCACAGTCGGGATACCATGTTAGTTCAAATGACTTTCTTATTTCTGAAATCAATTCGTGAATGCCGTGTGGTCCGTAATTTTTTTTTGCCTATTGCCTCCATGTTGATGGTTCAAATGCAGCATTACGTTGCCTAAAAAGAGCATCATTTTGCCATCAATGTCATACTGTCGTCTTTATATATTTATTAACAATGGTTTATTGATGAATGTTACACAGGAACATGCTGGCGACCTTAATCAGGCAGTCAATGCATACTTCAATGACGGAGCCGGCACATCGTACGTGTTTCAAGTTCTCCGTACACAAATATTGCTTGTTATTTTGGTTTTTCCGAAGCGACTCTTTCCTCCCATATCCCTATAAATTGCTTATTGGTAGTAAGAGCTGCAATTAATAAGGGTAGCCTGTCTCAAAGTTTAAGCCACTAATTGCTTATGTTATGTCATTTAGCTAAAATGGCAAATAAATTGGATCAGGAGGGAGAACAGTTACCTTCCAGTTACCGTGTTGCGCTAGAGCAGATAATTGATGTCTTTATGTTTTTCCAGGAACACAATCAATCAAAGTATTGGACCTGTCAATCGTGATGACATGGAGCTGGACGGACCACTTGATAATGCATTTCAAAGATCTTTGTACCCTGAAGCCCTGCACGACCCTTTTGCACTGATGGATCCAAATTTCCAGCAAAGGTTTTTTGACAGAGTTGGCTCAGCTGGTACTACCAACCATGATGCACAAGGTTCACACCCTAGAGAGGCAACTGTCGAAGTTAAAGATAGCAACATTCAAACAGGTCCTTCTGCTCAGGCTTCTGTCGTTGAGAATGTCACTGGTCATGGGTCTTCGTATGGCCCAGGATTTCACGAGACTATCATAATTGATGATGACGATGATGAGGTGCCATATGGGCTATCCTCTCAGCATGCTAATATCCCTAGCAGTGTATCACTGCCAAACCCTCCTTTGCCAACTGCTCCTCCACTGGTTCAAGTGACAGACAATGACATAGAAGAGGAAATGATTCGGGCTGCAATCGCAGCTTCAAAAAGAGAGGCTGAAGAGCTGACAAATGTAAGCTGACAAATGTGTGTGTGTGCGCGCGCGTGTGTGTGTGCATAGGTGATAGATTACAACAAGCTTGCTGGGTCTTGACTTAACTCATTTTTTGTTAAATAAACATCAGACAGCAGAGCAAGAACGGACTCAACATCTAGATGGAACAAACTTGGGAGATCATTCTTCTGATGAAGACATGGAAACTGCAGGTGGAACAGTGGGAAGGTGAATATTAACTTTTACCCTCTAGCTCTTCATCCTCAGGCTGCCTTACGGTGGTAGGCTAATAGCAATTGATTCCTTTTGTGTTTTCTTCCTTCTCGGAGGCAAGAATTAGTTACAGGAAGGGCTGGAACATCTATACAACTAACGGATGAAGAGAGCTCACAAGAGGAGACGGAGGATGTTGAAGAAGAGCCATTAGTTAGACGTAGTTCTAGGCACATCCCTTCTGGAGACACAGAGCCAACACAACCTGTCCTCCCAGGTGACAGCCCTCCCTCAAATTCGCAGCCTCGAAACAGTGATCACCACCAGTATAACCAAACTGATTTCCCATCAGAGGTATTATAACCTTAATCTGCACCTTATTAGTATTAACTAGTAAACGACATTTACTTCGTTGCTCACATTCTTCTTTTGGAAAAGTGGGGTGGCATTTCTTCCGAGGAACATGATGAAGCTGTTATGCTTGAGGCTGCTATGTTTGGTGGAATTCCTGAAGCACCAACATATCCATTATCTATTCCATCTCATGGAAGCTTGAGTCATTATCCCCAAGTACATTCTCCACCCCCAGAATTAACTGAACAACGGTTACTACGAGAGCAGCAGGTTTGAATTTGAAGCTTTTTGCAGTGTTGATGAATGCAAAAAATATCGTATGGTGACAGCTAGTATGTTTGATTGCAGGATGACGAGTACCTGGCATCACTCCAAGCTGATCAAGAAAAGGAGATGAAGACTCAACAAGATGCTGAGCTGCGTCAGTTGGAAGAAACTGCTGCAAGAGAAGCTGCTCTTGAGAAACAAAAGAAAGAGGAGGAAGAAAGGCGTAAAAAGCAACTTGAGAAAGAGGTACCTTTCTGTTACAGATAATTCGGAGAACGATAGGATAATAAGTAACAATCTTCCAATATGTGAACGGTTGATAATTAGATGACCAATGTGATCATATGAAATTTAGTGCTTCAGTTTTTCTATAAACAACTAGTGTTTTCGTTTATCTTATGTTACAGTGATTTTATTTTCAATTTGGTTGCCAAACCAATATACAACGATATTTAGCTTTGATCGAGATGTCATGAGATTAGTGAATTATTATAGGCTTGTAGCTGATCTGTTCTTGGTTTAGTTGGCAAGACATACTAGTCAGAGTATATGATGGTTAGTGGAAGCAGTGTAGCTAAGACCCAAGAGTTTGTGCCCACTGCCCTGTGTTTCTAACCTTCAAAATTTCTGTGTGAGTTGATCCATGTTCATCTTGGTGCTATAATATAGGTGGGAATAGTGTCTAGTTTTGAGATTACTTGGGGCCTGTTTGGTTGATAGCTGAATTTTTCCACACTTTTCATGTTAAACTGTGACAAGCCACAAAAGGCGTGGCAGAAATTGGTCATCATTACTGATTACTGTGGCAAGATTTGTAACTTTTTTTATACAATACATTAACGTGCCATCGAGTATTCGGCGCGAGATCTCGGCTATCAAACTACAGAGGTTTGTAAAAAAAACCAGTCGATGAAAGGTGGACTGGCTGCTAAAAAGTGTGGCAGTAAAACAAACATTACCCATAAACAGCTACCACACCCGTGGCAAAGTTTGGCAAAGGCTCTTTGCTTGTGTTGTTTCATTGTGGCTTTCTCGATATTTATTATTTGTTTCTCATAGATCATTGTCTGGTGCGGTTTTTGGTGATATGCCAGCTATGCTGTTCCTGATGTTTTATGTAAATAGGAACTTGAGTCAAGTCTTGCCACCAAACAAGCATCATTGCCATCAGAGCCACCGTCAGACAAGGAAGGTGTTATCACACTTGTAGTTCGCATGCCTGATGGTAGTCGGCAGGGGCGGCGCTTTTTAAAATCTGATAAATTCCAGGTAAACTGCTTTTGACCTGCTAGGTTTCAAACCGGAAGCATTCATCACACTTGCTCTTGCCGCTAATACTGTTTTCTGACATGCTGATTTGCTCACAGGCCCTTTTTGATTTCTTAGACGTTGGCAGGACTTGCAGCCCAGGAACTTACAGACTGGTAATTCTATAGTGTTTTTTTTATAATATTTCATATAGATACTCCAACAAAGAAGAAATTGTGTTGATAAAAATGAGTGCAACCTAGTGTTCTTCCTTATCGACTGCTATGTCAGGCAATGGCAGTCACCTGCAAGTTTGTAAATAAAATACTAGGTTCATATGATCCTAAGAGTATATTTGTTTTTCCCAGTAAATTAAATACTATCACGAGCTACCCGAACTAATGATAGTCTGGTATGATCCTAAGAGCATACCCCCCTGCTGTATACTTTATTGAATTTCGTAATCCAGTGCCCACACAGTAGGAGGTTTATTTCATCTAAGCTTTCACTTGTCTGTAGCATTTGTTGACCCATAATTATCCATGAACCATGTGTCTCTCTAGGCAGAAGCATGGATTACAAATTCATTCTTAAGCTTCGTGGTGTCTTCGATATTTTGGTGTTATTTTAATGACCACCTATTAGCACAACATCTCCAAAAGGCAGCACCAACCATACTGTATCATGTTGGTATATGCTTTGATGGATCACTACCAAACTGGATATTCTGATATCTTGTATTTCATATTTGAGACGCATGGTGTGGCAGCCTGGCAGGACTATACCTACTTTCGATCATTAAGAAATTTTAGAAGAAAAGGATTGACATGGTGATTTGAAAAAGGGTGTGTGTGTGTTGCGTCGGCAGTTTTTATGCTTCTAATAAGCAACAAGACTAATGCTCGCTCTGGAATACATTATAAATTAAGCGCTACTCATATCAGAGGACATCGGATAGTGCTATTTTTTTGCTCCTTTGGCTGCTATGAGCTGTCAGGGGAGACCATTCTTCTGTGCCAACATTCTTATTCGTGCTGGTGCAGTGCCCACGACCTATGCTTGGTGTAAGCAATATTTACAATGTTATGTCTTAGAGCTCGTTGATTATAGCACTAGTAGTGTATATGATTTCTCAGCTTTGCCAGCGAAGGGATTCAGACAATTTTTTGTTAACCTGGCTTCCGACAAAATGTTAACCCTGTGGACGCATAAGCACAAACACGAGTAGTACATTCTGTTCGTAAAAAGCTGGATGGTACCTGGTACTTTGAAGTCATCTTCTTCCTTTCTATTTGCATATTCTGAGTGCATTGTGTTTCATAAACTATTGACATTCATGTCTATCTAGTGGGAATAACCCAACGAAAATAGGTAGATACTTCCCTAGCCTGCAGGATCGTTATGATCGTTTCAATATAGCTGTTATAAAATGTAACATCAAATGAGGAAGCATTAATGTTTTTTTCTCCATTTAGTTGGGTTTTGCGGGCATTCCTCTGCCTTTTAAGCCTTATAACTCGTACAACTCTTACAATCGTCTGGTCTCATATTTTTATTATCGTGTATGGTGCAGGTACGGACATACCCCAGGCGTGCTTTTACCCCTGCCGATGGTGACCTATCTTTTACTGAACTTGGGTTAACGAGCAAGCAGGAGGCTTTATTTATAGAGCAGATTACTGAATAGAGGAAAAGATTTAGACACAACTAGGGAGGGATACCATTTGAGAGCTGGGTTGTTACATGTTTTTATATTTGGATATGGCTTTTGGTGCAAATTTCAAATTGCTGTTTACAGTTTGTGTTGAAGAGGTGAAATCTTATTCTTTTGTGGTATGTGATGGTGGGTGATACTTTGTGCCTAAGGTCTCATGTAATGACAGGGTAGTTAAAACATTAAACAGCACGGATCCTGGATACTAAGAGACTACGTGATAACTGTAGTTAAATCTATGTGTGGTCAATGTTTGCTTGAGAGAGATGAAGCTAAGAAATCGCAAACGTTTTAGCTGTGTATCAGTAAGTTTCAGTATTTTGTTATTGATGGAAAGCTTCTGTAAACACTTCTACAGTTCTACTGTTGCCACTGAAACACTCCCGAACACATACAACTGCTACTCGACGGTTGCTCCGGCCACCGGCATCTTCTTATTCATCATCGTCTTCAGCTCTTCGCGTATGAAGCTGGCTAGCTCACCAGCTAGCACTCTGCAGTGAGCAACAGTAAGTGAAACAAATCAGTAGTCTGTCAGCTCAAAGAAAGGCATCACATGAAACAGCGTCGATGGATTATGGGGTGAATCTTACGGCAGGAGACGCAGGCGGGGAGGTTCTTGATGATGTGGATGGCGCCGCAGGCGCAGTGGCGGGACTGCCGGGACACGGACCTCAGTGTTAGATAATCTAGTGTTTGCTTCGTCAGTTTACCGTTTCAGGTTCAGACAGTTAGTCGTCAGCTATTTTCTTGGGTTTTAGTTAGCATGTGTCACGCCTGTGTGAGGGTTGGCTTTTGAGGCCGCGATTGATTTCCCTTTTTCCATATAAATGGAAAGGAAAGCAGAAAAGCTGCAGCAAGTTTACGCAGCACAAACCACTTGTGCTCATACTCCAAACTCTGAATTCCTCTTCTGACACCCAGCTCGGAGCAGCACTCCGTGTACCGCGCGCAGGGTAGGTTTTGTGCTTGGACCAAACGCACGGCGATGCGCGAAGATGCGATGCCCGATCGCCACATCACGCACAAGCCTGTACAATCGGTGGCCTTGACTCGGCTAAACACTCCTGATTTAGGTAGATAGCTCACCAGTCGATGGATCCGCGCTTGTAGGCCTCAGTCCGGAGACCAACGAGAGGTGCTCACTCCAAGCCTCCTATCCTATATAAGCTCACCTCCTGTCCTCAGTCCTCACAGCAACCTACACCAAGCTAAGCGACAATGGCGAACTTCCTGCTGGTGCTCCTCTTCTGCGCCTTGGCGTCCTCTTGCGAGGTCGTCCGCTCCTCCTCCCCGCAGGCGTTAGGAGGCAAGGAGGACTTCCTCGGATGCCTCGTCAAGCAGATCCCGCCCCGCCTCCTCTACGCCAAGGCCTCGCCCGCCTACCCCACCGTCCTGGGCCAGACCATCCGCAACTCGCGGTGGTCGTCGTCGCCGGACAACGTGAAGCCGCTCTACATCGTCACCCCCACCGAGGCCTCCCACATCCAGTCCGCCGTGGTGTGCGGCCGCCGCCACGGCGTCCGCCTCCGCGTGCGCAGCGGCGGGCACGACTACGAGGGCCTCTCGTACCGGTCCCTGCAGCCCGAGGCGTTCGCCGTCGTCGACCTCAACCTGATGCGCGCGGTGAAGGTGGACGCCAAGGCCCGCACCGCGTGGGTCGACTCCGGCGCGCAGACCGGGGAGCTCTACTACGCCATCAGCAAGGCCAGCCCCACGCTGGCGTTCCCGGGCGCCGTGTGCCCGACCATCGGCGTCGGCGGCAACTTCGCGGGCGGCGGCTTCGGCATGCTGCTGCGCAAGTACGGCATCGCCGCGGAGAACGTCATCGACGTCAAGCTCGTCGACGCCAACGGCAAGCTCCACGACAAGAAGTCCATGGGCGACGACCATTTCTGGGCCGTCAGGGGCGGCGGGGGCGAGAGCTTCGGCATCGTGGTCTCCTGGCAGGTGAAGCTCGCGCTGGTGCCCCCCACCGTCACCGTGTTCAAGATCCCCAAGACGGCGAGCGACGGCGTCGTGGACATCGTCAACAGGTGGCAGGTGGTCGCGCCGCAACTCCCCGCCGACCTCATGATCCGCATCGTCGCGCAGGGCGGCAAGGCCACGTTCGAGGCCATGTACCTGGGCACCTGCCAAACCCTGACGCAGATGATGAAGAGCAAGTTCCCCGAGCTCGGCATGACCGCCTCGCACTGCGACGAGATGTCGTGGATCAAGTCCGTCCCCTTCATCCACCTCGGCCACAGGGACTCCCTGGAGGACGACCTCCTCAACCGGAACAACACCTTCAAGCCCTTCGCCGAGTACAAGTCGGACTACGTCTACGAGCCCTTCCCCAAGAGCGTGTGGGAGCAGATCTTCAACACCTGGCTCGTGAAGCCCGGTGCGGGGATCATGATCTTTGACCCCTACGGCGCCGCCATCAGCGCCACACCGGAGTCGGCGACGCCATTCCCTCACCGCAAGGGCGTCCTCTTCAACATCCAGTACGTCAACTACTGGTTCGCCCCGGGAGCCGGCGCGGCGCCCTTGTCGTGGAGCAAGGAGATCTACAACTACATGGAGCCATACGTGAGCAAGAACCCTAGGCAGGCCTACGCCAACTACAGGGACATCGACCTCGGGAGGAACGAGGTGGTGAAGGACGTCTCCACCTATGCCAGCGGCAAGGTTTGGGGCCAGAAGTACTTCAATGGTAACTTCCAAAGGCTCGCCATTACCAAGGGCAAGGTGGATCCGACCGACTACTTCAGGAACGAGCAGAGCATCCCGCCACTGATCATGAAGTAGGGAGACCGATCATGAATAATTAATTAGGTGCTTTTGCATGGATTTACCGATTTAGAGTGTGGCTGGCATTCTGCGTGGCCAACTAATAAGGATCGATAATAGACGTAGGTAAATGTTTTTTTTTACTCTTATGTGTTAGTTTTGTATGCACCTCGGCTTATTGTTAGCCACATATGAGAATTTGTTGGATAATATCAGATATGATATGGCATAACATACAACATTGTACTACGAGTGAATGTGTGAAAGGGTTGGCGGATAGGAAGAACAGGAGGATACTAGGATATTATGTGATAACTCTACGTAGTTAAACAGTTAAACGTAATATTAGGGTAACTAAAACTTCAAACAGCACGGATCCAGGATATACTAAGAAATTACGTGATAACTGTAGTTAAATCCATGATCATTGTTTGCTTGAGAGAGATGATACTAAGAAATTGCAATCATTTTGGGCTGTGTAAAATTTCAGTATCTTATTATTTATAGAAGCTTCAATAAACACTTGTAATGTTGCCACTACTCTCGACCACAGCTGCGCTCGGCTGCTACTCGACGGTTGCTCTGGCCACCGGCATCTTCTTATTCGTCGTCGTCTTCAACTCTTCTTCGTGCATGGAACACCAGCTAGCAGTCACTCTGCAGTAACGAGTCAGTACCCTGTCAGCTAACGATCACGCAAAGAAAAACGGCACAGGAATCAGCAGCAGAGCGTGCGAGTGGCGGGTGACTGATTCTTACGGCATGTGACGCGCGGGAGGCCGCACTTGGCGGGGAGGCTGTTGATGATGTCGATGGCGCCGCAGGCGCAGTCGTGGGACACGGACCCGAGCGCGGAGCAGCACTCCGGCGCCGGCATGGGCAGCGCCTGCCCGGGCGCCGGCGGCACGCTGTAGCGCGCGCAGGGGGCCAGCCCGCTCAGCTGCACCCCGCAGGTGCCCTGCGCCTCCGCCGCGCGCGTCCCCAGCAGCAGCAGGACGAGGAGCACACACAGCGCCGCCAGCGCGCGCGGCTGCAGCTGGGCCGTGCTCACCGCCATCGCCGCCGCGTCGTCGGTGCGCTGGATGACCGAGGACGGACGTGTCTTGGTGTACGTGTGCGCGCGTGCGAGGCGATGGGATGGTGTGGTGGTGCTGCGACAGCCCGGGCGCGGCGTGATTTATATGGGGCGTGGCTAGCTAGGAGGGACGGGGAGGCGGCGAGCCCCGCATTGCTCACCTACGGCTACGCACGCAGTCGCCGGCCGGTTTGGCGTGTGCTCCTCTAGGCTCATCGGCGCCGGCCGGGAGGAACGGGGCACTGCAAGCGTGTGAGTGTGACCCCAACCGCAACGCCCGTCGGCCGTCGCGTGCTTTGTCTTACCGAATTGGGGGAGCGGTGACCAGGCCCAACAGGCTCACGCGAGAACCCCAAGGAAGTTTACAAGGGCGTCGCGGAAATGGAAGTTGTCTTTTTTTTTTACCAAAAATTAAAACGGCCCCGATCCAATATGCTCATGGTTGGGAGGAAATTCAAGAAAAATAGTAAAGCATTAAAAAAGGTGGTAACAAACATATCAAAGTGTTTTATATACGTGGAAAATTCCGTGATGAAATGACATTTGTGACACACTATGCGAAACAAAACAAATCGATTGTCAACATGAGATTTAATTTTTTTTATAGCACTGATTTGTTTTTTTCACAAAGTATCACAAATATCATTTTATTATGAAAATTTGCACATATGTAGAACCACTTAGACAGTTTTTTTTTCCATTTTTTAAAGAATATTTTGAAATTTATTACTTTTTTTCTTCTGAATTTCCTACTCGGCCAGGAGCATATGAGCTCAGGAGCCAAGACCTCCCCGAGAGAGCCATGGTCGACAGCTCGGCCGTCAAGATCTTCGCATCCGCTTTCAGTTTTTTCACCACAAATTGCGCATCCGAAATTTCTTGATTTTTGCTGTGTCGGTTATAATATTTGGCATCAAGATTGGCAACTTTAACTTTTCCCTGTCAAGCACAATCTTCTTCTTTTGCTTGTCCATAAAGATCGTCCACCTTACATTTAAATTGGTGTCTCATATGCTCAAGATCGATAATACCTCGGCGAGACACTTGTCTCGATGCTTGCACCAACGCCGATGAGGATGCCGCATTGTTTTCGGCCTTTGCCTTCTTGTTACCCGTTCGACGTCCCGCCGAGGTCGCCAAGGAGGGCGTCGGCCCTTCTAACTCAACATTGTTTCCGCTCTTGTTGAGAGTATTCCGGATGATATCCTACTTTGTGGAACTTTGAATCAATCTTAAACCAATACATCATGCTGAAGTCTTTATCCTTATTGTTTACTCGAAACAAGCTTAGCACATCCTTCAACTAAGCAAAGAAAAAACACATTAATAGATGATAAGGTGAGCTAGTATGCCAAACTGAACAAAGTTTAGAGCATTACATTATATTCCATAGTCCTGCCACTCTCATTTCTTTCACGGACTTGCTCAAGATCTCCATGAAATTTGTTGCAAACCTCTTATATGGTTTTCCACCTATGCGACATAGTGGCCTTGTTAATCCATGTGCATTTTGGTGAACTCATCATATATTTTCCATTCATTCAATCGATCTTTCATCCCCTGCCCAATACGAACCGTACGTTTATTGTCCACTGATAATAGAGTCAAGATTCACGACCTTCCAAACTTCACATAAGCATAAGCACTCGTCCTCCAAGGTTTTCCACTTCGGGCTTCTATTCCTATTCCGCGTCTTGATTTTCTTTCCGGTCTCAACATCATTTATCACAATGTGATCCTCTTCCTCCTCTTCTTCTTCATTTTGTCTTGTGGCAGGAGTGGCGGCCTTGACATCACCCACAGAAAAACCACCATCACGGATCATTCCGCACAAGATGACAACACCTTCATTTTATGCACACAAACACAATGCCTACATAAATCCATGATTATGATACGCACACAAACAAAAAGCCTTGGTTCCCACACGTTGTCGGCCTCAAAGGAAAAGGGTGGCATTTCCGCTAAACATGTTGCTGACGGCACTATCAACTGGCATGCCGAAGAGGCATTGGCGGCAAACTAGGGTGCCTATTTCGTCAGATTGCGATGTCGGCGCCCGCCGCAGGGCCAGCGAGCCGGAGTAGGAGTGGTGGAGGTCGACGCCAATATCGACTTCACGAGCGGCAGCGACGCGAACTATGGAAAAGACGACATTGGGTCGAAGGTAAGCTTGTTCTCACCAATCGATCTCAGGGTAGAACCATGAATGCGGCGTCACGATGCCGCTCTATTGGTAGTAGCCCAGGGGACGCGCTTCTTGAATGGGCTGTCGCGGTGGTGCTCCCTTGGTTTCCACCGGCACGGTCGTTGATGACCAACACGTTCACCGCTGATATCGTCGTCTTCTTAACTTTGGAGGACTAACGTTGCCCTCTGCAGCCGTACGTGGCCGCCTTCCTTCAGAGCTTCTCCAACTCCCAGTCCCAGTCCGCAATTGATATCCCCTCCGGCCTCAAACGAGGCTTGCGGCCATGAGGGGGCGGGACCTCCGACAACATCGATGCTGACGAACGAAATGCGTCGACGACACCATGGGCTAGGCGGGAACGGTCGCGGTGGATGGGAGAACAAAATGGGTAGGGGGAGGGTAGGAAAGGGGAAAGTGAAATATTATGTTTGGCCAGTGTCAATGACAAGGCTGACCCGCCTTTGATATCCGACATGACGACGTCTGCCGGCTATGTACGACACTCCCAGGCCACTCCCTATGGACGGAGGATGGCGTGACTGTGCCAGACAGTTTATTGGCCCGGTCCGACAAATTTACCACTATTGGGAGGCCGGCTGGGTGGGATTTCTGGTGTCTGACGCCACAGTAGCCCTACTGAAAGGGTTATTGGGAGTGCCGAAGGGCTCCTTTGATTCATAGGATAGAAAAAGTGTAGGAATAGGAAATCCATAGGATTGCAATGTCATGTCTAGTTGAATCCTTTGGGAAGAGCAATTGTGTTTGATGGCAAAGGAAAAGTAAAGGAATTGTAAAAAGAGGTTGGAGTGAATGTTAGAATTCCTATGGGATGTAGTACAACGATTCCTATGGGAAAAATTACTATAGGAACCAATCCTATAAATCAAACGACCATCGTAGGAAAAATTCCTATATAGGATAGAATCCTTAAAAAATTCTATGGAATTTCTTTGAATCAGAGGAGCCCTTATAGGTTGTGCTTCACCACGCTGTATCCAAAATTGTACAATACTTCTATAACGTTTCAAGTTAAGCTACATTTTTTTTTTCATATGAGCTTCCTGACATTTTCTGTGTTCAATAATTTGTGTCCGGTGTTGCTGCTACGTACTCCGTGTCCGTGGAGACAGAGCACTGCGCATGGTCACCAGTTGCATCCGGTGCAGCAGCGGGCGGGTACAGTGGCGCGGCCGAAGCTGCAGCAGGCATCATCAGGGCGTGGTAGTGCGGATCAGGAAGCATGGCCCCGAAAGGAACCATCAGGACCACCTCTGGCCGGAAGGTGGCGGCCGGCGGCATCGGCATTGCGACTGTCGCCGGCGGCGGGACGACGGGGTACGCCACTGCTGTTGCCGATACTGGCGGTGCCTGCCAGCTCGTGCTCATTGACTGGACTTGCTGCTGCAGCCACTTGATGTACTGGATCGCCCGGTCCAGCGTGGCCGCCTGATTAGACTGTACAAATACGTAGAGGTTCATCAGATCAGATGGATCCCAGAAAAGCCTGATGGAGATCGCAGAGAACAAATAAATAGGCATCCCACCAAGACGCCGATTCCGTCCGACCTTGTGGTCGCAGCCTGGGACGAGTTGCTGCAGGGTCCTCAACCTCTCAGCTATCCTGGACCTTCTCCTCTGCAACATATACTACGTATACACATCCGTATTAAATTGAATACAGTATATGCATGGATGGATGCGCCACCTTACCTTTTCCGTCATGTTGTGTGTTGCTGGCGACACCTTCCAGCTGCTGGTTGATCCTCCCGACTTGTTTCTCTTCTCGCTAGAGTTTGGGTCCGTCGTGTGGAGCTTCCCTTTGCTGCTCGCGGACGTTATTGCTGCCCCCATGGCCGCCGGCACTCTCAGAACGTCCGGTAGCCCCATGGCGCCTCCTCCTCCTCCTTCTCCTCCATCGTCACTGCCAGGCAAGACACATGCATGCGTCCTCCTCGTGCAAGTGTTATGTTTTCTTGAGGATCTAATCATCCATATCCATGCAGCATAGGTCCTGATTAGTGTTATTAGTTGCTCCCTCAATCAAGAAATAAAATAAATTCATTTCCGCTTTCATATGCAGTACACTCTTTTGCATGCAGGCAGGCCTGGATGCGCAGGCAGGGGACACGATGCTTGCATGAGCTCACTTACGTTCCACCGACGAAGCTGCCGTCGTGGTCGCCCTCGCCGGGCGTGTCGTCCGCGGCCGAATTCCCGCCGTCCATCGCTCAACCTAAGAGAAGAAGGAAGGAACTCTGGTCAACGTTCATCTTCGCTCCGTACGTACCGCCGGCGCCTTCTTATAAGCGACAGGATCAGAATAATGGAGACTATACCGGATATTCACGAGGAAAACAACTGCACCTGCCGCTGAAATGTCAACGAGGAGCGGGGAGACGACAAAGTAGTCCGCGTGTTTACGGTCGCGTGACTAAAATCATGGAAGCTAGCTAAGCTGGCACGTGTATATAATGACGCCCTACGCGCCCCTACTGTACCTTAGCTTCAAGGCCATCTCTTATCCAAACAGGATGCGGCCAGCGCCGAAGACGAGTGGGTGGCGGCAAACCCGTGAGGAAAGGCCATGGGCGGCAGAGGACCGACCAAGGAGGAGCTTGAGGAAGATGGTGCGGCGAGGTGGTGTGCTGGTGTAACCGGCAGGCGGGTCCCTTTCTTCCCCGGCCTCTGTTTCGACAGGCTGCTGGTTGCAGACACCTGGTCAGAAATCGACCATGGGCATGGGTGTCCGCGACCTAGCACGCCCCTTTCTTATCCAACTCATGTGTATGTGGATACGTCTAGCCAGTCATGTTTCGTGACCGCCTCTGGTAGGACAAAATGTGACTTACTTGCGAAAACACATTTCTCACGGAAACAGTGCCTCATGATTCAAGTTACGTCCTTTTGTCAAATGTGACATGTTTCGTTATATTTTTGTTCCTCATCATGTGGTACGGTGCTCTCGTACCTCCTCCTCGTCCGACCGCTGTTTATGTGTCTTGTTCACGGGCATGGTCGTGCCTCTCGTCTGCGCCATCGGGGGTCCTTGCTCCCTTCTCTTGTTCAGTCTCTCTCTCCCCCCTTTTCTTCTGCATTTTCTTGTCTATGTTGCTGGAGGGTGGCTCCGCTTGTGTGTTCGCTGCTGTGTGTGGTTGCTCTTGGGGCATGTTGATCACGACAGGGCCGTAACCCCAAATGAGGCAACGGGGGAAGGGGCGGAAAATGGAGGAACCACTCGATCATTCATGTCCGACATAGAAATTCTTGATTGCAGCTATCAACGGTGCTCTACTTGGCCAACCGCTGAGTCTGTTGGTGGTTCCTTCGCAACCGACCCGTCACATGCCAATGGTACCTCTGAATCTAGTCATATGATGTAGGCTAGACCCAATCTTGACGGATTGACGACGATAAACATGAAAAACACGGAGGGAACGAGAGGAAAGACGGATGAACACGGGGATAAAACACACACAAGTAGAAGATAAATGGTAAAACCTGCTCCGTTGATTACCCGCCAATGATCACCAAACGAGAAAACCTCCGGATCTCACAAACCAAACCAATCTCACCCTTGTTGAAACCAATTTCTCTTAGCGGTTGGCCCACCGATCCAATAGAACCTCGAAAGAAACATTGGTTATTCCTACTAGAATCTCTCTCAAGAAAGAGTAGGCAATACAAGAAGAATTCACCCCCAAAAGAGGAAACCCATCAAGGGAGGAGGAGCCATGCTTATCTTTGTTCTAAATCTTGTCTAACCCAAGATCTGAAAGAGTCCTATTTATAGTGTTGACCACAAAGGGGTAGGTGGGAAGGGTTACATGGGAATATTCCCTTTTGATGCACGCATGCGGACGGTTCTATTGTTTCCGTACATTATGAACGGGTCATAACCGTTTTAAGTTCAGCCATGTACATATTCAGTGAAGCATCCAAATTCTTTGGCTTGTCAATCCAGATGTCAAGTTTGTACCCGTCATCTATTGAACGAAATATCATGTGCAGTTACAACCCAACCAACATTATACAGGTCACACAGATTTTTTTTACGAAACACGGTACAAACACAGATGATCACATACACGTGCATACACTCACTCCTATTAACGCACACACGCCGCACGCACACCCTATCCCTATGAGTAGCTCCGAGAGACCGAGACGACGGGTTGGGTTTTGAGATTAACAAAGTCACCACATACGCTTCACTATCGATGAGAACATGGCCTCCCAGTGAAAGAACATTCCGCCTTTATACGACACACATATGCCATGTAATGTCCCGGGGTTTTCCCCAAATTAGATTTTGTTTGTTTTTCTTTTTGCATCATCATGACATCAGCATCATCGCATTGCATATTTTTGGCAACAAAAACTATTTTTATTAAACGCTATTTTATTTTTCAAAATTTTGTCGCAAAATTTTTTATCGAGACAGTCGTCTCCATTTCCTAAAATTAATTGCCAAATTAAATTTGCAAAATAAAAATGTTTTGAGAATTGCGAGAGAGTAGCCCAATCCGGCCCAAAGCCCACCTAACCTCCAAACCCTAGGGTTTCCCCTGGCTTTTTACTTTCCCACCCCCTGGCATCTTGCAGCCACCCTCCTCTTCTTTTTCCTTTTTCCATATGGGTCCTTCCACCTCCTTTTCCCCCTTTTCTTTTCTCCCTGTTTCCCCCTTATCCCTCCTCTCTCTCTCTCTCCCGTCCCCATCCTTCTTCCTCCTCTCACCCCACACGCAGCACACCACCCGCACCTCCCCATGGCCGGCTCCTGCTCCCCTGCCCCCTGTCGGCTCCTCCCCGAGCTCCCTTCTCCCCACCTGCTCCCTGGCGCCGCCCTGCACCCTTCCCTCTCCCTCTCGGTCGGCTTCCCTCTCCTTCCTCCTCCCCGTGCTCCTCCCTCCCAGCCACCTCGTGCCCGTCCTCCTCCCTTCCCCAGGCCCGCCTTCCCCTTCCCTGGCCGGCCCCAAGCTCCTCCCCCTGCACCTCGACCTCCTCTCCTCTCTCCCGTCCCTCCGGCCTCCACCCCAGCTCCTGCCGCCTCCCGAGCCGTCCCGTTCACCGTCGTCGGCCATGGCCAGCTTCGGCTGGTCCTCTGCTCGCCGCCATGGCCGGCCTCCCCAACTCCTCAGCTCTGGCTGGATCCTCCTGCTCCATCTCCTCCCCGCCTCGAGCTCGTCCTCGCCAGGGGCGCCTCCTCCTCGCTCCCTCCGGACGTCCACCTCCTGCTGTCCGTGCGTGCCCCTGCACAAGTTTGCTGCTGCTGGCCGTCACCGTGACGTGCTCGTCCTCGTTCCCTGTCGCCGTGTATCCGTCTCCGAGTCCGCTGCCGTGCTTGTGTGCTGTTGCTGCTGCTCCTGGCCGCCTCCGTGAATCTGTTTCCCGACCTATCCCCGACGCAAGATCTCCGTTTCCCCGTTTTCTGTTTCCCGACGGGAAAGTTTCCCGTTTTCGTTCCCGTCGTTCCCCGCCTCCGTGCCGTGTTTCCCGAATCTGTTCCCGACGCCAAGATCTCCGTGGACCGACAAGTTCTCCGTGCCGTGAACCCGATGACACCGCCAAGGACTACCCCGACACCGGAAATGCGACAAGTTCTCCGTGTGGATGTCCGTTCTGTGACGGCCGCCTTCGTGCTTGTCCGTGAAGCCCGAATACCGGAACCCGACAAGATCTCCGATACCTCGACACCGTGGACCCCGACGACCCCGAAACCCGGAACGCCAAGGTCCGCCACGATGACGACCCGAGTACGACTACTTCCACGACGTCGACTACCTCGACTACTTTGACTACTTCGACTACTTCCGCTCCGAATCCGAAGTTTCCCCGAATCCAACGTGTGACCCCAACCCTAAACCCAATACCATATATGCGTATCTTATAAAATCATGCATCATTAATTAACATTGCACATTTATCCATTTAGTCAAATTAATCTAACTTTAATTATGGGATTTGTCCGGTGCATCTATATTGTGCATCGATCCCATTTAAAATGCTTTGCCATGTGTTAGGGAATAAAATTGGACAACCTTTAATTTGTCATGCATCATGTCATCAACATGCCGCTTCTTTTGCCGTAGAAGTAAAATGCATCTTTTATGTTTCCGGTGTTCGTTGCTTCTTCGGGAATAGGACGTTGAGTTGATGTGAGCAACGACAGGTTCTGCTACCTCTACCGGATTGCAGGCAAGTGATACTCCCTTGCTATCTTTGCTTGTTTTCTGTCTCTTACTCGTCCTATCTTTTGTTCCTTGCTAGCCTTATGTTACGATGCTGGTGTCCCGATCCTATTTGCATGTTTACCTTGCAGCCATGATAAGCCACACCCTCCACATCCTATCACCCTGTTGCTTGTTTACCTTGTTAGCCTTGCGAGTCGTAGTGCATGCTTAGGTGCCTTGCTTGAGTTTTGTTATCTCTTTATCTAGTCTTGTTTTTAATATGATAGATAGGCTTAACTAAAATGGTAATCTTTAATTTCTGTTGCGATGGGAATAATATAATAAAGATAAGGCACCGGCGGAAGGCCAATCGTGGCGTTTTGTTCTGCTAGTGTCGCCTAGGACCCGAGTTCTTTTCCGCTGATCCAAGACTGAGCGCACTAACCACATGTGGGAGTTCTATGGGCCTCCCCGCAATCTATTACCGGATCCTCAAACCTGTCCAGGTGCCACAAGTAGTTCGGGTGTTTCTACGGTTACAAGCGCGGATGATATGGTAAGATGGATACGTGGTTACTTACGTAGGGCTTGCGGTATGATGCGAAGTGACCATTCTCATGGTAGTCTGTGTCACCTAGCACATAGACGCAAACGGTTAGGCCCACCTCGAAGCTTCGGCCGGACTCTCAAGGTGGATCAGACCTAGCTAGGTGGCTCCCTGGACTTGTTTGTAGTGAAGGGAAGTATTGCGTCGAACGCTCCACCGGTACACCTATAAGCGAGTGTTTCGATGCGTGTGGGTTCATTGGTGCATCCCTGCAGGGTTAAATCTTTTCGAAAAGCCGTGTCCGCGGTTATGGACGACTTGGTGAAATGCGCTGGCTAAAAAGATCATAGACAACTTGCACCTAATGATTATAACTTGATTAGTAAGATAGATTACTTGAATAATAACCCATAAAACTTGTCCACCGTGTGAGTTGCCCTGATTGTTTCCTCACGGGTGGTTGATCGAGGGAGTAATACTTGGGTGGGTTTTGATGTGGTGAGTAGTATAGTTGGTCCCTTATGCGCTCTCTTAACTTGTCTCTTTTAGAAGAAAGTTGTAGCGTGTCTCTATAAGTTGTTAGTGCTGCTTGCCGCCGCCTCAATCGCTAACCCTTTTCCCCGGAATTCCAGCTTTGATATCTTGTGAGTATTACTTGCCAGTACTTCTACTAGTACTGACCCCTTCGGGGCTGCTATTCCAATGCAGCCGACAGGTTTGAAGTCTGACGATGTTAGCTTGGGAATCCCTCCGGCTTGGCCTGGGCAGGGATATGGTGCCTTCGTTTATCTTCAGGACTCTTAGTCCAATTTGTTTCTTTTCCATAGCCGGACGCTACCCGCTTCCAATGTTATTTTGGATCTTTGTATTGTATCTTTGTTCTTGACTCGGTGAGTCGTTGTTGTATATATGTTCTTTTGTGGGTTCTATCGAGAACTGTTGTAATGTTATCACAATTCCACCCACATAACGTGTGTGTTGCGACGTGCACGTTATGCCTGGTGGGCGTCCTTTAGGATCGTTATTATGCGGATTTGGCTGGAACGCTCAAGTCTGCATAGTACCGATCTTGGGGCGTTACATGCCAAATTTAGGTTTAAACTATGGTGGACTGGGGATAGAACCATCCTTGTAACCATCCAACCACATGTTCGTTCGCACTCACACAAAAAATTAAACAGGTCCCATGGAAAAGTTAAACATGATGCATAGTTGCATACATGCGAGGGCGTCACTCTTGCCTGCGCAGGGGATATGATGCATCATGCATGCATGATACCTATAGCCACCGAACATGCATGTAGTTGACGAAGCGGCTGGAGCATCGCCGTCCATCGACCAAAGTAACACAAGAACTGAGGAGTATGGTTGATCGTTGATCGACGTTCATCTTCGCAACCGCCTCCGGCCCTTCTTATAGACGCGAGAGGAGAACAGAACTAGCTAGCGCATGCAGTGTGGAGAAACAACGGCACTAGACCAGCGTAGTACGTGGCAGCAAGAGCATCACGGCAACGACGGCGCTAAAATGTCAACAACATCGCAATAGTACACAACACCACACTAGTAGAAAAGAGGGCTTTCGTTCAGGCCGAATCGGAGCATTAGTCCCGGTCGTGACACGAACCGGGACTAACGTTGGCATTAGTCCCGGTTCGAGCGGCTCGCACGCCGCATGGGGCTCGGGAGGTTTTTGTCCCGGTTCGTAGAGACCCTTTAGTCCCGGTTCGTGATACGAACTGGGACTAAAGGTTTGCGGCAGGAAGCCCCAGAGGTGGGGCTCGCCGGCCGCCCTCCTCCTCCGCCGTTCTCCTCCTCCGCCTCCGGCCGTTCCCGCTCGTCGGCCGCCCTCTCCTCCGGCTATTCCCGGTGCGCCGGTCGCCCTCCGACCTCCACCTCTCCGGCCGTAGCAAAAGGTAGAAATTTCATTCTCTTTTTTTGTTAGAATTTTAGTTAGAATGTTAGAATTTTAGTTAGGATTTATAGAATTTTAGTTAGAATGTTAGAATTTTAGTTAGAATGTTAGAATTTTAGTTAGAATTTTTAGAAAAATTTAGAATGTTAGAACTTTTAGTTAGAATTTTTAGTTAGAATGTTAGAATTTTAGTTAGAATGTTAGAAATTTGAGTATTTTTAGAATTATAATACGGCAGAGACTTTAGTATTTTTAGAATTGCAATAATTTAGTACTTGTGTGTAATAAAAATTTCAATGTAAAATAAAAACTGGTGGCAGAGAAATTAAAATTTCAAATGTAAAATTGCAATATGTCTTATCTCTTTGCAAATGAATTTTTGATATGTCTTATCTCTTTGCTAATGAATTTTTGATATGTCTTACAAACTGGCTCATTTTGGGAATTAAAGATGAGCATTTCTTGCGTGGAAATGCCGAGATACATATTGAATTTGAAGAATTATTTCAGTTATTCAATCAAGACGCCATTGACAAATCTATCGTCAGTGCCTATTGTCTGTAAGTATTTTTTCTGTAATTAAGTCTCTAGCTCAGCTCGTTCATTGCATGTATAATTATCCTCACTCTATTATGCAGATTGAAGATTCTCGAATGCAAACAAGGATGAATCTATGATCTTGGGTTCGTTGACCCAGATGTCGTTCATCAACATAATCTAATAAAAAAAACCAAGGAAACGGAGGACCTCTTGTTAAGGGCGTTAAGGAGACAGGAAACCAAAAGGAAAATACTATTTCCTTACAACTTCGGGTGAGTGTTACTGTCTTATACACATTCTATTCGCTTACTCGATGTTAAGTGTAATTGACGAGTTATGTGTGCGCAGGTTCCACTATATTCTGCTAATCATTGTTCCTGACAAAGGACTAGTACAAGTCATGGACCCGCTACGTAATGAATCTGAGAAGTGGGCGGACATGCGTGAAATGCTCCAGAGGTAATTTCAATCATTATGACACTATATCGGCAACTTTCGTTCATTTCCTGGTATCTAGTAATTAATAGGTCCTTTATTCATTTTTTTTGCCTGCCAGGGCTTGGAAACAGTTCACCAATAGGGCTCGGGGTGATTGGAAAGAGGAGCTTACATTTGAAGAACTATAGGTCTCCTTTGATTCATATGGTAGGAAAACTGTAGGAAAAGGAAACCTATATGATTGGAATGTCATGCCAAACTGAATCCTATGTGAATAGTGATTCTCTTTAATTGTGGTAAAGGAATTTTCCATGAGGTTGGACCTCATGCTTTTTTCTATAGGATTTACACTACAAAATTCCTATGGAATTATTTCCTATAGGATATGTTCCTATGAATCAAACAACTTAGATAGGAAAAATTCCTATAGGATTTGATCCTCCAAAAATCCTATGGTATTCCTTTGAATCAAAAGGGCAGTGTAAGTAGTACTAGCTAGACCCGCGCATCTGTTTGATTATAGTTTCAATAACATTATCATGTTTGATTATTATTTTGATTGAACTCTGTTCTCGTAAAGTGCCCGAGGCAGGGATCCGAGAATAATTTATGTGGATTCTACGTCTGCGAGTTCATTCGCGAGACGACCTGTGAGAGGGGCAGAATCTTAGAACAACTTCGAGTACGTAAACAATATTCACAATATTATTTTATTACCATCAATTGTGTTGAGATTCATTCATATATATATATATATATTGACCCCCTTCTTTAAATTAGATCGAACGGATGCGGGACGGGCTCCTACCAAAGGAACGCGTGCGAGCAATTCAAGAGGAGTTGGCGGCATTCTTCTTAGAACATGTCATATCTAAAGACAGAGAATTTTATCCCTACAAGTAGGGATCGTAAGAGATATTGTATATATTGTATATATATATATGGTACTATATATGTAATAGGTTCGACTGCAAGGACGAAGAAATAGGTCACACTTTGATCTTATATTTATGACGATGTTGTGTAATGGTTCCTTCTTTGTTGTATATATGTAGTACCGTCGAATTGAATACAAAACCTTAACCCTAAAAAGGAAAACAATAAATGAAAAGAAATTGAAACGAAAAACTGTAAAAGAACCCCTAAACCCTAAAACCCAGCGTGCAGACCTTTAGTCCCGGTTGGTAACACACCAACCGGGACTAAAGGGTCTCCGACCCCGGGCGCTCGACAGCAGCCACGTGGGGACTCTTTAGTTCCGGTTCGTAACACAACCGGGACTAAAGGTTTTGGCCTTTAGTCCCAATTGCGCAGTCTCGGTTGCGCAACCGGGACTAAAGGCCCTTTGGGCCCGGGACTAAAGGGATTTTTTCCACTAGTGCCACCACTCCTTCACGGTCACACGACTGAATCATGGAATCTAGCTAGCACTGGTCTATATATTCACGTATGCCCTACGCGTGTTGTAGATCTGTAGCAAGCTCCCAAGGCGATTTCTCATCCAATCTGTTATATGTACTTTCAACCAGGTACTTGTCGGGTGCGTCGCTTTGCAGTATGAAGGTAGAGGCCCCGACAACGTGTAGACCAGGATTTTTGCTCTTTGGTTCCAAAGTTGAGTGCCGTTTGATATAAGGGACCGCGGATATCTCAAAATACCATGGTGGACATGAGTACACAAGAGAATCTGAATTTTAAAACATCTACAAAATCAGATTCCTACTAGGCCAGTCTTTTAAGACTTTTAATTTCCGTTAGGCCTTTTTAATTTTTTAGAAAGCTAGAAACCATAGTATTACGTCTAGGTGCAACACATACATTGCTACACATTATATTTGTTGCAAGTTATATATATATTGGACAATGGACTCATAACGTATATATGTGTATCTATGATGAAAATGTATTCACTCGTGGGATCCGGGCGGTCCGGGAGGGACCACCAAGGCTCCTCCAACAAAAGGGAAAATAAAGAAGGTACTTATTGGCGGTAGACAGGTTGACAACACCTATTTAAAGGGTTGCAAAGTATGTGTTGTTGTACAAGGATTTTTTCTTTAGTGACTCCACGTATAAAGCTAGTCTCCTGCGAGAACAATCTAGCTATGGTAGTTAGCCTAATAGGGGGTAAACGGATACGATAATTTCTTCACCGACATCTCTGAATCCATTTTATTGAATACATATTGATTTAAGAAAACTCGACATATAAGGATATCTGGCCCCCGAATGCGGTGTAGGACATGATATAGCGAATATCAAATAGCACGTGGTTATGGATTATCCAGAAACTAGTTAGGATTAACCGAATGTTTCAAACGCATTATCAGATTATTGAGTAAAAAAACTAAGGTCAATTAGGCGTAGTTAGTATTTATTAAGTTACCAAGTTTAGTTGCTGAGCGTTTCTAGCTTTGAATTCTACCACTCGCAGACTAATAATTTAGTTATTTAATTTATAGTTGCCATCTCGCCAATGTTTGGTTTCTAGTCCGAATCATGTCTTTTTTGTTAATTAATCACTATTGCATGGCTAAAAGTAAAATCCATCTTAAGTTTTGCTAGAATATAATACTCCGACTACGAGATTAATTATTTGACTAATTTTTCCGCTCGTTATCTGCACCGTTGCCGACATATCCGCATCCGAATCGCAATCGGTCATTATCCGCTCCGCTCTGATCCTAACAATATTGCTAAGAGTAGTCTGAAGTATGAGGTTTTAGTGAGACGAAGGATAAATCAAATCTCTATCCAGATTAAAAAGGAAAATTGACCGGACAACTCCAACTTAATCAGATAGTTAAATCCAAGGAAAAGAGAGTGTGCTCCAAAATCAGTAATTGCTTCACATGGCGAATCTGCATACAACTTTACAATAGTGTTTCGAGAACACCTCGCAGTCAAATCTAATAGCATATGTGTGAACAATGCAACCACATCTAACAACACTAGGATCAGCAACAACATTACCATGATAACAAATATAATCACGCATATCAATAATGTCGTGAGTATGGAGTCCCTCTCAGTTGCATGAAACACGAGTCTATGGAGGATAATTGCATTGATATATCTAGCATATCATTAGGACTGATTCCCAAGACCTACCCATCCAAAATAATCATCGTAAAGGACGACAATTGAGCAGTCAAAGATGGCGAGAAGAGAGAAATCTTAATACTCTGCAGGAGATTTGGTATGTAACTGGATTTTGGTCCTCAAACACTATGGTTGACAGGAGAGAAATCAGGTGACGAGTCTACACATTGACAAACATATACTTCCATTCGAGCTAAACATAAACGATCCAATCTCCATCAGAGGACAACCTATCCAGTGATGTCAGCTTTCACATAGTGCCATTGCCCTCAAAGTACTCGTTACATCCAAACAGTCTCTCAGTATGATAAGAATAAAGAAAACTTGGGATTTAAAATGGCTGATAATTATACAGAGTTGCACTATATTTTTCCGAGTCAAGAAAATGTTCTGACGGACTAACGAGGCACACGACGGTGATGATGTTACATCTGGTTTCAAGGGGGCATTCGGTAAACACCTTCTAATAAATAGCTGGGAAGCATGTTCACAAGGCAGAAGTTGTGACGATGACGTTTGTTAATAATTGATTGAGGTTTCGGAATAGAGGGACCATCAATGGCGGAAGCTTTCGAGGCGTTATGAAGAATAAAGGCACTCAAACTGGTTGTCAGAGAGGATCCAAAAATTTGATGTCGGATAGGATCTTCTGATGATTAACATGCCAAAATGTCTCCAATAGATGGCCTACGATACATGTATTGCACAACTAGTTAAAATATGCCTTTCTCTGGTATGTTGAGCACATGTGTTGAAACTATTGCGTGGGATCTATACGATGAGGCAATTATGTGTTCGCTCTTCAAATCGACGTTGCAATAATGTTATTGTGTACGATCCGTGTGTCAATGATTAAATTATGGAGCGTTATCAGTTCATGGGTTGGTCTCAAGTACCTAGTGGTATGTACAACAACATTGCTTATACATTTCTCGTGGTCCATTAGTTCCAACTCTTGGAAGTTCATAATATGCTATTTTCATATGAGGCACATTTTTGTTACTGTGAAAATTGTGTGTGTTTGTTGTTATTATAAGGCTTTTATTTTGAAGTCCTCAACCGGCAAGCTCATGCTTGGAGGCAATGTAGGGGGTAGCTATTCTAAAGAGGATGGAAAATACAACGCCTCTAAAAGGCCGAGGGAAAGGCCTCATAAGATTGGCCAATTCCATGAGGAAGTTTCTCCAACCCATTTCTATAGGGTGATCCTTGCACTTGGGGTTGGAGTTACTACCGATCCCTCCTGCCTTTCGGCAGCATCTCGTCACCATCCCAAGGAGCATCCTTCTGAAGACTAACACCGGATGCAACTGGAAGGTAAGCTTGGTCGATGTCAATGGAAAGGCTGTTATGGGTCAAGGCTGTCTAGGCTTTGCCATCGTGCACCAGATCAAAATCAGGTATTTCTTGACCTTCAAGGTCTTGAAGACCGATGACTACATGGTCTCCATATTCGACTACAACTGCGTCGAGATTGTGAAGAAGTGAGACAACCATCCTCCGGCCTTGATGATGAATGATGATGCGTGATCTCTCCTGATATTGTCTGTTTGTGTGTTGTGTGTGTATTTTGAACTAGTTCTGTTTCGGACATTTGAACTATGTGTGTGTGTGTTTGAACTTTAATTTCTATGTGTATCTTAATCTATTTCTACCTATGTCGAAGGATAGTTTTCATGATCCCATGACAATCTTACTCCCGAGGATCAGGAGTAGGTCAAAAGGTCTGAATCGTAAACAATTTAGAGGAAGATTCCTCATGCTTTATTCATGGAGTGGCTACAAGATCGGTACAAATACTGACCTCGGCGAGGTATAGATGATCTCCACCGGAGGTTTTGAGTTGGATGTAGTGTTTAAGGCTAGGGTTTACAGATGTAAGGACAAAGCTTTGCAGTCAATTGAGAGTGAGCGTCTTGATGGGGGTCCTTTGGTATATATAGCCCTGGTTGATGTCCAAGCCTTGTACGTCTAGGGTTTCATCATGTGTTTTACGTGAAGTCTTGTTCTCGTAGATTTACTTCAGTGTAATCCATGACGAGGTAATCTTCCGGAAGTGTTGGTGCAGCACGGTAGGTCTAGGTCGGTGGAGGATCTTCTAGAAGTGGGCTACCGGCCGTGGGAGTGTTTGGACGTCGTATGCCTTAAGTGGTGCACGTTCAAGGATTATGTCCCAAACCTACTTATATCCGACAAACTATGCTTGTTTTACGTGCTATGCTTTTAACTAACCTCACCACTCAAAGTATCCATTTATGCGCACATAACCAAATTAACACCTTGTGGCTGCATCTGTGAAGCACACACATGCAACCTAACACTGTTGCTTATGTTTCTCCAGGGTCTGGCTAGAATCCATGCAGTCAGGCAAACAGACTGCAGAACATGGCGCAAGACTTGGCCCAGTCCACACATGCCACACAAGGCCATGACAGGTGGAAACAAGAAATAGGGAAGGGGAGCCAAACATGCCCTTAGTTTACCCACGCCACATACAGATTTTTACAAAAAGCACGTGAGAAGAAAAATCTTGTTGAGGGAGGTTTTCGTCATTGGCGAGATCCATGTTGCCGTGGTTGCCAAATCTGCCTGTTCTTTCCGATGATGCCCGGTCTCAACTTAGACTCATATCTCCTGGTTGAGGACATCAACGTCTTCGTTATGTTGTTTCCAAGTCACCCTCCTTATCCACCACTAGATCTAGTCGACGCCACCATTGGATAGGTCTGGGTAACAGGATTCGATCTCCGCGATGTTCTCCGTCGCGATCCAATAGTAACCATCACGTCTTCAAGAACAAATTTGAGCACATGCTTCTTTTCGTTTCTTGTTTTTTTTTATCCTATTGAATTTTCTTGGGACTTACCATTTGATTATGATGATGTGGACTGTGTTCTTGATGGGCACGGGTTGATATCCACATATTTTTTATTGCATTAATTTGAAGTGCTAAAGAAGAATCTGACAATTCTTACATATGTTTGTATTTGATGTACTTTTTTTGAGAAACCGGATGTTCGGATTGGATTGATGAATCTGTAGGTCGCTGATATCATTTTGCACATGATTTTGCATCCTTAACTCGACTCAGATATTTGCTCCCGGAATACAATTAAAGTAATTTCCTAGCCGAATACCTAAATTTGTGGGGGATTTTGTCATGATAGTGTTCATGGCAATGAGATTTTTTACAGTGTAGCACGTTGTTTTGATCTAAGAAATCGTCATAATTTTAGTATGTGTTGGTGTTCTAGTACACCACTCGTCGTGTGGCACTGCTGCCATATTTCCGTCCCACCTAATAGATGAAATACATGGCTATACCATACTGCTCTAGTAAATACAACAAGAAAATACACTAGGGATTTTTGTGGATGTATGAATTGGACCTCGAAAATGAATTGGAGTGGGAATACCAAAACTGAGTTCAAAATGAATTGGTCTGCAATTCCAAATATGTTGTTTGGATGTGCATGGTATTTTCTGTTGGAATTGAAGGATGGCATCAAATTCCAATTCCTGTTTGGTTGTGCCAACTGAGGAGTTAAATATTTTGTTGAGTTTGGACAACATAAAATTGTGTACATGTATGGAAAATAGTAGTGTGTATATTAAAATGACGGCGACATGGCTGGGCTGCTCGACGAGAGGCTGGCCATGGATGCTCCATTATTATTGCCTTGTTGGACATTCAATAAGGCTGGCCAAGTATGTCGACCATGGGGCTCATCGTGCAGCGGCTTGTTCATATCTTAACTGAACCATCATTTCGATAGATGCACCTTTGGATGAACAATCTTATGCCATAACACTGAATCAATCTTCAAAACAGCTTATGCCAAAATTGCATTTACGGCTCCGTTTGGAGACAAAGTATTTTCAAAACCGAAGTATTACAAAACTAGAGTATTGCAGCGCCCGGCAAAGTAATACTTTATTTTCATGAAACCGTGTTTTTCTCAGTTTTAGCAAAAATTACGGGGCGTTTGGCAAGTGCTGTTTTGCGTTAGTTTTGGCTAGTTCTCATTCTTTTTCTGTACACGCGTTGTTCATAGCTGCTAGCATGTCAGGTTCATATTTGTGTCAAGCATGGTATATCGTGGTTAGTTGTTGTTCTCTTCTAGGCGGAGGAGATCGGTAGCATCCCCGGCGGCCGGCCGGTCGCTGGAGCACAAGAAGGAACAACAGAGGAGATTGATTGTTGTTTCTAAGACCTGGTACTCCGTCTAAACTCCGTCGTCTGCCTCTATCCGTGCACGCCGGTCATCCCGTCCAATGTATGGCGGCTACAGGACCACAAAGGATCTTGGTTTCGCCATGGCCGAGGACATTGCCGTAGGAAGAAAAGGAAGAAGGAGATGGATACCTCGAAGGCACGAAACCAGGACGAGCTTTCTCCGTTTCGGAAAAAATAGGTCGGGAGCTCTTTTTGATTACTCCAAAAAAACTGAAGTATTGAGAATACTACAGTTTATAAAACTGAAGTTTTTCTGGTATCCAAACACCTCAAAGTATTAGAAACTTCAGTTTTTCTAAATACCATAGTATTTCAAGAATACTTTGAAAATACTTTGTCTCCAAACGGGCCCTACACTCATCACTCACTTTACCTCAGTTCTGTACAAATTGTAACATGGGGGGGGGGGGGAGCATCATTGAGAAGACAATGGCGAGGGAGAGGCCGGACGGGGGAGATGCAAAGGTCGCCATCCTCGGCCTCCCAGTCGGCTGCCATCGCCGTACCCCCTCCCAACGTCGGTCTGCTCGTTTGAAGCCAATCTAGGGTTAGGGCGGCAGGCTGGAGCGGACGGTGGAGGATGGTCATGAGGAAAAGAGGGCGGGGAGGAGAAGGCCAGAGAGGAGGAGGGTTAGGAAGAGGAGGGTTATGAGGATGCTGCCATTGCGTGTCGCCGCCGGGTGCTACCTGCTCGTTCGTGAGCCCGTGCCTCTCTGTTCGCTCGCTCGTGTTCCACGAAGGGTTACGACACATGAGCGAATTCCACATAATACCGAGGCTAGGGGCTCTGTATTGGGTGGCTCGGCTCGGAATTGTTTCGATTTCTAAGCTCAAATACCTGGGACATCCAAACGCTACGATTCGGGAGCATGAGTACCAAATGGCCATTTCCGAGGTCCAATTCATACATCCAAACAGGGCCTAATGGTACATATCATGGGACGGACTTGGGTGACTGGGATACCGAGTTACATGTAGCTTGCCCTCCAAAAGGACTTTTCAGGGTGTTAGGGTCCTACTCCCCATCCCTAAATAAGTGTATTTTTAGGTTTTGTAGTGAGACAAACTTTTTAAAGTTTGACAAAGTTTAAAAAATTGTAGCAATATTTATGATATCAAAAGTACGTTGTGAAACTATATTTCAAGATGCATCTCCTGATATACATTTGATGTGGTAAAAAAAATTCTATAAAACTGATCAAACATAAAAGAGTTTGACTTAAGAAAACATAAAAATACCACACTTATTTATGGACGGAGTGAGAGTATGTTTGTAATGGATCTCACTATTTTTGAGGAGTAAGGGTTGCTTTCTCTGTAAAGAACAAATACCGTCCACGAAAAAACACATCAGTTATGCACACAGTTCTAATGGAGAGCATAACGGGTAGAGTTTAACACCAGCCGATCGATCCAACTCAGTTCTCCATGCCAAATTGCCAATGTCATCATCGTCCCAAGTCCCAAGTCCCAACTCCACATTTGGTCATATCACACCGTAGCCATTTCCTTCGTCTGCTTGCGACATGTAGACGAACCCATGGCCGGCCAGCATCTGCTCCCTGAGGTTCTTGATGGCCTGGTACCTCTCCGAGTCCTCGTCGATGTCCCTGGTAGTGTCGCTGCACCCTTCGTCGTCGAGGTCCCACCGCTGGCCTCCTTCCGACTCCTCCAGCGATCGCCGGTCGAAGGAGGCGCCTGCCCACGGATCGATGGCGCACTCTGTTCCCCTGCTGCCCGCAGACGCTGAAAATGACGCTGCCTTTTTCGACGTCGTCATGTCCATGGAATTGGCAGCAGTGCTGTAGCTCCAGCCGCAGTCCTTGATGTTGTCATCCATGTTCAGCTCGATGGAGTGCATGTCGCTGCCTTCTGAATCATCTTCTTCGCGGTCGTCGTCTTCTCCGTGCGTCCTCTTGCTGACAGCAACCGGAGCAATGCCGTTGGCACCTACAGCTTCAGATGCATGGTGATGATGATCGTCACAGGATTGTTGTTCATCTGCGACGGATGATTCGTGGCGATCCTGCTTCTTGGTCTCCAGGAAGGCCTCGAGCTCGCCGCGCAGCTGCTCGACGACGGCGTTCTTCTCCTCGAACTGGAGCCTCGCCTCGAGCAGCTTCATCTGGACCCTCTCCTCGCGGAGCTCATCGGCGAGACGCAGCATCTCCCGCTCCTTGTCCAGGTCCGCCTGCGTCCTCTCGGCCTCCTGCCTCATCTCCTCCACCTCGCCGACCCTGTGGACGGACGAGGCGGCGCCCCTTACGAGCTCGTCGCACACCTTCTCCAGGCGCTCCCTCTCCCTCCTCTCCCTCTCAAGCTCCCTCCTCGCCGCCTCCAAAGAGCTCTCCGTCTCGGCCAGCGCCTTCCCGAGCTTGGCGTTCACCCTCTCCGCCCTCTGCCCGGACCGCCTCTCGCCGTCAAGCTCCTTGGCGACGACACGCACGGTGGCATCCAGCTTCTCCCTCTGCCTGCTCTTCCACGCGTGCGCCTCCGCCGCGAGTCGCTTCTTGAGGAGCTCGACCTCGTCGCGTCGGCGGCTCTGCTCTCTGGCGAGCTGCCGCGCGTGGGTGCGCGCGAGGTCGAGCTCGGAGCGCAGCGCGGAGAGGAGCGAGGCCGTGGACGGGTTCAGGACTCCGGGCCCCCAGACGTTGACGAGGACTCTGACGAGCTCCTTGGATGCCGTCAGGCTGTTGTACATGTCCTGCAGGTGCGCCATTCTATCCACTGAACATGAGTCTGCAGCGCATGCGTTCACCTGAAGAAGAACAGAAAAAAAGATGGTCAGTACAAAAATTATCAGAAATTGTTCACAAATTTTGCTAGGACTTGGTTATAAACATGTGATTTACTCGATCGATTATTACTTGTGGGCTAGGGACGATTAGGTGCAGAAGGAATTATTATAGCTAGAAAAAGGACATGTATAATGAGGAGCTCTTGTCTTGACCGACAGACACACAGTCGCAGCTGAGGCTGTCAAGTCATGGCCCTCCCTCTCCTACACCAATTGAAAAACAAGTCTCAACGAACTTGGACAACCGCCGAATCTGCCATACCATTCAAGATGGTCAAGTTCCAACTGAAAACCGATTAGTTTACGCCGCCGTCGACCGCCGACCGACGCCGGCCGCATATATACCTAAAATATCACAACTGCTCAATCACTAACGAATCCCCTAATTCACAGTCAAGACACGATGAACAGAAATATTAGGTGGATAAACAAGTCAGGTTTTGTACAATACTAGTACTACAAAGCTTAGTTTGTAGCCTATGGAGGAAGTGGACAAAGGTTCATGTGGCTATCTATCACAAAGCATCCTTGGAAATGCAAGCCATGTTCAATGTCAGGCTGTAGTGCGGCTACTACAATATACTATATGTGTGGCATAGCTAAAGGTCCAGTAGTGACAGGTGGCTCCATGATTTGCATCCAAAATGCAGAGTCAGGGGCAGTTCTTTGGCGCAATAATGGTAGGATTGTTACCCTGAATAGGAGTATGTATCCGAGAAATGAAGGTAGATAAGTAGTTAGTACTGAAGATAAGTTTTGTTTCAATTCCTTCATTTGTTCTTGAAAAAAACAAAATGATCAACACTGTGATAGTATAGTACAGAGTTAATTACCCCAATCCTGCCGCCGTTACTCGGCTTATCTGAAAACCACTCGTCGTGATCAGCATCCAAAACCTTGCTCTTTGTTCTTGACCTCCTTGTGATCTAGACGACAGAAATATCACGATCAAACCGCAGAAACAAAACGGTTATTGATACCTCGACAATATGTAAACCGCAACACGGCGACCGGCAGGCGACACTCACCTCCACCGACGACGTGCAGCGCCGGTGCGCCGCTGAGCCTCGGCGAGTAACCACGGTACCGGCCTCCTCCTCCTCGAGCAAGCCACCCTCGCTCATCTGCCACAGAGCGCTGACAAGCTTCCTGGCCGAAACAGAGGAATGCATCCCGTCGGCCCGGCAGCGCCCGTTCCAGGACGACTCTGACATCTTCCTCCTGCTCTCCAGGCACGGCGACGATCCCCTCCGGCAGAGCAACGCCTGGCCTCGCTTCAGCCTCAGCTTCCTCAGAGTGTCCGACGCGCCGGACGACGACGAAGACAGCGCGCACCGCTTGCCGATTTTGGCCGCGAAAATGCCTCAGCGTCACCTCATCAACAGCATCGCAGCCTTGGACTCAGGCCTGCGCTTGCTTCTTCTGGACAAGAGTAGTAATGGCGTTAGGCTATACATCAGTAAGTGATGATGGGCAACGACTTGACACAGCTAGCGCTAATAATGTTCTTGCATTTTCGTCGGGTTTAGATTTAAATTTGCCATTTTGCGCAGCAAAACGGACAGCGAGATCAGCGTGGTCCTTTAATAGAATCAAGAAACAGTGGCTTGATCAACAATGTCACATCAAACTGATCAAAGGGGAAAAGGAATACGGCAAAGAAATAAGATGCCAACATCTACTTAACAAAGTAATCACGACCACAAACAGAAGGCAATTAGAACACAACAAGAGCTTCCATGTAAAAGGCGCCAAAATTATTGGACAAGAAGGAAAGTATCTAGCGTACCCATCAAAGAGGAGGAGGAGGAGGAGGAGGAGAAGCTAAGCCAAGTCCCAGTTAGTTGCGACGCTTAGATCATGTGCTCCATGATGAGATGATCTGAGGCCGAGTTAGCAGCTGTTTGGGCACACGAGCGGGGCGGAGATGAGACAGGATGATGGATGCCTATATGGGGTGTGGGGATGTGTGTCATCTGCAGCAAATAGAGAGCAGCATGAGCTGTATCCGTATGTCTGATACGTATGATTGGAGACTGGATATGTCTGATTTCTGTTTGTGATTGCTCTTTTGTTTTTCAACTGGACAGAAAGTTTAGAAAGCTGAAATGGCTTAGTCTGAGACATTAGTCAGACAGTCAGAGAACCTTAATGGTCATTACTACACAGATTACACTTGTGCTTAGCAGGCCACACCCACCGCCCGACACAAGCAGCTGCGTTAATCCTCATCAGGCACTATTGAAATATACTAAATTCAATTCATGGAGCGTATGGGGAAGAGATCAAGAGAAGCTTTTGTGTTGTCCCACAGGGTGGCACTGGCACGGATGGAAGGCCAAGGAAGGAGAATCAGGGGGCGATGCGAGCGAGCATGTGCTCTCAGATCTCGAGAAGCAAAAGGCAGACAACCATCGAGCACTGGTGTTGTCGTGCTGATCACACGTACGCACGCACGCGCCGATGTGTGCCGGATTTGGCCGCGGCCGGCGCGGCGGTATTGCTCAGGCATCGGCGTGCACGTCGTCGGACGGCCGCCGCTAGCCTGCAGATCTGCACATGTGTGCGGACGGTCCGCGGTCGATTAAGGGGGTGTTTGGTTAGGCTTTGGCTTTGGCTTTTGGTTTTGGCTTATAAGCCCAAAAAGCACCTAAATAGGTGCTTTTGGCTTTTGGCTTTTGACTTATGTTTTACTATGATATAAGCCAAAAGCCAAAAGGCAAAAGCACCTATTTAGATGCTTTTTGGGCTTATAAGGCAAAGCCAAAAGCCAAAGCCAAAGCCTAACCAAACACCCCCTAAGATGGATTCAGCTCGTGGTCACTTGGGTTTGTCTGAATGTGGCAAGGTGCCCTGGCCTCCCCTGTGTTCTCGACTGTTGCAGGATCTGGGATCGTGGACCGTGATCAATGCTGCGGATCTGGATGGAACGTTCGGATGTGTCAGCAGGCTCGATCAGTTTCAGCCGCCGCAGGGCGGGCAAGCTGGCAGGCACAGCTCATGTTATTATTTTATTCAACTAGCTATCTCGAAATAGTTTTTTTTTGTCCTGTTTTATAAATAAAGTAAAAATGGTCCAATATGGAGTTTGAAAAGAAGAAAATGTTTGAGGCACCAGCACAAATGTACCCAATAGAAAATAAAAGGATGATACAACTCGCAATAGAGTGAAGAGATGAACGACAAGGCGACCAAGCCGGAAGACGACATGCCCTCATTGCACCCTCTGAACTAGATCCACTACCATGCTCATGAACCATGGATCACAGAGCATCAAGGTAGCACCTTCAAGAAGAGATGAGACGGCAACAAGACATCAGCGAGCCGGTCCTAGGGTTCCTCCTGGCACTCAGAGAACGGTCAAAAGGAGTGCCTCGACGCTCCAGGGAGGAATGACGATGCACGTAGGTGTCGCGACATCAGTGTCAGACATGTCAATAAGGATTTATCCTAAGCCCCTAGTACACACTCGAAGAAATCCCTGTTCGATCCAGACCCGCATGGCCCAAATCTAGCAGGAACACAGACGAAAGAGAGAGTGCACGGCAGCAAAAGGACGATGAGCACGTTCAACGCCCCCGCCGCCCGATAACAGTGTAGCTTGACCCGGTTCGGCCCACAAAGCAGCCGCCAGGTCAAGACCTGCATAGCCCAAATCTGGGTTGCACACCTCCCCTGCCAAACCGTCAGCCGACCACCTCACGTCATCACGCCACCATGCACGACCAGCAACGCGCAAGCCAATAAGATATGGTCGCTCTGCGATCTAGCAACTCACCACCCCCATCCTTGATGCCTACCGTTGTGCGGACCAGAAGCACTGCCTCAACACTAGAAGTTCGCTCCGGTCACGAGCAGTCGAGCCAACTTCGCGCCGCACTAGCAAGCATAGCCAGAGTGTGTCGCGATGTCCCCCAAGGAAGCCCAACGAGCGTAGCTCCTCCACGTCGGTCTCCATGGTGAGCTGTCCGCCACGGAGTAGAAGACCAGATCCGACGCAGACCCATCGGCACCTAACACACCATCAACCACCCGCGAGCACCTGTCCTAGGATACCACGTGTCACCAGAGAAGGGCAACATGGGGGTAGGAGTGCCAAGCGTTTATTCTCACAAACAAAATGGGTATGAACCAATTTATTTTTAGGCAACTACGACCGGCGTTAGCCGGCGTGAACCATTTTTCATTAAAACACACATGGCTAGAACACGTAGCACACGATAGAAACACAAGGCGGGGAAACAAAAAGAGAACATGCCATGAGCTATGACTACAACAACGACAAGAAACCGTGGGTTAGCCGTTAATTCCCGGTGTTCTAGATACAAGGTCGGCTTCTGTTATTGTTATTGAGCTAGTGAGATTCGTCATGGTAAAGTACATGCCCATCTTATATGTACCTAGGCCGGCTCATTGTCGGGAGTACAATACCTCGGCGCCACGCCGACGTTTACTCCACCCGTCGGTAAATCCTATTTATCGCCTATTGGTGACGCACCTGAAGGGCTTGCTTATGGGCCGGCCCATTTGGTGGGTTTACTTTTGCGTTTCCCTGTTTCCTTTTTATTTTCTTTTTCCACTTTTTTGTTTTTCTTTTTGTCACTTTATTTATGATTTAAAAATATTCAACTTTGAAAATTTGTTCAGTTTAAAAAAAGTTCAAATATGAAATTTGTGCAGTATTGAAAAATGTTAAAATTTGAAGAAAAAAATGTTCGTAGTTGAAAATTGTTCAAGCTTAAACTATGTTCAGATTTGAAAATTGTTCACGCTTAAAAAATCAGATTTGAAAATTGTTCATTTACAAAAAAGTTCAAAATTGAAATTTGTTCAAATTTGAAAATTGTTCACGTTTTAAAAACGTTTAGATTTTTTAAAAATGTTTCAAATTCAGAGAAAATTCAGTTTTGAATTTTTTTCAAGCTTTAAAAAAATGTTTCGGATTTGAAATGTTCAGTTTTGAATTTATTCAGATTTTAAATTGTTCGGATTAAATGGAAAGAGTCAAAAAATTGTGTTTTTTCTATTGGGCCGCTCCAAAAGCGGCCCATGAAACAACTGCTTCAGGCGACCTTGGCGAAACGCGTCACCTGAAGGCGACATATAGAAGCTCCCCCCTCCCATCCACTCCCCTCGGCAATCCCTATATAACGCATGTTGTGTTCGTTATGGACGACGAACGCAAGGTGTACCCCTCGAGCGCTAGTTTGAGGGTAACACTAGTAGGAAAAGGGCTATAGCCGTCGGGCCCTCACTGGCGAACAAAACAAAGTGTTCGCCGGTGCTAATCTCCGCTGGCGAACATGATATGATGTTAGCCAGTGGTACCTGCCCTACCACTAGCGAACGAGGTAGTTGCCTCGCCAGTGGTAAACGCGGGCCCGGGCGTCCCCAGCTCGGCCAACTACCGCTAGCGAATGGCAAGTTCAGTTCGCCAGCGGTCTGTCAAGTACCACTGGCGAACCATCCACGTCGTTCGCCAGCGGTAGATGCCCCAGCTGGGGTCGTCCAGGCCCGCATTTACTACTGGCGCAGTGACAGATCAGTTCGCCAGCGGTAACGTAAGTACCACTGGCGAACCGTAGACTGTTCGCCAGCGGTAACCTGGGAACTTACTCAAGTTCGACCAGCCACACCTACCACCTCCATTTTGCATCTCACTCTCCCTCTTCACACTAGCTCAAGCCCACCCCACATTAAATGTCCATCCCCCATCTTCTCCACTAGTTTTAACCAATCAAAACTAGTTTAGGTGGTAGATCTTGCCTCATCCCCCTCTCTACATCCTATCCACCAAAAGATTTCTCGCCCAAAACTTTTCTAGATCTAGATCTAGAGATCTACCCATCTCTCTCTACAACACTACTATATCTCCAAATCTCCACCAACATCGTTATACAAGCATTCCACACCACTTTTCTCGGTGAACTTAACTCGATCTCGTACATGTGGTCATCGATCTAATTATTGTGGACTAATATAAATGATTTTTGTGAAATTTGATCGGAAATTGCCGGAATTGACTATATATATGTGTGAAATTGTGCATTTTGTGTTTGTGTGAAAATGTGAAATTAAAATGAGTTGCCAATATTTTGCCGGGATGTTGATTAATTTCCGTCTGGGCAAATTTTGGCACTCCCTCTTAGGTCATATTTCTAGGAAGGTCATGCCGAATTTTTTCATGAAAAACGATATATATATATATGGTTCTAATAATTGAATTATTTGTTTTTACACCGTGCAGGCGACAATGGTCACTTTGAGCGAACGTGTCGTGAATAGATACTTGAGGCACGCGGCGGAAGACATGTTACGGAATAATCGCAAAATGATACAATGTCCGTGTCGAAAATGCAGACTAGAGGGCGCCCTCGACCCCTTTACCGGACAGTTGCTGGAGCACCTGCTCAGGCGTGGTTTCATGGAGGGGCACACTCAGTGGATAAGTGATGATGAAGATGATGACGAAATCCATGGGGCGGCGGCAGGAAATGATCAGGAAGGGCAGCAGGTCAATGATGACAATAAGGTGCAAGAAGATGATCAAGAGCCTGCTCATCCGACACATGATATATATGCTAGAGAATACAGCGATGAACAACATGTAACGAAGGAAGACAAGGACACGCGGGCATCGCTAACTTCAGTCGTGCGGGAGCATCATCTCAAAGAACTGCTTCTCAAGAAGACGACTAACCCCAGATCTGCTACAAGAGAGCAATCTAAGTTGGCGCAACTAGAGATAGACTCGACTACTCCGCTGTATCCAGATTGAGAACCGGATGACTCCCGCTTGAAAGTAGCGCTCGATGTTCTGCAGATGAAGGCAAGATACAAATGGAGCGACATAAGCCTCGACGCAAGTCTGCAATACTGGCAAAGCAAGCTTCCGAAGGAGAACACGTGTCCTAAAATTTATGACGAGGCCAAGAAAACCGTGTGCCCCTTTGATTTACCGCACGAAAAATACCACGTGTGCATCAACGACTGCTACATCTTTCGGGAAGGGGACGCGGACAAGACCGCATGTCCGGTGTGCAAGGCTGCTCGATACAAGAAAGGGAGGAATAAATCTCCTCGAAAAGTTATGTGGTACTTTTCGCTCATCCCCCGTCTGCAACGCTATTTCGCGGACTGCAAGGAAGCAAAGCTCATGCGCTGGCACGCAGAGAGAAGGGAGAAAGTTCTGAAAGATGCAGAGCAGAATGAAAAGGTAAATCTGACACACCCTTCGGATGCATGCCAGTGGAAAGCATTAGACGATGAATATCCAACTTTCGGGGCAGAGCCAAGGAACATTAGGTTGGGTGCGAGCACCGATGGGCTCAATCCATTTGGCAACCAGAGCAGCACACATAGCACCTGGCCCGTGTTCGTATGGATATACAACCTTCCGCCCTGGTTGTGCATGAAGAGGAAGTACATACACATGAGCATGCTCATTCAAGGGCCGAAACAACCGGGCACCGACATCCATCTGTATCTGAAGATACTGAAAGATGAGCTACATATGTTATGGGAGGAAGGCGGGGTCAACACATGAGACGCCCTCGCAGAAGAATATTTTCCTATGAGAGCCGCCTTGCTCTGTACGGTGCACGACTTGCCCGGCTACGGATACGTCTCAGGCCAGGTGTGCCACGGACATAACGGATGTGTGAGGTGCATGGATGACCCGACATTTCACCAGCTCCAGAAAGATTCCGGGTCTTCGAAAACCGTCTACATTGGCCATCGAAGGTGGCTACACATTAAAGACTTGTGCAGAAGGCGTGGAGACCTTTTCAACGGCGAAAAAGAGCTCCGGGGACCTCCACGTAAGAGGTGAGGTGAAGAAATATATGATTTGATAAATGAATGGGAAGAGTGCACTCGGCCGGGAAAGAAGAAAAAGGCGCCAAAACCACTCCTGGATGTATGGAAGACGAGGTCCGTGTTTTGGGACTTGCCGTACTGGCCCATCCTCAGTACGCCTCATTGCCTAGATCTAATGCATATCACGAAGAATGTGTTTGAGAGTCTGTTTGGCACTCTGGTCAACATGCCGGAGAGGACGAAAGATGGGCCAAAAGCAAGAAGCGACCTGATACATATGGGTATCTGGGAAGAGCTTCAGGGAGGGCACCCGGCTATTGATCATGACCAATCGGAAGAGGAGACGGATGGTCCCAAGGGCAAAAGGGTTAAGAGGAACGATTATTACTGCCCCCCTCCTGCTTCACTCTAAGTCCGAACGAGATCGAACAATTGATCAAGTGCCTTCTAGGAGTCAAAGTGCCTTTGGGTTACTCGGGGCTAATAAGCAGATTTTTAGACTCGCAGAAACAAAAGTTCAGCGGGTTGAAGTCTCATGACTGTCATGTGATGATGACGCAGATACTTCCGGTTGCGATTCGAGAGATAATGGACAAGCACGTCCGTGAAGCCCTTTTTTGCCTCTGTAACTTCTTCGACGTGATCTCCCGAAAGTCAATCACTGGGAAGCAACTCTCAAGGCTGCAGGAAGTGATCGTCGTGATACTATGCGAGCTTGAGATGTACTTCCCGCCCGCATTCTTTGACATCTGTGTGCATCTGTTGGTCTATATCGTGGATGATATCATCCATCTCGGGCCGTTGTTCCAGCACAACATGATGCCGTTCGAAAGGATGAATGGGGTCATCAAAGGATTTGTTCGTAACAGGGCCCATCTGGATGGAAGCATCGTTTAGGGCTTTCTCACCAAAGAGTGCACCTCTTTCTGCATGAATTTTATGGACGTGGAGGACCCTGTTGGTTTTCCCGGAAACAAGCACATTGGCAAGCTCGATGGAGCAGGTCACAAAAATGGCCGAAGGGAGTTGCATGTGTACCACGCTTCTCGATGCACCGATTTTAATAGGGCAAACTTAGTGGCTCTCCAACACATTCAAATTGTCAATACTTGGGTGGAAAAGCACAAGAGCCTGATTGGTAAGAAGTACACTGACCAGGGCAAGCGGAGGACAGAAGGAGAAATAATCAGAGAGCACAACTCCTCTTTCTTGCGTTGGTTCAAAGATGAGCTTGACGCTCCGCCCCCAACGGCTAGTGCGGAAGCTAAACTCTTATACGCCTTGTCATGTGGCCCCGCCCCCAACCTCGCGATGTTTCAAGCATATGATATCAACGGTTTCACTTTCTACATGGAGCAAAAGGACAAAACTTCCGATTATCAAACTCAGGGGTAACGATGGAATCCTACACCGGTGACAAAAAGTTAAGATACTACGGAAGGATCGAGGAGATCTGGGAGCTTAACTACTCTGGAGAGAAGGTGCCGATGTTCCGCGTCAGATGGGCTATGATGTCGACCGTCAAAAAAGAAGACAAATACTTCACCACCATGGTTATACCCGAAGCCGGCAATTCATCAAGCGCGAACGTAACCGTGCAAAATGAGCCATGGGTACTGGCTAAGCACGTCTCCCAATGCTTCTTCATAGCCGACCCGCCACGGCCTAGCCGTGTCGTCGTCAGGAGAGGCAAAAGAAACATCGTCGGAATGGACGGTGTCGCCAACGAGGACGAGTTCGACATGTTCGGCGACCCAAATATCGACGATAATCAAGATGATGATGATAAGGCAACATACACCACAAGAAGAAGCAGAACCACGCTACCTAGGAAAGGTCTTCCATTCAAAAGAAGAAGTCATGATGTGGCGCTAAATTATGCAACTGCGACCAAAAAAGGCAAGAAGAATGCCAAATGTTGAGAAAGACGCGCGATTGATACGTCTCAAATGTATCTATAATTTTTGAGTGATCCATGCTAGTTTTGTGATGTTGTCACATGTTTTTAATATCATATTACATCATTTTTATGCATTTTGTCGGACTAACCTATTGACAAGATGCCCAGTGCCAGTTCCCTGTTTTTGTGCTGAAATTGTTGCAGAAAGTTACTTTGGGAAATATTCTCGAAATTGGACGAAAATTTACGACGATTTTTTATTGGACAAATAAGGACCGGAGCCAGAAGGGAAGGTCCAGCTGAGGCCCAGAAGGCCCCCCGCGGGTACCAGCCGCGGCCCAGGGGGAGGCCGCGCCGCAGGTTGCCCCTGCCCCTCGGGAACCCCCTCGGTCGCCTCCGACGCCTATAAAATCATCCCCAATGCAAAAACCCTACCCCCCGAAGGATTTTTCCAAATACACAACAGAGCTCCGCCGCCATCGCCGACAAGTTTCGGGGGTCAGATTGATCCTGTTCCGGCACCCTGCCGGAGGGGGGATCGACCGTCGGAGCCATCTCCATCGACACCGCTGCTTCCCAAGATGAGGAGGGAGTAGTCCCTCATCGGGGCTGAGGCTTATACAAGTAGCTATGTGGTTATCTCTCTCTCCCATGATGTGATCTTCGTTGTGATCATGAGCTTTGTTAGTGTAGTTGAATACATGATGTTTCCCTATGTGTAATGGATATGATGTTGCTCAAGTGGTGTTATTTAGTACAATTTCCGGAGCCACCGTTGTGATCATGGTACCTCGGTGCCAGGATGGGTGCCGTGTGTGACTCTATGGATAATAGATTGGAAGGATCTTCATTATGAGTTTGTTCTTTATTTGTTGGATTGAATAGATCATGAGGTTTCTTGATGCTTGTGTTATTGAAGAAAGAGACTATTCAAGAAATAGGTTGTGGTGTTTGTTAGTACTATCTTTGGATGCGGATAGTGACAGCATGAAGTGTCTATAGATGTGGAATACGAATTTTAAGGTGTGCTTTTCGTAGCCCTACGCAATTCTCATCCTATTTGATCCACGAAAGAATGATCTCCAAGTAACGTCTACCATGCATGTGTTTTTGTGTAACTATTATGTGTTTAATTATGTTAATGATGTTGAGATTAGTCACTAGTGAAAGTATGAAGCCTAGGCCTTGTTTCCAAGCATTGATACACCGTTTTTACTCACTTTTGTCACTTGTTTGCTTGCTGCCATTTTTATTAGAGAATTACAAAATCACCTTTTACCATCCATATCACTTGCATTTTACCATCTCTTCGCCGAACTAGTGCACCTATACAACTGACAATTGTATTAGGTGTGTTGGGGACACAAGAGACTTCTTGTATCTTAATTGTAGGGTTGCTTGAGAGGGATATCTTTGACCTCTACCTCCCATGGATTCGATAAACCTTGGGTTACTCACTTAAAGGAAATTTGCCGCTGTCCTACAAACCTCTGCGCTTGGAGGCCCAACAAGTCTATAAGAATAGAAGCGTGTAGTAGACATCAGCGATATATGTGTGCGAAAAAACTATGTATCTATCTCTTTGTTTTGTATAACTATGCACTTGTAATCATGAATTGGAAAATTTGAAGCGATATATGCGACGCCTCTCCCCCGCACGCTCCTCCGGGCCTCCGACCTCCGCCTCCCGCCGCCTCTCCCCCCCCCCCACCCCCGCCCCCCGCGCACGCACACCACCGCCTGTGGCTCGCTTCTCCGACCTCCTCCTCGAGCACGGACGCCTCCTCAAGACCTACCTCCTCCTCGAGCACGGCGGGCGCCTTTTCGAGCTCATCCTCAAGCCGCCGACGTCCTCCTCGAGCTCGCTGACTCCCGCCGCCAAGCGCCGGTGAGACGTCCTCCCACGCACACCATGTGTTTGTGTTTATGCTCGTACCATAGTTTTTTTCAGTTGCATATAGGAACAGGAATATGGGTACCCTTGTTGTATTCTCATATAAGAGGGTTTATTTTAGAGTATTTTAGTGAATTTGTATTATTAGGTGGATCTGAAATTTATCATAGCACACCCTTTTTTATTAAGATTTGCTTGAGTCTAATAAGATGAAAATACAACAAAATGAACCATGCATATGATTGAGTCTAATAATTTTAGTTTTAATTTTGAAGTTTAGGTTTATTTTTAGGTTTTAGGTTTAGGTTTAAGTTTAGTTAGTTAGTTTTAGGTTTAGTTTTCGGTTTTAGGTTTAGGTTAGTTAGTTAGTTTAGTTTTAGGTTTTAGGTTTAAATTTAGGTTTAGGATTAGGATTAAATTTAGGTTTAGGTTCAGGTTTAGGTTTAGAAAAATGAATTTAGGTTTAGGTTTTAAAAAATGAATTTAGGTTTAGGTTTTAGGTTTACGTTTAAATACTTCTTAATTATTTCATATGTTATGATTCTAGTTCTTAATTACAATTTTTTTGATGTATGCAGGAAGTTTAGAAGGACCTCAACGCTGTTGTTGCTCAATTTTCAGGTGAGATGATGAGATTGTCGGTGGTGGTGGTGATTTGTGTGTGCTGGTGGTGGTTTTTGTGGTGAATGTGGTGGTGGTGGATGTGGGGATGAATTTGTGGATGTGGTGATAAATTTGTGGATGTGGTGGATGTTTTTTGTGGTGAATGTGGTGGTGATCGAGACCCTTTGAGCCCTTTGTGAAATGTTTGCAGGTACCCCATGAGGCCCTTGAGATTGCCGAAATGTTGACTAACTTCCGTTCCGGCAAATTCGGGTACTCCGTATGCCCTATTTTTAGCAAAGATCATGCCGAAATTTTGCGTGAATTTTGACATGACTTTTTCTAAACAATTGGACATATGGAATACCCGAAATTTGCCGAGACGGAAGTTAATCGACATTTCGGCAAATTTGGACTCATGGGGTACCTTAGTATTTAATTAAGTGGTTTTTCTTATATTTTTTTGTACTAACTTTGACTTAATTTCCTCGTCAGTGCGAAGATCGATGGCTCACAACGACCAGACCGGGGGTTCTCGGACAGGAGGCGACGATGCGTACCTGTCGATGCTTGCACAGTACAAGCATGCCGACGAGGAGATCGAGCATGCGGCCGATGATGAGATGGAGGCCCCATCTGCTAGCGAAGCTGAGCGTGGTGATGCTGGGACCACTACTAGTAACGCCGAAGAGGGCGGCCCTTCTGGTAGCGAAGCCAGCAGAGAGCCTAAACGCAAGAAGGGGGAACCAAACAAGCTCGGCAGCACTCAACATGCATTCACAAAGGTGGACCCTAAAAGCGGTCTTCCTACGAAGCCGGAAAAATATGTAAAAGGGTACGGCCTCCAGCTTGGATGCATCGCTCGGGAATGGGGGAAAATCAACGAAGACAACCAAAAGGCGAAGGACAACGAAGGTTTGGCCGCCTACCTCATTGATAAGTTGCACACACGATACAAGTTCCCGGCACCCTATGAGCGCTGGCGAACCACCAGTTCACCAGCCGGTAGCAAAATTAGGTTCGCCAGTGATAGGGCTTTCCCTACTAGTGTAATTGGGCCGTCCCAGGTACGTTTGGTTTCACTCGTTCTATCCGATTTTGGGAAGCTTCTACTATCTTTTGGTCGTTTTTTCTTTTTATTCTTTATTTCTTAACCAGGTTTTGTATTTTGGTTTTTCTTTTTCGATTTTTCTTATTCTTTTTTCACATTTGTTTTCATATTTCTTTAAAATTTTCATTTTTCTTTCTTATTTTATATTTTCTTTTTATTATTTATTATTTCATCATTCATTTCTTTGTTTAATTTTTAAAAAATTATACGAATAATATTTTATTGCATGATACATCTTGGCTTTAAATCTCATAAACATTATTTTTGAGTGATGTGAATATTGTTTCGAACTCAGGAATAATTATGGATAATGATGTGAACAATATTTTTAAAACCAACGAATAATTCTTTTAACAACGAACATTCTTTTGACTTGTACAAATATTTTTCGATTGTTCCTATTTGCTTTTGTTTTATTTTTTCTCATTTAAAAAAATCATGAGATTTTTATTTTTTATTTTTGTGAAATTTTTCAAATGCTCGAACTATTTTGAAATTCATGAACATTTTCTAAAATCCAATAGTATTTTAAAATTCATGAACAATTTTTATATTCATGAATTTTTTGTACTCACACGTATTTTTAAAAATCAGGAATATTTATTTCAGAATCATGAATGTTTTAGATGGCGAACATTTCTCCAAATAGTGAACATTTTAAATTCACATACATTTTTTTTTAAATGGACATTTTTTAAATTGCAAGCGTTTTTCAAATTCATGACATTTTTTAACTCAAACATGTTTTCAAATACGTTATCATTATTTAAGTTTGTGATTTTTTTAATCAGTTAAGTTTTTTTTATGTCACCATTTTGTTCAAAATTGAAAGGAGAAAGCTAGACAGAAAAAATAAAAAAAATGGGCGTGTGTCGACAGCAGCAAAGGCGAGCCGAAATGAACGAACTAGAGGGTGCGAGCGAGTTACCTGGGCCGACCCGACTCGCGGTTCAGCACCCAGCGAGCCTTCGTCTGACCAATTTTCATTCCATGTCTTGTGTGAGCTTGTATTCTGGAGTAAGCCCATGGCCACTGCAGAATACAAGCTCACAAGCTCTATGCACTCCAATGTCAACGTCTTGATCGTCCCCACTGTGTCTCTTACGATTAGATATTGCTGTTGTTCTCAGACAAGCCTGGTCCAAGCCATCGTTCGGGAATGGCGGAATTCAATGCCCACCTCACAATGATCAAGTATGACTCATCATAATGACATTGATACCTGAAATTTTAATCTTGCAGACCTGAAATTATCTCCCAAACACAAGTATCATTTGCATCCTGGTGTGTATTTCGGCATGATTATTAGTTGCTTTATTGTGCCTGTGTTCACAACCCGTATTCTGTGCATAAAGCTCATGCTGGAGAGGGTGAAAACTGAAAAGTTCATGCGTGAAGCTTTCTCTGAAGCATACTCTCAAGCTTTCTCTGAAGAAAGGCTGCAGATTCTTAAGTTAACATAAATTTTCTCTTTTTTAGTTTTTAAAAAGTCCGAACTGTTGGAAAGACTAGTGCAATTCACATATACTGTAACACCCACTCTCACGTGTGACTCGGGGAGGCCAGGAGAGGCCACACGTGCAACCGGAAGAAAGCGACGACGCGCAAGTCTCAGAGGTATGGCGCAAGACAGGATCATACTCGGACACAAGGGGGCTACCAGCAATTTTTAATAAATTGCGCAAATCAGGACTCGAACTCGAGACCTTCGGCTCTGATACCATGTCATGTGTCCTGCACTAGCCAACTATCCCAAAAGTCCGAACTGATGAAAAGGCTAATGCAATTCACATATACTGTAACACCCGCTCTCACGTGCGACTCGGGGGAAAGAGAGGCCAACACGTGCAACCGGAAGAAAAGCGACGGCGCACAAGTCTCAGAGGTATGGCGCCAGACAGACTCATACTTGGACATAGGGGGGCTACCAGCAATTTTTAATACATTGCGCAAACCAGGACTCGAACTCGAGACCTTCGGCTCTGATACCATGTCATGTATTCTGCACTACCCAACTATTACAAAAGTCCGAACTGACGAAAAGGCTAGTACAATCCACATATACTGTAACATCCCCTCTCACGTGTGACTCGGGGAGGGAGAGGCCACACGTGCCACCGGAAGAAAGCGACGACGCGCAAGTCTCAGAGGTATGGCGTAATACAGACTCATACTTGGACACAAGGGGGGTTACCAGCAATTTTTAATAAATTGCGCAAACCAGGACTCGAACTCGAAACCTTCGGCTCTGATACCATGTCATGTATCCTGCACTAGCCAACTATCCCAAAAGTCCGAACTGATAGAAACCCTAGTGCAATCCACATATATATGGATTCAGAGGTATGACTCAAGAGGTCTATACGTGGACTTAGAGGTATGGCTGTAGAGGTCTATATACGTGGACACAAAGGGGGACTACGAGCAATTTTTAATAAACTGCGCAAACCAGGACTCAAACTCGAGACCTTCGGCTCTGATAACATGTCATGTTTCATGCACTAGCCAATTATTCCAAAAGTCCGAACTGATGGAAACACTAGTGCAATCGACATATACTATAACAATTTCGTGATGCCTATCCATTTGATGTCTTCCTTAATATTATGTGTACTGCGTCTAAAATATTTGAAACATAACTCTGAAAACCTGCATTGTCTGAATCCATTTACTGATTCACCTAAAGTATAATCTTATAGACCTTATTTCTCTAGCTTTATACCAAGAATCTACATCTTCATGAAAGTGTCGATCTTCAAATTATTGCTAGATCCTGCAATGGTTATGTTGGAGCTGATTTAGAAGCTCTATGCCGAGAAGCTGCCAGATTTGCTTATCGTAGATTATCAAACACGTCCGAGGATGCGAAGGTGCTCACACTACTCATGGAAGATTGGGAGTCTGCTAGATCTCAGGTCAAAGCAAGCATGATAAGAGGGGTAACTAAAGAAGTTCCAACTGTTTCATGGGATGATATAGGAGGTTTAAAGATCTGAAGGTGATATATATATATCTTTCATTTTAGGCTTTCTTACAATGAAAACCTGTTGTAATGGTGATTCTTTCTATACTTCAGAAAAAGCTTTTGAGTGGCCCATCAAACATGCTGCTGCATTTGCTAGACTAGGGATATCGCCAGTCCGTGGTGTGCTTCTCAGGTTCTGCATGGTCCTCCAGGGTGCTCAATGACCACCCTTGCCAAGGCTGCAGCACATGCTGCCCAAGCTTCTTTCTTTTCTTTGAGGTTCACAGTGCTGATCTCGAAGGCCTGTTCAGGGAAGCAGGAACGCTGGCACTGAGGGAAGATCTCACAGCAAGTTCAATAGACAAGGCTCACTTTGAGGCCGCGATAAGGTCGCTAAATCCATCACTGACAAAAGCAGAAGTTGACGAGTATGCAGCTGCTGCCATCCATGGTCTATCAACGAGGAAACACTAGAATAGGTTGTATCTATTTAGTTTGCGTTTTAGATTGTATTCTAGATGATGTCATCCTTGGATAATGCAATTGCTGGGCGGTTGAATGATATAATCCTGCAGTTCTTCTTTTTATGAGAAAGTCAAGCATGAGTGCTGCTTATGCACTTCCAGTTATTCTGATTGTGTTGGGCTACTATTTTCTTTTCTATCGTCAGAATATTATGACCTCGGTTACTGATATCGATACACCCATAATAGCATGCAACAACATTTGACTATCTTAACTGAAGAAGATTATGTGGTAAGCACAAAAAAGCATAAGAAACTAACGTCGTGGTGGATCACATAGGCAAAGTGTCATTAGAACCTCTTCCGGTACTTAACCTCGGCACTAGTAGAGCAGAATGTGTGCTGTCCATCTGTCAAGTATACATGTCAGTTAGCTATCCATATTTGGAGCATCATCTCTTATACATCTCCCACCCTGTAGACTAAGAATGCAATCGTCTTGCGGTAGCTCGACGCCAGTGCCTTCCCAGCAGAGGTTGGCGGAGTGAAAGTGCATTGCGAGAATCCCAGTGTGCTGCCTTCGCATAACCTCTTCCTGCAGGAGACAAATCGAAGTACCGACGTCGGGTCATGAGAGGAAAGCTCAATAAACCAATGATCTTTGCTGGGTGATGCAAGCTATCATGTCTCGTTGTTAAGCAGAACTGTTCATATTTGACAGTGATGAGTTCTCAAGGCATGAAAAAACTACAGGCATCAGAGCAACCAAGATATGGAAAAAAAAAAGGCCTGGGGAACATACCTTGCGGCATCCATTAGCTGCAATCCTATTCCCTTTCTTCTGCGCGATGGCACCACCCAGATGGCCCGAAATCTGCAGACAGCAGGAACAGCTTGTTTTTCGCAGATTATGGCACCACAGGGCCCTGGTTCTCTTCTTTGTTCCTGTCGGAAGGATTATGCCGTCTTAAGACTTCCCTCTTGAAACTTATTTCCCCAAACTTTAGTGTATGGTGTGCTTGTGCCCATTCAGTTTTATTGTCCGGAAACTCGCTTCGGTCTTCCGATGAGCTCGGAATGACTTCATTAACTGTTTGTGGTTCTGGTCAGGCTTCTAGCAGACTAGCAGTAATTAGTCACAAACGCATACAAATTGCAGCTATTGTTAAACTTACAGTCTGCATTTCTTCAGAAAGTTATGCATCTGGACATAACAAGGTGACAAAAAATACCTTGCTGTTGCGAGTGAAAGATGTTTCGCAGGTTTCGAGAATAATCCGTTGACCGCCCCACGGTTCGTCGCGCCAACCCAGCAACACGTCGGTCAGAAAACAAAGAAAACAAGGACAGTCACACTGCAGTTCACATAGACAACTGGGAGCACAATATGGACCTTGAAAGGGACACCCTGGAAGTAGATCTTGTGGTAGGCTTTGTGAACCTTGATACAATTTGTTGTCGCCGTTTACTAATCTGCCGTGCAGCGCTCGTCTTGGAATATCCAACTGGTAGAAATACGATCATTTCTCGCTTATTCCACGGCAAATATCTGGTTGCGGACCTCGGTCTCCAGCCACTGACAAAACAGGACGGTCCCGAAGAAAACACAGAACCTCTCGTTTTTCTACCGATCAGTCTCGTGCGCGTAGAGGCAGTTGTGGACTTGTGGCTGAGGCTGCAGCGACGAAAGGGACGGAGCTCTGAAGACGGCGACCTCGATAGCGAGAACAAACAGCAAGGAGCCGGATGGGGTTAAAATATCAGGAGGAACGTCGGTTGCGATCCTGTGAAACGGGTTCATTTGGAAGGTGCCGTGTCACCGTGCGTGTGCCTCTGACCCATGGATGGAGACATGCCACCGGCCGTCTCGGAAGACGAACCCCTGTCGTGACGGTTGCAGCGTGACGTGTCCATCAGTGCGTAGGAGATTTTTAACACACAATGCATTCGCTTGTACACAGCGCATTTTGCACACACGAAAAAAGAAACTTGTTTGTACATAAACTCTACCATCGTGGTAAACTTTGCAGAAAACAGAGTGCAAGCAGTACAAGATGGTGGACAGAGAAAGCACACGGTTGCGGACAGTGGTGCAGGTAAAAATAAGGATCGAGGTACAATTTTTCAAAAGTTCCTTCACATTGCTGCAGTTATAAACAACCTTTGGTGCAGAGGCGGAGGCAGGATCTGCTAATCTTGGAGATTAGGGGGAACCGGTTAAGCAAATTTCCCAAAAGAGGTAATTGCACCACTCATACAAAAACTTGTTCACAATGTGCAGATTCATACAAAAACTTATAATGTGTGGTGCGGTGGTACAAAACCTTTCATCGTACGTGCAAATTCATACAAAAACGACGATGTGCCGACACCTGTTACGGGCCTAGCGCGTCGCTGATTTGCGGAACCCCCTACGGTCTTTCTCTCTTTCTATTTGCCACGAGACCTCCATCAATCACGGAAAGTGGCAGTTGTCTTTCTCGCAACCTCGGATGGGCTGAGGAGGATTAAGGCGAGGGAGGACGAAAGTGGAGCTTGTCGTAGGTGACGATGGCATATGATCCGTGCCGCCAGAACTAGGATGACTACCCTCTGTTATACTGTGAGTAGCGTCTCCCCTTGCAATACGCTCCTCGATGATCTCTGCTCCGTTCATGGCGTGTGCGCGGTGAGGGGTTTAATTAGGATGTGCCCATGGAAGGTCGAACAGATGAGGTGCGAGGTAGTAGCAGTAGAAGATTTTGTTGCATACTCATTTTTTTTGCAGCGAGGTGGGAGGACTTGAGCGACGGAGAGAAATGCAAGAGGTTTTTTTTACAAATATGCCACGCGCTGGGCCCTTGGCAGAGGCCGATTTTGTATGAGTTTGCACATGTAAGGCAAATTCTTGTACCACCGCACCACACATTGCAAGTTTTTGTATGAAAGTGCACATGATGGACAAGTTTTTGCATGAGTGATGCAATTACCTCTTCCCAAAATATACACTGTTTATATTTTTTTAGGAAGAAACTAGTGATCCCCCTGCCTCCGCCACTGCTTTGGTACATATTTAATGATGTCGGTTTAAAATGGACGTGTCCAATTTGACTCGGCGGGTGTGGGCGCGGCTCTCTCTCCTCTCTCTCTCTCTATCTATCTCTCTTCTCTCGCTCTCTCTTCTCTTCTCTCTCTCTCTCTCTCTCTCTCTTCTCTCTCTCTCGTCTTGGGCGGGGTCTCGACTTCCTTCTTGTGTCATGCACCATGGGCTGGCAGCATAGGGCAAAGAGCTATCGCCTAAGGCGGCGGGGCCGACTCATTGATACTCTGAACACCATTCAACTTTCGTCAAAGGTGAACCCCACTATCAGATTGAATCAGACAACAATAAGGTGCATGTGTTGTTTCCTTGCTATGGCGTTGTCTTCGAATTCAACGAGATAGACTTATTGGTTGGACCGGACAACAATGGTATGTGCACTCACATTGGCATATGTTTCGTGGACCATTACCTCTATCTCTATGCAGCGTCGCTACCTTGTTTGCATGGTATGGGTGGTTACAAAGGCGAGTTTATCGGAGCAAAATGTGCCCAGATGCACGACTCTTTGGTGCATTATACCTTTCAGGACCCCTTGGGGTCTGCCAACACCTTATAAACTTCTTGAAGATGTTGATTTGAAAGATGAAAACATCGACTTGCTTCATTTGGTTATTTTTGTCTGACCTTTACTAGTTAAACCATTTTTATTGTCCTTGGATAGTTTACGCGCCATAATTAATTCCCCCTACCATTATCACATCTTCTATTTTGAATAAATAAATCATAATTGTGTATGCCAGCCGATTGTTTGTTTCTCGTTAATCGAATAAAAATCTGTATTTTCAAAAATCAAGGAGCCTGTCAACAAATTATGCAAGTAATATTTGTCTTAATAATCTTCGTATGCGGCCGTCTATATTGGTCCAAACACATATCCTTCAAGTTATCTTTGAAATTGGTACGGTTACAACGTGTTCTGCCCAACCGGCATAGCTCAAAACCCTCTCTAGCCCCACGAGCGGCATCTGCAGAGATTGAATTTCCTCTTATTTAATGATAGAATCAAACATCATTTGCTACTTCTAATCCATCGCCTTCAGTACGGTGGGCAGTTCTCCTATCGTGATTGCCACCAGTGTGCCAACCTTCTCTGGCATCTCCTTAACGCCACCACACTACCATAGAACTCAACACACACCAACAAATCACGTAGGATTTCACACATTCCACCACCTCCAAACTAACCTCGGCCAGCTCTGCCTAGCCGAAATCCAAATTAGCAACAACCTCACTAATCACTGTTGTGCAGCCTCTCCTAGTAGCACAATCCAACAATTAACTTCAATCCCTTCACTAGTCACCACCAAATTTCCCCTGTTTTTTCAAACACCAGCACCAGCGCCCGCCGAATCACCACGGGTCCGATCTGAGGTCGCACGGGTGCACGTGCTCTGATACCATGAAAAAATAAATCTAACTATGGAGATCGAGCTTCACATCTAGGCATTGAAGGAAAGCGAGGAGGGAGAAAGGTTTATGATTTTTAAATGATTGATATGGTCGACTAGAGCGGGGTGAATAGGCAACTAACAATTTTTATTTTATTTTAAAATTAAGGGATACAAAGTAATAGCAAATTTATCTAGATGTGCAACTAGGTGAGCAACCTATCTGACAAGGTACAAGATAAACACATTATAATATCAGTAGGAGTAAAGGCATGAGATAACCATAGTGGTGGATACGACGATGTAATTCTCGAAGTTTCGTCAATAAAAGCACGTCTTCGTTGAGGGGGTGTGGTGCCACAAAGGCTCACCAACGCCACAAAAGGCTCAATATATTCTACCTAAGCTTCTCTCACAAAGGAAGAACTCAATCCACCAGCAGACACCCTAAGGCGGGCACCGAACCTTTACAACAAGATTGAAGCTATCTCCACAACTCAATTGGAGACTCCTATCGCCACCTTGAAACTCCACAACACCAAGGATGAGCTTCTAAAAGGCGATATTTCGTCTAGGGTTCCAAGAACACAAGAGTAACAAGTTACACGAAAGGAATAAGGGGTGAATCAATTTTAGGTTTGGTGAAAGGTGTGAGATCCTGGCTCGAGTCTTAATAGGATTGTTAGAATACTCATATCAACAAATTGCAACTTTTTTTCCGTAAGCTCATTCGCAAAGACCTCCGAGGTTAAGCGTGCTTGGCCCGGAGCAATTTGAGGAAGGGTGACCGACCGGGGAGCTAGTATAGAAATTCTAGAGAGCTGTCAGGGGTAACAGGCCCGGCCCGGGGATGGTCGGGGTGTTACAAAAGGGTAGATC
>QRDG01000056.1:1326591-1426270 GCA_012064385.1 Puccinellia tenuiflora
CCACCATGACAGAAATGGACAGCTGCAACGATACAGCTCATCACAAATTAGCAGTCCCAAGGAAAGGATGCCTTCTATACTTCAATGCAGAATCCAAAGACTAGCAGCTCGCAAAGTAATTGCAGTCACCAGACGTCCTGACGTCCACTCCTCAGACATATCAGAACAGGCCTTTGCATGAGGACTCAGATCCAGATTCAGGACAGGTCGCCCAATCCACCCGGTCTAACAATTTTACTGCTATCTATCAGAAAACACCCAATCCAATCAATTACCATCTAGTCTTCTAGCTACAAGCTAGCTGCGACAAAGATAACAAGAAAATGGTGCGTCCTATGATCCTCCAACCAAGGGCTCTATATGCTGCAGGAGCACTAGTGTCTCTTTCGACGCCGACCACAGGACGAACCCAGATCTAGGCGATGTGAATTTTAAGCAATCAGTTGGCCCAAGCTAGTAGTAACAGACAGCACAAGCAGAGCGTGGGAGCTAATTAAAGTAAAGCAAAAGGAAGCAGGTGGGGTGGGTGGAGAGTAAGGGGCAGGGGCGAGGAGGAGCAGCACGTACTGTTGAGCTCCTGGAGCCAGCGTCCGACGTTGTCGAAGGTGGACCGTCGGGAGATGTCGTAGACGAGGAGCGCGCCGAAGGCGCCCCGGTAGTATGCGGATGTGACGGCGCGGAATCGCTCCTGGCCTGCGGTGTCCCAGATCTGGGCCTTGACCTCCTTGCCGTCGAGCTCCATGCTCTGGGTCTGGAACTCCACCCCGATGGTGGCCTTGGAGTGGAGGTTGAACTCGTTGCGCGCGTAGCGGGAGAGCAGGTTGCTCTTCCCCACGGCGCTGTCCCCGATGATCACCACCTTGAACAGGTACTCCTCCGCCTCGCCGTCCGAGTCGTCTGCCATGGCCGGACGCCGGAGCTTATCCCTCGAGCTTCGAAGCCGCTGACGCTGCCGCCACCTTTGGTTGGAGCAGAGCACGGCACGGTGGAGCGGGGCGCTGTGGTGGGAAAATGTAGGAGATTTTGTAGCGTTTTGGGGGCAGCGAGCGGCGCGGTGGGTTTTGACCGAACACGACGATGGGGCGGCGCGGTGAGGTTCTGTGGACTGTGGGTGGGGTGGTGACGGAACGAGACGAGTGGGAACCGAGTGGGACGCACGGCCGGCAAGCGCGGTCTCGTGGTTTCTTCCTCGGTGGCTGACGGGTGGGGCTTGGGAGTACTGGTGACGGGGCCACGGTGTCGGTGGGACGGAGTGAATGCGTCGTGCGTAGTGCGGCGCCGGCACGCCTGCCTGGTTGTGAGTGAGTTGGCGCCTCGTTGTTCGCTGGGTCGTGCATGCGGACCGGACCAGGCGACTGCCCGTGCCAGGGCTAGACAGACAGCTCGGAGAGACGATGGATTGATCGCGCCTCCGTCGTTCGGGTTCCCAGCTACAGCTATCGCAACAGGAGTGGTACGTGCCGACCATGTCCATGTTCAGTTGTTCACTTTGATGGAATGCCAGCCGGGTGTGAATTTAGGGCATCTCCCATTTCTCCTCCATTCGTCCGTGGGCTGCAACTCGATGGGAATTTGCGAGGATTACAATGGACTTATTGAGGTGTGGAGCCCATATATAGGTATGGGCTTATTGCATATATATATATATACTTCTGAACTTCCTCAATGTTGATAAACTTCATTTAATGGTAATGTGAACTTGCTGACGGAACAGACTGATTCTCCAGCTTCACGGGAAAATTTTCTACTGCGATTTTTGATCCGCTTATCGGAATGATGCATATGATATATCGTTGGATAGCTATGTAAATTACGAAACTTTTTCATTTTCACGGGTTTTCGAAATTAGTTACGGTTTTTAAACAAATTCAAATATATTAACACTATTTCACGTCCGTACCGTATTTTGGTCGCCATTTTCAAACCGTTTATCGGATTGATGCAAATGATACGCCGTTGGAAAGCTATGAAAAAGCCGCAACTTTGTTATCTCACACACTTTTTCGAAATTCCTTACGGTTTAAGAGCAGTTTTAAATATACATAATTCTGTTGTTTTACAATTCTCGTTTTTTCTGAACTTCCCACTTCACAACACTGAACTTCTTCCCGACACGTATGTGAACTTCTTCGCGGAACACCAGATGCACATGTTACGTCATGTTTTTTTGACTTGTTTTGATTTTTTTAACCTGTTTGATTTTCGTAATCGAAACATTTCTGAACTTCCCTCGTAACGAAAGTGAATTTCTACAGGAGACGTAAGTGAACTTCCTCACGGAGAATTAAACGCACATACTATGCCACTGTTTTGACTTTATTTGATTTTCGTAATGTTTTCCAAAGTGCGCTTCACATCCTTATGTGAACTTCTGTGGGCATTTAGATTCAACTTCTCGACGAATCTGAACTTTCTCCTTTTTCTCGTAATGTTTATTGGTAGACTTCGACGGATTTGTAAGGTGAACTTCTAAATTTCGAAGAGTGAACTTCGTGATATAAATGAAATTTAGGACTGAAGATGAATTTAGATTGTTTATATCTCAAAGTCAAAAAAAAAATTTATAGAGTTTGTGATGGATGGATAGTTGCACTGTTTTTTTCTACTGAACCACATATGACGAATCCCTGAACCTTTTTATTGAACCGCACGACAAACAACGCAACCGAACTTAAGCAAGCAGACTTCGGAGTAGCAGTTCGCCACAGAAGTGACCATGGGAGGTCCAGAGCTGCTCCGGTTCGCAACAGCGCAGTGACCAGGGGAGGTCCAGAGCTGCTCCTGTTCGAGTCCAGACCTGGGAACTGCCGTCGGCGAACAGGGGAACTACCTCCCGCCGGCGAGCAGGTGATTCTCAGGGGCTCGGGGCGCGGCTATCCTCCCATCGGCGAGCAGGGGGGCCTCGGGGGTGGTGAGAGGAGGTCCTCCCTGCCGGCGTGCGGCGGAGATGGTGGTCTTCACTCGGGCCGCGAGCTGCAGGGGAGGTTACAGGGCGCCGCCAGCGAGCTGCAGGTCGCGGGTGGAGGCGCTGGGCGGGGGCGGTCGCCGGTGGAGGCGCTGGGCGGGGGCGCGCGCGTGCCGGGAGGCGGCGGGGGGCGGTGGAGGTGGCAAGTTGCGGCGGCGCATGCGCTGGACGTGGGGAGGTGTGTCTGCGCGCGCGCTGGAAATGGCAGGGTGCGGCGGTGCGCTGGGGTCGGAGGGGTGGCCGGCGGCCGCGCGATAGTGGAGGCGGAAGGCGGCGCGCGACGAGGGGAAGCGGGGTGGGGATCGGTATCGGGGCAGTGGAGGTTGGGGGAGATGGGACGGTGGGCTATTTTTTCCTGGGTCGTGACGTGGACTTTTTTTATGGTTCGGGACGTGGGTTGGCGGGTGGTGACCGGGTAGGGTGGTAATCGGGATAAGGAACTCGTTATTGGGTGGGTTCTAGAATAGTTATTCTAGAACCTCTTAGAGGGGGTTCTAGAATAGTCCTGCTATGGTATATATATATATATATTATATATAGTATATATATACTGTACAACCCCTTAAGTGTTTGTAGAATACTTATTCAGCACAACTTTCCCATCCTAATCACCTTCTTATCCCGAATCGAGTCCCCTCCCAATCACCTTTTTTCCCGAACCGAACCAACCAAAATAAAAAAAAACATCCCCACCCACCGGCCCGATGTGCTCTCTCTCCTGGTCAACCCACCCCGACCCCCACCTCCACCTCCCGCACCCCACCCTACCGCCGCCGCCCCCACCAGCGCGCTGCCCCGCTCCGACCTTCTCAGGCGAGCAACCCTCGCTAGCGGTCGCGATGCCCCTCCCCTCTCCCACCGGTGGCCGCGGCGCCTCTTCCCTCCCCAATCGACGACCGCCGTCGCCCCCCAACACGCCGCCGGCAGGACTCCTATCACCCAACCGGCCCCGGTAGATCGCGGATCCCGTGCCGCCGTCATCCGGGGAGGTCGAGGCCCCCGCACCGCCGCCGCCCTCGGGAAACCACCGCCTCCGGAAACCAACGCGCCGCCCGGGAGAGACTCGAACTCCGCCCCCACCGCCTCCGGGAGGTCCCCTCACCTCCGTCGCGCCCATCCCCGGGAGGGTCCCCGACCTCCGTGCTGCGCCGCCCCCGAGTCCTCCCTGCTCGCCGACGGGAGGATAGCCGCGGCACCCTGCCGTGCGCCTCCGCGCCTGCGACGCAACTCCTCCAGCACGCATGCCCGCGGCCGCCGGCCGGCCATTCCTCCCACCGCCGCCGCAGAAGTTCACGGGCGCCGCCAAGGGAGTCCAGCTTGCCCGCACGAGGAGTGACATGGGTGCCTGCCGCGCCGGTGAGCAGGGAGCCAGGGACACGCATTCCTCGCAGAGTACATCGGCCCCTGCCATGATGCGGCTAGCTCTGAAACCTGAAACAAAACTACTGCTTAACTGCTACCCTCGAGCTGCTCTTGTGTGCATTTCAGTTTATATTTTTGTGCAGTTCAGTCTCCCCCTCCACGTTGTTCATTGTTGGTCATAGTGCAGTTCACAGTTACTACACTTTGAGAAGTCTAGAAAATAGACAATTCCATTTTAGAGAAGTACATTTGATGATTAACTCGAAGACATTTTTATTTGTATTATTAGGAAGTTTGCTTAGTGCGACAAAACTAAGTTCACTATTTATTTTGGGTGGAGTTCGTCTGACTTGAAGTTCATTTTGGTCGTGCAGCAATTTTTTTTATTTTTGAGAAGTTTTCTACACAAAAAATAAAATAAAAATATAAAGTTCACTTATGTATCGTAGAAAAAAAGATGGTAAAAAAAAGTTTACATATTGGGTTCACGTGTTTCTCCCCAAGTTTTGAAAATTGAAGAGCGTAAAATTATCAATAAAAGGTGTATTTATTAGATGAAGTTCACATTTATTGTCAATAAAAGTTCATTTAGTTTTCTCCGGGAGTGTACTGATACTTCAAAAAAGAAATTGAATTTCCTCAAAACAAATTGAACTACACTCCACAAACTACCGATGGTTTTATATAAAAAAGAAGTTCACTACATAATAAATTGAAGTTCACTCGTTATATAAACACGAATGAAGTTCAAGCTGAACTCCTAATTTTGAACTTCCGTGATTTAAGAAGTTAATTTTCGTAAATGAACTATTTTGGATAAACAACTGGACTTCGTTCTCAAAGAAGTTTACCTTCAAAAAAAATTAAGAAGTTCACTTACGTTATCGCGAGAAGTTCGGAAAAAGGATGGTCTGCGGAAAAGCTCAATTGTAAAAAAAAAATAGGAAGTTCACCTACACATCGCGAGAAGTTCAGAAAAAATATAGTCCAAAAATAGATTCACTTGTGAAAAAAAAATAGGCAGTTCACTTACATATTTCGGGGGGTTCATCAGCTTTCTGAGTAAGTTCAGAACTGGTTCGAGAATAGGAAGTTCACCTGTGTATCACGAGAAGTTTAGAAAAAGATGGTCCAACACATATTATCGTGTTTCTCTGTTTTCGTATTTTTAAAATTAATCAAAAATCGTACCGAATTTCAAAAACATTTCTTCACGAAAAAGTTGCCCCTAGTGAATATCTTTCCAACGCCGTATCATTTGTTACGTTTCGATGAGCGGTTTGAAAGTATTTTCCAAAAAACTATCCGCTTGATCTAAAACAGAATTACTTATTTTTAAAACTGCTCTTAAACCGCAACGAATTTCAAAAATTAGCTAGAGATAGAGAAGTTGCGCATTTTTCATAGCTTTCCAACGAAGTATCACTTGCATCAATCCGACAGACGGTTTGGAAATGACGTCCAAAATAAAGTACGAAAACGGACAAATCCGTGAAAACATTGAATAGTATATTTGAAATTGTTTTCAAACCGTGCATAATTTCGGAAACTGACAGAAGAGTAAAAGTTGCGCAATTTTCATACCTATCTAACGGCATATTATTTGCATCCATCCGACGAGCGGTTTGAAAATGGCGCCTCAAATACTGTACGGAAACGGACAAAATCGTGAAATCCGTGTTTAGTATATTCGAAATTGTTCTAAAACCGTAAAGAATTTGAAAACCGTCCAGAAGAGTAAAAGTTGCGCATTTACAATACGAATCCAACGGCATATCGCATGCGTCATTCCGATAAACGGTTTGAAAATGGCGGTCGAAATACTGTCCGCAAAAACTGAGATCTGGGTGTTCCGCCGAGAGGTTCACGGTTTACTGTTTAGGAAGTTTAGAAATTTGTTCAGAATAGTTATTCTGCAAGGGAGTGCAGAATAGCTGGAATATATATATATATATATATATATATATATATATATATATATATATATAGCAGGACTATTCTAGAACCCCCCTTAAGAGGTTCTAGAATAGCTATTCTAGAACCCCTCCTAATCACCTTCTAATCCCGACCCGATCCTAGCTAACCACCTTGTCCCCCGACCCGACCCCACCCCACCCAACATACCCACGTTCTTCTCCGCCCGGCCACCCACCTCCCGTGCCCGAGAGCCTCCCCGGCCAGTCCACCTCCCCCGGCACCCTGCCTCCAGCTCCCGCGCGCGCCGGCTCTCCGGCTTCCTCCCCTGCGAGATCCGCGCCAGCGAGCCGCTGCAGCTCTGCCCCGGCCGGCTGCTCGGTCTCCGCCCTGGCGCCCAGCTCCGCTGCTCCTCCCTGCGAGATCCAGGCCGGTGAGCCGCCGCAGCGCCTTCCCCGCCCGCCGCCCCAGCTCCGCCCGGCGGGCCGCCCGATCTCCGACCTGGCGCCGGGCGCCCAGCTCCGCCCGCTTCTCCCTTCCGGCGATCTCGTGCCGTACCTCCTCTGTCGGTGCCGCCTCGGTCCATGAGCGCGTCCCGACCTCTCCCTCGCGGCGTCCCAAGGCCAGATCCTCCGGCAGTAGGGTCCATGGAGCTCCTCCGCTTCGGGCACGTGCCCCATGGCCGCCGCCGGCAACAGCGCTCCCCATCTCGAGTCGCCGGCCTGCCCTGGACCTGCTCTAGCTCGCCGTCGAGGACGCCCTTCCCTCCTCCATGCCGGACCAAGGCCGCAGCCTCCCGGTCCACCGGCGGCGGTCAGCCACTCGCCTACGTCCAGCGCATCAGGTGGTGGCCCCGGCCGACTCTGCTTGACCTCCGCCGCCAGCAGGAGCTCCATGTCCGGCGTGCCGTCGAATCCCCACTACCACCTCTCCCGATGGTGGCAGTGAGGTGGTCTACAGACTCCGCTGGATCCGAAGAAGGAAGTCAACTCCTACAGCTACGGGCCATGAATCTCCCCTGGGGCGAGCATGTTGCTCTGTTTGAGAAGCTGCTTGTGTGGTATTTTTTCCGATGAAATAGCTGCTTGCCTGCCTGCCTGTGTAGTTATAAATGAAGTTCACTTTTCTCAAAAAACAAAGTTCACACTCAGTTTCGCGGGAAGTTCGTTTCGTCAGTAGTTGGTTATAGAAAAAAACCACGCAAAAAATTGCAGCTTTAATGAAGAAAATCGAAGTTCATCTTTATTTGCCAGAGAAGTTCAAATGCTCTCTTTAGACGTCACATTTACTTCTCGGAGGAGTTCAACTTGTCTAACGCAAGGAGTTCAATATTTCATTAAGAAAACCGCAAAGTTCACCAGCAAAAAGAATGGTCCGTCCAGAAGTTTACTCGCAAAAAAAAAAGATCCGTCGAGAAGTTCACTCGCAAAAAAAAAAATTCACTTGTGTGTCGTTTGAAGGATGTGAAGTGCACTTTGGAAAACATTACGAAAATCAAACAAAGTCAAAAACCATGGCATAATTCTCCGTGAGGAAGTTCATTTACTTCTCCCATAAAGTTCAATTTCGTGACGAGGGAAGTTCAGAAATGGTTCGAGTACGAAAATCAAACAGGTAAAAAAATCAAAACAAGTCAAAAACATGACGTAACACGTGCATCTGGTGCTCCGTCAAGAAGTTCACATAGTGTTATGAAGAAGTTCAGTGTTGTGAAGCAGGAAGTTCAGAAAAACGAGAATTCTAAAACAATAGAATTATGTATATTTAAAACTGCTCTTAAACCGTAAGGAATTTAGAAATAATGCGTGAGATAACAAAGTTGCGGCTTTTTCATAGCTTTCCAACGGCGTATCATTTGCATCAATCTGATAAACGGTTTGAAAATGGCGACCAAAATACGGTACGGACGCGAAAATAGTGTTAGTATATTTGAAATTCTTTAAAAACCGTAACTAATTTCGAAAACCCATGAAAATGAAAAAGTTTCGTAATTTCCATAGCTATCCAACGGTATATCACATGCATCATTCCGATAAGCGGATCAAAAATCGCACTAGAAAATTTTTCTGTGAAGGTGGAGAATCAGTCTGTTCCGTCAGGAAGTTCACATTACCATTAAATGAAGTTCATCAACATTGCGAGGGAAGTTCAGAAGTGGTTCCAGAATAGCTATTCTAGAACTAGTTCCAGAATAGCAGACCTATATATATATATAGGACGCGGATTTCGCCATCGTCGATCCAGCAAGCTGGATCTCAGTTTCATCCATAGAAATGAATCAAGATTTAGGGAGACGCTAGACGTCCTCGACGACGCCTCCATGGAGGAAAGGAAACAACACATGTGGTACTGTCATCGCAGACACCGATAAGGGTGCGGGTGTTCATTTGAGATGGGGGTTGGACGGGTAGCGTCCTTGGGGCTATTTTCATGTCCCGAGACACGCCCGGACCTCTTCTTGCAGCTACTCTTTTTTGCTGAGCGATTCTAGTAGTGCTTGCTAATATATCTGATTGAGATACATTCAATTGGATCAGTGAACTGGCCGCTAAGAAAAGTCGGTTTCATCAAGGGTATTGTTGGCTTCGGTTTTGAGATCTAGAGACTACTCATTGCAGTGTGTTGTCGGTTGATTTGCCCTTGCGAGCCTTGCCATTTATGTCCACTTTATTTGTAATTTACGTTCGTTTCCCCTTGTTCCCCTTTCCGTTCTTCGCGTACATCCTTGCATACTGGGCCCAACAACCCACATCACACATTCTTGTGCAAACTGCATATTAAAGCAAGATAAAACATGATGCACCAATTTCATGCATATTTACTGCAAATGATACTACTTCATCAAGTATGACGACAAGTATTTTCAAGAGTCCTATAGATCAGACCAAGAAAAAATGTATGCATTTGATGCAATCTGAGCGGATTGATGCTATTTAAGACCAAGTTGAATGTGTTCATACATGCTTGTCGATTGCTGAAGTTATGAACATGAAAGACATATTTGGCATTATGATATAAGAACAAACCCTTCATTGATAGTTTGTGCATTCTAGATAAAATATCTAATCTGCACTCTAGAAACCTCTATGGGCTTTAGGGCCCTCATCAATGGTATTTAAGGAAACTAGAACAGATACAAACACAAGCATGCATTTACAGTTCATTTAAGCAACCTGAATTATTCTATGATGCTCTCCGAATTTTTTCTTTTAATCTTTTTGGTCTATGGAGCTTTGGTTGAACAAAATACTTAATGTCCCGAAAATGAAACAAACTAAAGTTATCACCAAATATATGATTGTAACTTAGTGCAGGTGCCTATGCCATGGTCAACCCTAAATCATATATAAATAATATATATCTTATAACATGTGTTAGCTTTGCTAAGTACAATAATAAATTCTACGGGTTATCATGTATGTCGAGAGATTATATATAATAATTATAAAGATGTAACAAAGTTTAGTATAAACTAGTTGATATCCCACGCGTTGTGGCGGGCATTAGAGATGATTTTCTTGTATATTTAAAAAAGCGTGAAGAGTCTACGATAATAATGGTCAGGTGTATATACTTTATAATGGCTTTCTGAATTTATCATTTCACTAGCCAAGTATGTAAAACCTGCATACCACACACGTCTGTCTGTTACTAGATGGATAATCTTCAAAGAAGATGGATTTGGAAACCATGTAGAGCTATTTTAATAGCACAACAATATCATCGAATGAAAATATGTCGAATTTCACCAGTATGTGATTATTATGTATCCCTCATGCGAGGACCAAAGACACATAGCGGAAAGAAATCATAGGATTCTTCATATTTAAGGAGTACATAAAGATTTAACAACATACGGTATGTTTGAAAATCTATTGTTGGTAGGGCTTTATTCTTAGGAGATGACTAGGATTCTCTAAGAACAACTACCCCTCTCCATGTCATCATAATGATCTTTGTATATCCGAATGTGCACATGAATTGCAGTGTGAATAAACACGTTATATTTAAAACTAAAAAGTCTTTTGATTTTTAAAATATTAGAGAGTATTTCAGATTTTATGATCAGATGTACAGTCTGCAAGTTGATCCTTGTATTGAAATTAAATGGAGGGATTAACGACACATACACCAGGAAGCATACAGCAGGAAACATAAGTCAAGTGGTCTTTATCTGCTTTGCTAGTTTCAAGCTAGGCAAGAAAAGGAATCAAGCTAGGCAAGTTCTAAGTTTCCATCTCCCAGGCCATATGCATACAAACTATTTACGATTATGAATAGGTAATACTACTTGTGTTTAGTACTGGAAGTGAATATTTGCTTATTCAAAATGAATTGAGACATGTGCTTCTCAGTAAGGTTCACCTCTAATTATTTTGGAGCTTGGCGAGAAGATTCCTCCAAGAGGTTGAATCTTGAAGGTTGTATGAGGTGCGAAAGTCAGGATTTTCACGACAATTAAAGTTTGGATTGTTCTGGAAGTATTACATACCTTGGTGTTAGTATGTCATATTGTATACCTTTAAGAATAAGATCAAAAGTTTGCCTTGCCATATACCAAAAAAAACATAAACTGATAATTCATACCGATCTCACCGTGGCATGATTGAAGGTGTCACCCACTATCTACCAGTTAGAAGGCCACCAGTTTATCAATTGCTTCACATACCCACCATATGGTCGAGTGGAGCCGAAATTTTCCTACATCTACAGCGAAAATGACAACACCACATGGTCCATATATTAAGGCACGAAATAGAATTGACAAAAAATCAATACACTTTTGTCTTGATAGGAAACTTGTTAGACTTTGTGGAGGGTTCTTCGCTTGCAGTAGAAGACAAACACCTTCAGAACTCAGAGCACACTCACATGTGCAGCTAGCTCGATCTCTTGATCATCTCATAGATCATGTGACATGTGTTATGATTGCTTGCAACACCCTGTATTCTCACTCTCAGGGGATAATAGGGAGTTCCTTGTTGGTGATAATGATGATCCGATCTATATAATCCTGCTATCTATTACATGGTTGCCTTTGCAGTTTAGAAATATGTACATACATGAGTAACCTAAACTCTTGTTGAAATATGTACATACATGACTTCCACACCTACAAAACCACCCAGCTAGGAGTATAGTAACCTAAACTCTTGTTGATCAGCAGCATTTTCACATGTCACGCACAGAGAAAAATGGGGACAGTTAGCTGCTAACTGTTAGCATATGTGTGTTGGAAACAAACCGTCTGGAATATGGTTGCTGGACAATGGAGTAGAAAACCTTCTTCTGTGACGGAAGGGCTGCAACGGAAATTCAGATAAAGCACTACAAATAGTGTTGCATAAACACATAGAGCATGTTGGGTTTAAGCACGACGGCAAGTCGTGTTGTGCAAGGACTCCTCCCTAGTCCTATATATATACATGTAATACCCCCTGTAAACCCTAGTTCGAAAAAGCAATAAGAAACCAAACGTCCGACACGGACGTGTAGCAATCCAATCTGTGCCGCGTGCGTGTGTTGTGTTCGTGTTCCTCTCGATATTCTCGTGCAGGTGTAGATCGAGGGCCATCAGTTGGTATCAGAGCCTCGGTAGATCGTCTGTGATCTTCGGAAAGCAAGCAGGAGATCATGGCGTTGGTGAAGCGCGAGCACGGAGGGGAACTCGGCGCGGCGGCGGCTGCAGCGTCAAGAGAATTGACGACGGTGGGGGCGGCGCTATACCCCCGCCTGGATCGCGAGGACTACGCACTTTGGGCGATGAACATGGAGGTAGCCATGGAGGCGCAGGAGAACTGGGAAGCAGTAGATCCCGACGGCGATGAGTATCGGAAGGGAGGGGCAAAGTACACAAAGGATCGGCAAGCGCTGACCGCCCTCTACTCCATGGTACCGAAGGATGTTCTGCAGCACCTCGTCGGAAAGAAATCGGCGAAGGAGGCATGGGCAGCGATCAAACTTCTGCATGAAGGACATGATCGTGTGAAGGAGGCGATGCTCCAAACCCTAATGAAAGGCTACGAGAATCTGAGTATGGGAGCGGATGAATCTCCAGATCAATTCGCATCCCGTGTGGTCACAATGGTGAACTCAATCCGCAGCTATGGAGAGAAGTTGGAGGATCTGTCTGTGGTGAGGCGTTTTTTGCGTGCAGCAGATAAACGCTATATACAGATCATCACTTCAATTGAGCAATGCATCGATCTAAAAACCCTAACGGTTGAAGATCTGGTGGGTCGATTCAAGGCTCATGACGCAAGAGTTCGCATGGATAGCGGAAAATCTGAGGACAGCGAGGAATTGATGCTTACGAGGCAGCAATGGGAAGCCTTGTCGAAAGAACAGCGGGGTGGATCCAGCAAACCCTCGGGAGGCGACGGAAAGAAGCAATGGAAACCTAAGTCATCCAAAAAAGGCAACGGAGGACAAGATGGCGGCGAGGCACAGTCGAAGAGAAAATTTGATATCAAGAAGGTGCGGTGCCATAATTGTGGCATATTTGGACACTTTAAATCTGATTGTCGCAAGCCAATACAAGAGAAGACCTACATTGCCTAAAAGGGTGATGAACCAGCTGATCTGATGATGCTAGAAGTGTGTGAACTGCATGAGGAGGGGGAGTCACCTCCAAGGGGCGCAAATTGCTGAAACGGTCACTCTTGTTGAAGAGAAAGTGTACCTCCATGACAGGAAGAGGGGGCAGGCCGGTAGCAGCATTTGGTACTTGGATACCGGCGCCAGTAATCATATGACCGGGGATAAAGCTCAGTTTGTCGAGCTATACACCACGGTAGGAGGAACAGTACGCTTCGGAGATGGCACGACAGTGGAGATTGCAGGGCGAGGTACTGTCTTGTTTGTTTCAAGCCGTGGCCATCATAAGGTGTTATCCGATGTGTACTACATACCCAAGCTCAAGAGCAACATCATTAGTCTTGGTCAGCTTGAAGAGCGTGGGTGCAAGATTGTGCTAGAAGATGGATATCTGTGGGGGTACGATAGGCGGAGGAACTTGCTAATGAAAGTAAAGAGGTCGAGAAACAGGATGTATATTCTTGACATTGATCGTGCAGACCCAATTTGTCTCATGGCTAGCATGCAGGAAGTGGCGTGGAGGTGGCATGCTCGTTACGGGCACTTAAACTTTCATGCGTTACGCCAACTTGGGCAGAAGGACATGGTGAGAGGACTACCAAGTGTAGATTATGCACAGCAGGTGTGCGACGGGTGTCTCATCGGAAAGCAAAGAAGAGCACCATTTCCTCGAGAAGCCATATTTAGAGCAAATAAAGTGTTAGAACTCGTACACGGTGATCTGTGTGGACCAATCACACCCGCGACTCCAGCAGGAAACAAGTACTTTCTACTAGTTGTTGATGATTTCAGCAGGTACATGTGGATCGTATTGATTAAAACCAAGGATCAAGCTCTTGATGCATTCAAGAAAATTAAAATTGCAGCGGAGGTTGAAGCAGAAGCAAAGCTGAAAGAGTTCCGTACAGATCGGGGGGGGGGGGGGTGGGGTGAATTTACTTCGGACGAGTTCAATTCATATTGTGAAACACATGGCATTAAGCGGTACTTGACTGCTCCATACTCTCCATAGCAAAACGGAGTGGTGGAACGTAGGAATCAAACCGTTGTTGCTATGGCGCGGAGCATGATGAAAAGCAAAGGAGTTCCTGGAAGATTTTGGGGAGAAGCTGTGGTGACGGCAGTCTATCTTCTCAATAGGGCGCCTACAAAGAGTGTTGAAGGCATGACACCGTACGAAGCATGGTGCGGTCACAAGCCCAATGTTGCTCATCTTCGCACGTTTGGCTGCATAGCACACGTAAAACCGGTGGGAGGACATGTTGGTAAGCTTGCCGACCGCAGTACACCGATGATCATGATTGGTTATGAGTCTGGTTCGAAAGCCTACCGTGCGTACAATCCCACTACCAAGCGGGTATGCGTGACGCGCGACGTGGTCTTCGAGGAGGACAGATCATGGAACTGGGATGCAGCAGAGTCCAACCAGCCAAAAACTAATGAAAATTTTCATGTTACTTATAGCTATGTTGAGCAGGGTGAACGTGGAGATGATCATGGTGAATCAGGAACACCAACGGCGCGTGGTGGTGACGGCGACGGGTCATGTGGCGGCGAGGGATCCTCCTTCAAGTCGCCGAGGACGCCTGCTGCTGGGAACACTACCACGGCAGGAAACGGCGAAGTTACTGTCACGACAGCATCCCCTGTCGCGGCAGACACTACAAGAGAAATGACTTTTTGTGACAAAATGTCTCGTGACAGAGTTCCAAACCGTCATTGATATGGCTTGATCGATGACAAATTGTCTACTTTGTCACGAATGTATAGTAATCAATGACAGCTGCATATTTTGTCACGGCAAACCGTCACGGATTAATCAGACGAGGTGGACGACATAATAGTTGATGAATTGAGACCGTGGTGGTTTTAAACCGTCACTAAATATCATGCATGACCCACTAATCAGGTTTAACGGAAGAAAGTTGCACAATTATATAATGCTATCATGTGGAACCCAATATTCGGGTAAACAAATAATGGGAACGATTTTTAATAACATACGGAACCCCACTTGTCAGGTATAGAGATAACTAATAAAAAACTAGTCCCCTCTAGGATTCGAACTGCTGACACCGAATACCAAACCACGCGAGCTTAACCACGAGTCCAGCGCGAGGCCTGCATATGGATACTTTAATAATTCTCTTTGTTGTACTAACTATGTAACGTCCACTTTAAAATAAAATAAAAATCCACTACAAGCGTGACTTGAACCCACGACCTAGGACATTAACATAGTGAGCTCGCCATACGGCACACTTCAACTTCCGTTCTGGTTCATCGATAGCTTTTATTTTTACGTTTCTTGGCATCGCGACAAGTTCAAGCAATAAAAATAAAGATGCCGCATTGGTGGCAGTCGAACAGAAGACCAACACCATGTGGTGGGCACATGGTTACCACCAGGACAGCCGACTACTTGTGCTTAATCTTAACACAAAGCGTCCTAATACATAGTGCTACTGCATTGGCCTAAAAATTTGGCTGCCCGGCTTCTTTTTGAGAAAACTAAACAATATCAGGTTGAGAGAGCAAAAAAAAAAAAAGAGGAAAGTTGTTTTGCCTAAAAATACGAAAAACTTTCATAGTGATCATCTTTTCATCCGAACTCATCTTGATGGCTAATTTTCACTCGGATTCAAATATATTTGGGGTGAGCACCAATGCAATTTTTATACATAGTTGGATATATTTGATTGATAATCTTTAGATATATGAATTTTTCGTTATCTATCAAATTTCGTCCAATTAAATGACTTTATGTTGATTTTTTGAAAATAATTCATGAACTACAAGTGTGTAAAATTTTTCTCTCATGTTTATCCAAAACATTGTTTTATGGTACAGAGAAATTATTTTATCTCATAATCAACGATAGTTTTGAAAGATACCACACCATTCTATGAATAGCCATACAAGTCATTTGAACATATTTTTAAAAAACTCAAAGAAAATGAAAAAAAATCATAAATGGAATTTGTGCTCATGTAGTCATTTTATGTGTACTAGTTGCTACAAAAATTCTAAACTTATAATACGACAACTTTCGAGAAAAGTCTTTATAAGAAAACACTATCATGTATGAACATTAATGGGTCTCAAGCCAAACGAGCAAGATCATGGTCGTATCCTTGGCATAGTATGTGATAATATGTTTATATGTGATAATATCCAAATATTCCTAATTTAATGGTTTTGTATCTAATTTTTCCCCTTTAAATAACTTATATACCAATTTTTTTCAAAATTAATTCAAATTTGAATTACAATTTTGTGATAATTTTCTCAGAAAGTTTTTCTAAAGTTATTTTAAGGTACACAAGTAGTGATTGTATCTCAGAATCACCGATAGTTTTGAAAGATTCGACCCCTTTCTATGAATAGCAATGCTAGCCTTTTTGCGCATTTTTGGAAAAAGTTAATGAAAATGAAGGAATTTTCAAAAAACAAAATTTTCCGCATGATATGAGTTATATGATAGGAAAAATGCTAAACTTATAATATGACGTATTTGAAAACAAAGTCTTCACAATAAACACTATCATGTATGAAGACTTATGGGGTTCGAGCCAAATGAGCAAGATCACAACCATATCCATACTATAGTTCATCATGATGTACCAATACTTGGTACATAGGTGTGTGTTTAGAATGTTAAACAATTTTGGTTTAGAATGGTACATAAGTAGTGATTACATCACAAAATCGACGCTATATTTGAAATATTCTACCCCTTTCCACATTAATAGCCATGTTGGCTATTTGACCCCTTTAATTTTTTTTTGAAGAAATAGAAGAAAAATTTAGAAAATGAAATTCTTCATCATGAAGTCCTTTTAAATTTACTAGTTGCTAGAAAAATTCTAAACCTTTCCTAGGTGCATGCAAAATACATAGATACCAAATGGGGCCTAAGTTCACGTGTTTGTGTCAGTGGGTTGGAGTTCCAATTTCGCCATACACGTAGGTGTGGATCTTGTCATAACAAACAACATGCCGTGGTGATAAACATTTCATATGACAAGGATTAAAAATTGAAAAATACTCCTTCGTTCCAAATTTTAAGATGTTCGAACTCTTATAAACCACGCGTATTTATACACATTTTAGTGAATTTGTCAATTTATTTATCCCATATTAAAATATCAAAAAATCTTGTAATTTGGAACCGTCAGAGTAATACACAACTATATTAACTTTGTTTGAAAATCCATGAATATATGTACGTGATGTTTGGCAAAAAAAATGCCACATGACGTTACTTTTTCCCTCTAATATTGGTTAACCCACCAAAATTTCGCGATTCCTAAACCGTTCGCGCCGTTCTAAGGCCCAAAAGCCAGTCAAACCCGGCTGCCTATAACCCTAACCTTCCCACTCACGCGCCCACTCCTCGATCCTCCCCAATCCGCTCCACACCAGCGCCTTCCGCCGCCCCTCCTAGTCCCGCCGCCGTTAGTCGGTGAGGTGGCTGCCACATGCGCCATGATTGGTCGGCGAATCGACCTCATCACTGCGTCGCCCAGTCCGCCGCCTTCGCTACCAGTGATGGCGCCGGACACCAGCACGCGGAGGCCACGGACGGCCGTCGTCACCCACGCCCCCACCGACGGATGGAGGGGGCCGACCTGGAGGCCGTCTCCGGCGGTGCTGCTCATCCCTGACACCATCTCGTCGGCACCCCTCTCCAGATACGCAAGATATGACCCGTCTCCCCCAACCGCCAGTCCAGTTCCTCTTCTCCCCCAACAGCAAGATCCTGATCCATTGCCAGCTCTGCTTCCCGGGCATCCACAGCCAGGATTCTTCCATGGCTTCGAATTCTTGCTTGCTCTTCTTCGTAATCTTCCTGAATTTGTTCTGCAGCACATCAAGATTAGCCCGCATCACGGCGAACTCTTCAGCGGCTGCACGGATCTCCATGCTGGCTGCTTCAAGCTGCTGGTTCTGGGACTCCACCAGGTCCAGCTTCATCCTTCTTCTGGTATGTCGACTCTTGCTCCTTCATGTCGCAGTACTCTTGGAACCGTGACTCGATGCCAGACGCGCGCTCTTCAATGTCTGACACGGCACGCTTCAGGCTCTCGACCTGTTCGGCGGCATGTCCCTGATCATACCGGCGCTTCTGGTTGTTGACTGAAACTTCTGATGAAGCATGTTGTGCCACCATGATTTCTTCAGTAGGAGAAACATGCCTTGCATGTCCACCGCTGAGAAGCCTACCGGTGCTACAGGGGATCTCTGCTTGCACCTGCTTCACTTCTGACTCCGTTTCTGCTCCTTCCTCTTCTTCGTGAGTCGAAGAGGACTACTGACTACTCATAATAATGTATTAACTCATATTGATCATAGCTTGGTTTGGAGTATTTCATCGAAACATGAGAGTTGTTTGATTAATTCACCATGCTTACATAGTAGCGCAGGCGCCATTAATTCACTTTATTATTTGGTACTGCCCTGTATATGATTCTCATCTCATAAATGTCGTTTTGCTGTAGAATGTTTGCGGCAAAAGCTCACAAGGAGTCATGTAGAGTTGTTCGTTTTCTGCACTTAGGAACAGGTAACGAGTCCTTTTAATCCTAGCACCTCCCACCTTGCAAACCAACTGTTGTGCATTTTATATGTGATTCTCATTTATTTCGCGGGGCTTCTGTCCACTGTTTTCAGTTTTCTTATTCACATGGCTACAATATTAGCTACTTTATGCTGTCATTTGCAATCACAACACGTATGGGAGGTGATGACACATCTGATTTCCTTGTTATATCTTAGATGTTCTAACCAGGCCCCGTGCCTTGATTTTGTGGTTTGTTTCAGTGATTCTGACGGGTTCTGCTTATATTTGTTTGTGCAACTTCGATCTAATGTTTGTGACTCACAGGGAATGATAACCTTCTGTTACATGTTTGTAAGGTTGGCATGCTTCCCTACATGCTAATTGAGTTTGTAGTATACTTTGTTCGTTCTTAGTTATTTTTTACAACGAGACCTAGTAGGCTTGTTTAGATCATTATGTCAATTGTTTTGTTTATAAGTTTTATTAGTTGCCTGTTTATTTATTATACTCTTTATAATTGACATATTGCAGGTTGTGCAAAAAGGAAGGGGAGATACTTAAGATGCAGCGAGTTCAAGGATATAGAAATGATTTCATTATATCACCTAAAGTTAAGGTGTCTAGAGTTGTGGATTGAAGGCCATAGTTCTGATATAGTGTTAAACTTGTACTTTATTTGTGTTGCATCTTACATGTGTGCCTGATATGTTATGAATCTGTGATGTTTGAAGATCAATTGGTTCTGAATTCGATATATGAAGTGAGAAATGAATTGTATTTAAAATTTTCTTGTAATTACAATTGTAAATGTATTCACGCACGTTGGTACCCCATTGTATACACCCACATGACAGTGGTCACGTCATCAACTAGGTCCAACTTGTCAGCACGTGTGGTTCCTACATGGCAGAACGTGACGTCACTACCATCTGGACCCATGCGTTAGAATCCATGTCATCATCATTGGACCCACATGTAAGAATCCATGTCAGCATTTGTTGACCAGTCCTACACTCAAATACAATCTAATGGTGACAAATTTTCATACATACAATGACAAATCAGGCTGTCACAGATTAATCATGATCATTGACAAAAATTCCTACCGTCACTGATTCAACGTAAACAGTGACAAATTTTTTCATCTCGTCACCCCCATGAATCTATGACGGTCAATCAGTGACAAACCTAATGACGCACCATTTTTGTCATCCAGCCCCAATCAGTGACAAAAATGGGGTATTAAGTGACAAAAGGATTTTGTCACTAAAAGTCTTTTCACTTGTAGTGAGAGAAATTGCCAGAAAACGCTGCCGCGGCAGCAGAAGTAGCTGATTCGGCAGAAAACTCTGCCGAGGCAGGAAATCAGTCCGGGAGCGCAGCCACGGCAGAGAATGTCCCGGATATGCCAAGGACAGAGGTACCAGCAGCTCCTCCGATGAGAACACGGCCGCCTACGCCTGAAAAGCTACGGCCGGTGTTGGAGTTATATCCAGAAGAGGCTCTATGCACGATAAACCCTGTCCGAGCACCAAAGAAAGGAGGACGAGGGAGAGGTCACTGTCTTCTAACAGAAAATGAAGAACCGACCAGATTTGAAGAAGCCAATACGGTAGCATGTTGGCGTCGTGCGGTGGATGAAGAGTTGGGATCAATTCGTGACAATGAGACATGGAGTCTTGTTGATCTTCCCAACGGGCAAAAGGCAATTGGACTCAAGTGGGTATATAAGCTGAAGAAAGATGCCGAGGGAAAGGTGATCAAGCATAAAGCAAGGTTAGTTGCAAATGGCTATGTACAAGAGCAAGGAATTGACTTTGAAGAAGTGTTTGCTCCGGTTGCACGTATGGAATCAGTGAGGCTGCTAATTGCACTCGCAGCACAGGAGGCGTGGAAATTACACCATATGGATGTGAAGACGGCGTTTCTTAATGGCGAGTTAGAGGAGGAGGTCTATGTGAAACAGCCACCTGGTTACATTGAAGAAGGGGCTGAACACAAGGTGTTGAAGTTGAAAAAAGCTTTGTATGGCCTAAAGCAAGCACCTCGTGCATGGAATATGAAGCTTGATCGCACGTTGATTTCACTTGGGTTTGAAAGGTGTCCACTTGAACATGCTATGTACAAGCGAGGAAAAAAGGCAGATCATCTACTAGTTGGTGTCTATGTTGATGATTTGTTGATTACAGGTGCTGATGAAGGAGAAGTTGCAAATTTCAAGCTGCAGATGAAAGAACTATTCAAGATGAGTGATTTGGGACTGCTTAGTTATTATCTTGGCATAGAGGTACAGCAGAAACCAGGTGTTATTACACTGTGTCAGGAGGCTTATGCAAAGAAAATTCTTGAAAAATTGGCATGGAGGCTTGCAATCTGTCTCAGGTACCTATGGAACCTCGATTGAGATTGAGTAAGAGAAGTGAAGCACCAGAAGTTGATGCAACCGAATACAAAAGTATAGTTGGGAGTTTGAGATACTTGGTTAACACCAGGCCTGATTTAGCATATTCGGTTGGTATTGTGAGTCGCTATATGGAGGCACCCACAACTGAGCACATGAGTGCTGTAAAGCATATACTTCGGTACGTGAGAGGAACCACCAACTTCGGTTGTGTTTATGCAAGGGATGAAGGAGGCAAAGTAAAACTGCTCGGCTACAGCGATAGTGATATGGCAGGAGATATAGATGACCGTAAAAGTACTTCGGGTATCGCATATTTCCATGGGAGAAATTTAGTGAGCTGGGCATCATAGAAGCAGAAAGTCGTGGCACAATCATCCTGTGAGGCGGAGTATATTGCAGCAGCTACCGCAGCACGTCAAGGTGTGTGGTTAGCTCGGCTACGTGGTGATCTTACAAACCAAGAACCAGAAGGAGTGGTGTTGTATGTTGACAACAAGTCTGCTATCTCTCTATGCAAGAATCCAGTGCATCATGATAGGAGTAAGCATATAGATACAAAGTATCATTATATACGAGAGTGTGTGGAAGAGAAGAGGATGGAAGTCAACTACGTATGCACCGATGATCAGCTTGCAGATATTCTGACCAAGTCTTTGGGGCGACTAAAGTTCTTGGAGATGCGCGAGAGGATATGCGTCCAAGCTGTGAAGTAGGCACGTCGTGCTTAGGGGTGATTGTTGGGTTTAAGCACGACGGCAAGTCGTGTTGTGCAAGGACTCCTCCCTAGTCCTATATATATACATGTAATACCCCCTGTAAACCCTAGTTCGAAAAAGCAATAAGAAACCAAACGTCCGACACGGACGTGTAGCAATCCAATCTGTGCCGCGTGCGTGTGTTGTGTTCGTGTTCCTCTCGATATTCTCGTGCAGGTGTAGATCGAGGGCCATCAGAGCAGATAATGAAATCAAGGAAAAACATACAGCAGATAAAGGAATCAAATATAATAGGGCCAAAATAAAAGAGATGAACACCTGTGGGAGCTCGTACGGATGAGAGGATCAAGTGTGCTTAGTTTCAGCAGCAGCAGAAGAAGCAGGCAATGGCCATGGCGAGCAGTTTGTTCGAGAGGGGCGAGTGAGGGGCTTGAACAAGAGGCAAGCAAAGGGTTCAAATACGTGAAAAAGCCTATCAGATCGCTGGGAGAGCCGCCAGGATACTATAGGCGAGCATAATGGCTGAGGATCTCGAGGACTGCAATTGTGGTTGCGCGTCGGAATCCTCGCCCGATCCGCCATCAGGCTCCTCTTGTAGTCTTCACTCACTCGCTTTTAGAGCTTCTTCTTGAGCTATGTATTTGTATGTTGCGAAGTCATGTATTGGCTACTCCCTTTGTGTGAGTTCCTCACCCTGTAAATCTGCTTTAATATGATACATCGTTTGTCTATTCAAAAAAAAAGGGTTCAAATACTCTGTCCATAGGAACATGCAGCCGGCGAAAGCCATCAAAATTGATAGGCGTTACCTTACACGTAAGGAGTAGCGAAGATACAGGGAAGATCTGGAGGCATTTAGGGCTCATTTGGCAGCAAGGGATCCTGAGGGGATCCCGGCCCTTTCCCCGGGTCGACATTCCACGGGCCAATCGAGCCCCGGGAAACTCATCTGAGCATTTGGAGGCCCACATGGGAGAGGGATACCTGCGCTTCCTCGTCCTTTCCCTGGGAAACCATTCCACGAGTCGCTAGGTCGGGGAGGAAACCCGCGCTCTCTCTTGCGACAAGGCGCCGGCGTTGGGTGCGAGTGCGGTGGCCTGAGCCTCTCCCGTCTCTCCCCTCCGGCGACCGTCCCCTCTCCCACCTCCTCCGACCGTCCTTATCTGGCCTCTCCCCTCTCCGACGGCCGTCCTTCTCTTGTGCCCCAAGATCTGCTCCGGTGCCTCGACCTCTTGTACTCTCCGGCGACGACGACGGCCCGGCGGTCACGATCGTCCTCCTCATCCTTGGACAAAGGTAGCATCCTACTCCTCCTCCCACCTCTTTCTTCTTTTCAGTTCAGGCCTTATTCGACTTAGCACTGATCGTTGCTTCTCCAGATCTTGCAGCTGCCGACCAGATTTACATCTTGTAGTGCCAGATTCTTTCAAATAGCTCCAGCTAGTCACATCACCGGTGAGACAACTCCTCCTCCTCCCTTTTTTCTTCTCAGTTCATGGCCATTGTGCAAGGATATTGGTCACTGTCACATGTTTGTGTGGATTGAGTGTGTGTGTGTGTCTAGTTACTTGTTCTGCATGCATACCTAGTGTAAAGTGTACAGAAGATCATGTGTTCAACAAATCTTAGTGTAAAGTGTATGCTAAAAAACATCAAGCAATCTTAGATTTTCAGTAAAGCCTTTGTACGGATTTTCTTTAGTACACAATCAGAGTTAATTTGACCACACATTCGAGATAGTATAAGACTGTCACAATGTTGGACTAGTGTTTGAAAATCTTGTGTATGTGTTTGTCGGTTTGACCACACTTGCATATCACTGTGAACTTGTGCCATCCAAGTTTAGTACTAGCTAGTGCTTATATTTTTGGTCCATGCCAGAACAAGTTATTTTGATCTCTGAAAAATACAGAATAGTTTAGTACCTGTATTTGTGTAGGTATATGTATTCGCATTTTTCAGGAAATAATGTGCAGCATGTCCTTTGTATTTTCTTGAAGTAATGTGCAACACCTGTAATTGCCATTATGCATTTTCGTTATAGCTTTTCGTTTTGCCATTATGCATTTTCTTATCTAATAGTTCTGGACTGATACGATGTTTTTTTTTTTCGGTGCCTAAGCTGAATTTCAGCAGAGGTGTGTGTGTGATATGAGCAATTGGAGTTTTACTCAGTTCATATATTATGAAGTACTTGTGCACAGCTAGCTGCAAGGAATAAAAATCCTTTCTCTTCTTTCGTTTCCCTGCCTGTCACTGTGTTTCTGTTTCATGCTGTCAGCCCAAACTGCACTATCAAGTATTGTTGGTTAACTGCACTGTCAAGTGTTGCTTCAGGACATCCTTTCACCATTCCATTTGATGTTCCCAAACTGCACCGCCTTTCTGCTTTCGAATATTAATAAGTCAGCACAAAACGACACACCGTTACTTTTGTTTATATGTTCTCAAACACTATTGTCCTATTTCCTATCTTTTTTTCTGCGTCATATGAGAATTTCTCATGGTAATGTTATTATGTGCAGGTTTTTATAAGCTAACTGATGAAAATGCTCAAAGAACTTGGTGGTGGAATTTTAGTGAATATTTCAGCGTCGTCTCGGTAGCAACAATTCGATGTTGGACTTTTTGTATCGACCAATCTGTGGCATTTTCGTAGTGCAACATAATATTTATTTTTGTTGGACTTCTTATTGTTATTAGCGCGCAAATTTATCTTCAATGTTGTGTTGTTTGTGTAGCTCGGCATGTATAACTTGTTACAGTATGCATGTGCTCATCTGAGTTAAAATTTCTTATTTTTTCTAATTATTTGTATATTCATGTGTTATTTTTTCTTGAAATCCAAATGTTTCTTTTATCTCCCATAGGTAAAATGCAATTGTTAATTTAATTGGAATTTTGCTAATTATTTGTGAACTCCTACCTCCAATTTTTTTCGATTTGTCAATAAAAAATCCTTTTATTTTGTCGACTTGATTTCTATTCTGACAACTTTACTGCGTGCTTTCCTCTCCTCCCCTCCCATCCTCTTTCTTGACTCCAAACTAACCCACGGATATCCTATGGTGGGAGGGGATCCCCTATGCACATGGAAATCCCCCCTCGTGGGTTTTGCACCCTGGGATATCTCCCCCGTGCAACCAAGTGAGGCCTTAGCGGTTTCTAGTGGGAGATGGGGAGGCGGGGCCGGTGATGAATGCGATGATGGCCACTGACCTTAGTGGTGTGTTGCACGTTTAGAAGAACAAGAACTGGGGATCGGGATCACTAGAGAGGAAGGGGAGCGGTGATGGGTTGCCTGGTCGTTTGAGCTGTACTGGGCCGATATATCTTGGGTTGTACTGGGCTGTTATACAACGTTGTAGAGAACGCAACGGTACAACAGTTTTGGTATCGATCAGATTTGCTAATCGAACGGAACAAACTAATAGAGATGACGTGGCTTCATGAGGTTTGAGCTTGCAAACATTAATTGCACTTAATGGGATGACTCGTACATATAGATACATAATATCCATATATGTTGACTTGTCGTGGCCCCAATAATATATTAAATAGTCCCTGCCTGTAGTAGCAATGATCGGGCATTCATGCGATGCAAAACCTAACCAGAATGATAACATATCCCATGCTATTATAGACAATAATTTTAAAACAATGTAATGGTTATTTGTTCCTATATAAGATGGCTCCGACAAAAAAAAAGTTGTAACGGTTATCTTTATATAATGGTAAATTAAATTAAATAATAGATGGTGTAACATGCACACATAATTATTAGGATCGATATGGAAGCAAATTATTTATAAGAAATATACAAGATGGCAGCGGACTTATATTTTTTGGTTTTTGTTATCTCAATCCTAATTTTTTTCCGGTTCCTACGCATTCTACAATTGTTTAATGCCTACACTTTCTACACCTTACCACACCACCCGTGGGAAAACAAAGATTGAATATATCCCTCACCTCAATCTCCGGCCACACCAGCAACCGTCATCGCATGGAGAAGACCCGACGATGGCGTCGCATGGGCCAAACGATGGTCCCCAGTATGACTGGTCTTCCCACACGGCGGCTACGAACTGGATGGCGAGGACGAAACCCCAAAAAATCGAGAAATAAGGTCTAGGAAGAGAGGAGGATATAGTCGAAGGGCAGGGGCGGAGCAGTGGCCGGAGCACCGGCTTAGCAAACTTACCCACCAGCGACCTTCGCTCGGCCACGCACGCACAACACCCTTAGCTATTGCCGTAAAATCCCGAAGTTGGGCCGGTACGGGCGACAGAATTGCAACATTGCGACCGTGTCGCGTGGTTGTCCCCACAGCTTTACACGAGCACACAGCGACCGCCGACAAAAGAGACCCACTCGTCAGCCGCATAGACGTGCGAGAGCCCGCATTAAGAAAGTTTTGATGCACAAGGACGAGCTGGTAACGAATGGCTCACATGTTGCCACACAATTGATCGAACGGTCTACAACGGTTTTGCCCGGAGGAGCCCTCAGATCGAGGCCTTAGTTTCTCACCTGAATTATTCAAGAACCAATTGACAACCTGGCGTCTATGCAAATATATCTAGCATAAAGCCACAACCCACAAACACTCCATTTTCAACATCAATACGTGCAAAGTGCAAACAACACGCACACCACCATCATGGCCGTCACGCCAAAACTCTAAGGTGTGCCCGAGCTCACCTACACCTGCGCATTTCGGAAAATTCAAAAAATATTAAAACTATATGAAAAATTTTGGAAAAAAATGGGTGCATATGTATACAAGTTCTTCACACTCGTGCAAATTTTCAGAATAAAATGACATTCTATGCGCTCTGTGCAAAAAAGATAAAATCAGCAATTGACAACTCATTTTGTCATTTTTCACAGACCACATGAAATGTCATTTGATCCTGAGAATTTACACGAGTGTGAAGAACTTGTATACATATGCACCTAATTTTTTCAAAAAAATTTATTCATGTTTTACTATTTTTTAAATTTTTTGAAAATAAAGGGTGCAGGTGAGCCCGGGCACTATTCATCCGCTCTCGGTCGTCACGGCGTTACCTAGATATGGCAGAAACACCTGTAGCGGTAGGCGCTGTTCATCGGGTCGCTGGCGTCGACGGGGACTCCACGCGCGCTGCACCTGTGCCGGCAGCCACGGCACTCATTGTAGGTGCACGTCGGAGCCCTCGACCCCACCAGCTGCCGCCTCCTGAATCCGCGCCGCTCCGGCAACGTCGCCGCCGACCAACTCCCCGCCGCAGTCGCTCCTTCTGATCTCGCTGAGCCCTGTAACATGCATGCAAAAAATGCGTCAAAACGAAATACAGTAATGCATGCGGGTTCCATTTCGGCGCGCGTGTCTTCAATTTCATTTATTATATGTGAGGAAAATAGACACACAAAATCATTTTCGCGCATGAAATACGCCGGCAATTTGTGCCTTACCTGTTGTTCTGTCTCGAGAATCGACGGCGAGAATGGCCGAGCAGCTAGAACGCCACCTTCTGTTCAGGTAGTACATATAAGTAATTGAATATATGTTAGAATAAGAGATCATAAATTAACCAGCTACGTACCTAGTCTTTGAATCGAGTTAATTAACAGGCAAGAGAGGCTAACAAAGCTACTGACTACGTCGCATGTTAGCTTGGAGTACGTACGTACCAATGATAAGAGTAGCAACGAGGAGGAGGTGGCACAGCAACAACAACCTGTTTCTTCCTGCTCCGGCCATTTCTCGTTTCTCCCCTTCGATCCAGGTGACTTATAGGTACCTAGATGCGATCACTCGATGTAGGAGGCAGGGCATATATAGTACGGTATGACCATTTGTGTCCATTTTTAGGTAGAAGTAGATGATAAAAAGGTGAAGAGATGAAATGGGGTAAAAAGCTCCGGGGGATGCATCATGCATGGTACCGTACGCAGAGAGAAAAAGGACATGATGTATATAGTGCACGTTTTGGCTGTTTTAGGGCTCTAGGGGCTTCCTGGAAAATTACGAAACTACCCACAATGAATGTGTACTCGTTAGTGTATATCTAGAGTGTGTTTAGTTTCCTGCACCCTCCTTTGGATGACAATCGCAACCAAGCCCGTGGGAGTCTGGCTACCGTGTTCTACACCCTCCTTTGGATGACTGCATCGCATGAGTGAGGATAGAGAGCACGGTGTTTGGTTACCTACATTAGCGTACGTGTTGGATCTTGGTTGGTACACATGTTGGGTGTTTGGTCATGTGCAGCAGGGGTGATGTTGTATAACCTCTTATGTGAGTGGTATGGTTACCTAGCACTTGTGCACACCACATCATGGAATGCCATAATCAAATTAACACACTACACAAGACAGTATTAATACACAAGTGGATGACTTAAGTTCATGACCACTACTAAAAGTTCATCGATAACTAAAGTTCAGAACTGGATTTGTTCACTAACAACACAAGTTCACTAGGAGCACTACTAGCCTTGGGGTGCGAGGGGGGAAGGGAGCACTTGATCACCACCTCTGAGTAAGAGAAATCAAAGGTGACCAGTGCAATACATTTGCCTCACTGAACTTGAAGGTTAGGAAGCTATCTTCAACTCATGAGCAATGGCAAAGGCTAGTACCCTTGATACATCAGCACCTTCCCATTGACATCATTAAGCCCGATCAACCAATCAACCAGTTACAATAAGTGGTGGTCTTTAGCGTGATTATCTTAGGGGTTGGACCACCTAAGTACTCCATGAAGAAGTGGGGATGGAATAACCCCTAACCTAGATACTAAGTACTCCATGAAGGCAGTGGGGATGGAACTGCCCCTAACCTAGATGCAAACAACATCTTGGAGAGGTGGTAGGGGTTACCTACTCATGGAAATGCCCATGTTAACCAGCCTCTTTCCTAAGCTATCATCTCCAACTTTGGGGGTGGAGGTTCGATCTCCAAGCTTCAGCTTCTTCCTTAAGCATTAGGGAAAAAAATAGATAGCGGCTCAATCACCCACAAATGAAACTAGCAAAACAATGAACCAAGATGAGGCATCTTGGTTCATTTTTTTAGAGGCTGGGGGTACCCCATTTCGATAAAAAAATGAACCTAGATGCCTCATATTAAGATACCACACACAATAATTTCAAGGGAAGGTCCAAATGCACAAGAAAGCACGAAGAAATGATGTACTTATTACTTACCACTTATTATAATTGACAATCCATTAAACACATTGTGGTTGTGTGCAACCATCGGTTGTTCACGCAAAATTGTAAAGAAGATGCATCGTACTAAGAAATCACACACAATATACTTTCAAGAGATGATCCTACACTACTATGGAGCATGCACAAGCAATGTACTTCTACATAGCACTTAGTACAATATCCCATTCCTTGAGAACAGTGTGATAGTGTGTAATCATTGGTTGCTCAAGCAAAACAAGAAGCAAAACAGAGTGTAGTAGTGCCTCATATATGTGGATGTGAGTGGGAATATGACCAATCATAATGTGAAACTAATCGTATATCAATTTACATTAGCACGAGTCTTGAAGTCGTATACCGGAAACTTTTCTACGGTGATTTGGAAACAGTCATTTTTGTCAGAGCAAAACCATTCTCATTCCAACTTAGACTTTGAGGCGATCGGTTGCTTCACGCACAAATTATTAAGATGATCGAGGAGCTCCTTCCCGGTTCCATTTCACTGAAGCGAAAGCAAAAAGAAAAAAATGGAGTAGGCTAAACACTTCACTCATACATCGCGGTGCACGCACATCAATCAAAGTCATACTATTAATCTGAAGATGCATTGTGGAGATCAGCACAAGAAAGGAGAAGATTTGCGTTGCTGCACGGAATTATTGGGAGAGCAGTGGCCGACGTCGTCTTAAAAATTATTGTTAGGTTGTGGCAGCGTCTAGACATTCACGCAGGCACTGATGTTTCAGAATGCTCATATTTACAATCAGAAATAAACAGCAAAACGTACGGATGACACAAAAAAGGCTGAGAAGATACAGTAGAACATGTCGAATGGGATCTTGTAGCGCACATGGTGAATCTAATGGCCTGATCGATTCTGTTGTCCATTACTAGTAACCAGGAGTAGACCGGGCAGTCTTACCGGCCGTCTGCTTAGGATGGCTCTCAGATGGGGTAGGCAACAAATATGAGGTTCCAAAAATCCGAGCAGCATATGCATCCGGCCAGCGCCGTCGCGACGCTCCTCGTGACTTCGGACCACAGAAACAATAAAAGCTTTAGCCCGTTCATACAAGGCTGCACCGAGATACAGCAATTGGCACTGCTCTTCGTCTGTCCAATTTAATCCACGGAGAGATTTCACCGGAAGGAGCTGCAACCTGCAGGAGCTATGTTATCCAGCAGATAGATCTCCAGCACGCCTTACGCCTCCCTGCACCGATCTTACGGGGCAGCATGCATGCATGCAGGAGCGCTAGTAGTATGGTACCACTGTCCAGGCCATGGTGAAGTACAGTACAAGTCCTGTAATCTGTCGATGCATGTCACGGCAATAATTAGGTGCATCCAGAGGCCAGAGGCAGGGCCAGCTGAGGAAATGCCGGCCGGCCAATGCGATGGACCCGGCTGATCGAGCCATCATGTTTTCGTTTTCCCCTCTTTTCAGTCCCGGAAAGAATGAATGTTGCCCATATTTGTCCGTGGTAAGAACAAACACTTAGCTTGATTCTATCCCTGTATTTTCATTGTTTATGTTGTTGCAATTGATGGTTTATTTTTATTGATACCTAGGTGAAAGTCAAGGCCATGCTTGCTATTTGCTAATAGTTTATACATTTTGTAAAACAATACGTGCTATGGTCGCTAAATCTCAATCTAACAAAAAACGAACTCAAAACAATGGTCTAGGTGGAGGTTTTTAAGTAGGACTGAAGAGTATTTGGGCCAGTTTATGGGAGGCTGCAATCAACTTTAGTTGTCCTACGCTCTTCAAGTGTGCTTCTGCCCCCTTCTCCCTCTTACCATGGCAACTCTTTGGGAAATAACTCCGATGGGCAGAAAAAGGAAGGCGTTAAGAGACCCTCATGGCCCAACCCTAGACACTCTAAGATCCTTTTCAGACCTGCTCCGCTCCCATTTAAGGAAAAATAATTTCACGTTGTTCCTGAAAGTAAGAGAGGATTAGGAAAGTTATATTAATTGTTGCTTTCTCCATATCGTCGGGAAAAGCATGAAAAAAGTCTCGAATGGTACGATCCCTCCTCTGTCACCCTAAAATAAAAGGGGTGATCTCGGAATTCTTGGTTAATGAATTATGTTTTACGATACTTTGAATTTGTATATTTTATTGATCTAAAATTTAATTTGTGTTTGTTCAGTCAATATTTTTCTCAACAAGTGGAGACACATGTTTACTCAACTGAAAAATGATGGCTCACAACACTATTGTAAAATGTCAATTTGCGCATACATAATAATTCTAAGTTTTGATGAAATGGTAACAAAAGGGGGAAAATCCAGAAAGAGGAAGATATCTGGTCATTTTTTTTTTTTTTTAAACAATGTGGACACCTTCTATTGCTATAGACTATGTTAACACCGATTTGGACCATCGCTTAAATGAACTATTTTCAGAATTTCTTCAGAACTTCTCTTGTCTTGAATATTTTTTATTATTTTTTCTTTTGAAACTTGTCTTACATTACACAAAAGATAACGAATGAATAATTTTTTGATAAATTGTCAAAGAGTTTCCTTTGTTGCAATCCATAAAAGAATGATTTTTCGAACTCACGACTATATTATCTATGAACCAAATAAAAGTGTTAAAATAGATTAATTCGATGTTTACACTTTTACTTATGGTAGTCATACATATGTCTTTGCTTTATATACAACTTTTTTGAAGGGTGAGAAATCTTTCCAACTAATTGACCATGAATTTATGTTATCCGGGAATTTGGAAGTAGAGTTCAACCTAACTTAATGACATATAAATAATTTGCGCTTTAAGCCACTTGGGTTTCTTCCTGAGTAACCTTGACGATATTTGATTGGTTAAATACACAACTATTCCCGTTGATTAATTGTAATTGCTTTATACTTACATATTCAAAAAAAAAATATGAAATTATTTTCATAGCTTACCATGGGGGATGGGGGCGATTGCCCCTTCCCCCACTCCAAAATTAGTCTAAATAAAATATGTTTCTGACTCCGCCATACCTAAATTTTGGACCGTCCTTCGCCACTGCTATGGTGTTTTCCTCATGTCCACTGAGTGCCTATTCACCTCTAGATTCTTTCGGTGGTTGTGATCTTGGTTATTTAATTACCCTTCTTAATTCTTATTAGGATTTTGAGTTTCCAAACGGTTTTTAGTTAGATGCAGGTTGGGTTTTTCATCTTTATGCGATACCTTGTAAATATTTAGATGAAATTCTTGCATGTTTATGTTCAGGTTTATATAAATAGCATGCCATGTACGAGTATAGCTGGTCAACTATCCGTGTGGCATATACATGTCTTTTCTGCTATATAATGTCAGCATCTGTGTAGACAAAAGTTCCAAAAGTTGGTGCTAAAATTGTAAGTGTTGAGCTTGTTCTCGAGGGACTGGTGGATCAATGGACAGAGTGCGCAAGACATCGCACCTGATCTCACCCCCTTCATAACTCCCCGATCGGCGCTCGACATAACAGTGGATCAGGCTGTACGACAGAAGTATTGGATTACATGCATACAAGGGGTGCAGACGGTCCCTGCCATTGTGCAATTTGTCAAACTCTGGCATGAGATTCAGAAAGTTACACCACTGTCAGTTGATGACGATTCCTTGAGATGGAGGCTGACGCCCAATGGAAAATACAGCGCCAAATCTGCTCACCAAGGCTTTTTCATTGGGGCGATCCAGGCAGATTATGCATCGTTGCTATGGGGAAATTGGGTGCCCCTTAAGGAGAAGATCTTCTTCTGGTTGGCACTCAGAAATAGATGTTGGACATGAGACATGCTTGCAGCAAAAGGTTTACAAGGGCCAACCGCGTGTTTGCTGTGTGATCAGAGCGCGGAAACAATAGACCACTTGCTCACGCAATGCCCAGCTTCACGTTCCATCTGGTTCAAAATCCTGTCGGAGGCCGGACTGAGTCATTTTACGCCTCATGCTGACAGTACTTTCAGTCTTTGGTGGAGCAGTCTTGCAGCGTGTGAACCAAAGGAAAGAAGAGCGGAGCTTGCCTCCATCGGCGTGGCCTGTTGCAGGTGGCTGCAAAGGAATCAACGCTACTTTGAAGGCAAGCAAGAGACAGAGGAAGAAATCGCCGTAAGGATCAAAGAGGAGGTTCAGTGCTGGCGTTTAGCTAGGCGACCGACAGATAGCAGAGAGAGGGGAGGAATAGGGTAGAGGGCTTTACCGTAGAGCGGGCAGACTAGTTCTCCACTTGTAATCACAAGCTATAACAACTCTCTTCAATCTTAATGACATGACATGCAGTCTTGCATATTCTTGAAAAAAAAGTAAGTGTTAAGCTTAGTTCAAAATGGCGGAACGAAACTAAAAATCCAGACTGGGATCTTTTATTGGTTGCTATGGTTATCGAAGAAGGGCCGGTATGAATCTTTGTCCATTTGTTACTATAGACCTGAATTAATATAGTAGCATATTTACTAAGTTACTATCGTCAAACTTTTAGGACTATTGAAATACCTCGACATGTTTTCATCTGTTGCTCCTTTCACCGGGCTTTCATGGAAATAAACTCTTTAAACATTGGAATAGTGATGGGTATTTATTTCTGGCAAGAAAATGGAGAAATAGGCTAGAAAGTCTCAAACTTGACTCTCCGGATGGGGCTCTATAACATGACTCTCTGGATGCTAGTTTTTTTAGAGATCTAGTACCTTTTATTTTGGTAAAACAAATGTAACACTACGAAATATAATAACTGAATACTAGAAGACAACCCCCACGGTTTTTGGTATGCAAGGGTTACCAATGGATCAACTTTCAAATGGAGGGAATTCTTAAATTCTTTATATAATGCTTTATGTAATTTAGTTCAAACAAAGTAATACATTAACATATGTTTGTCTTTCTATTGGCAAAATAAATGGACAGCAGAGAGTTTTCCTTTCTGTACTCAAGTGGCCACTGTCTGGTACTTCCTCCTATCCATTGATTAAGACTTTGAGTTATTGTTACAAGACTAAAGGTCAAGCTTACTAGATAGACTGCACCAGGAAGGCACTTTATATTTTCAACCAAACAATATTGAATGAACGGTAGCAATACAATAGGAGTAGAGAACTTTTACACAGGATACACTGAGCCAAATATATTTAGCAATATTTTCACACGGTACCAAGGTTTTGGTTACCGGTCAGGAAATAGGCTAACCGAGCAAACAATCTCGAATTTATTTGAAAATTTTGAATATAAACTCCTAAATGTAGTTAAATAAAACGTATCTCAATATTACTACTGAATGGTGAAGCAGACTAGGGGTAGACCTGCGCGGTATTGTAGTCTCAGATCTAATCAATCAAAAAGAAGATAAAAAGGAAAAATGCGGTTGTTCCGGATCGAACACAAGACCTCATATATAGTAGTTCAGAACTTCTGCGCCACCCTACCGCTGAGCTGCTGTCTATTTAGATTAAATATTCAACTCAATTTCCTACTAATACATTCCGGGCAAACTTGACTTCAAAATTTGATTTTTGAATTTGTCGGTAACCGTCCGGGATTTCTCGATAATCACGGTAACCGAGAATCCCGAGCCCCCTAGGGATTTGTTTTCATTTGGGAACCAAAACCTTTACCAATACAATAGGAGTAGAGAATTTTCACACAAGAGGTTTTTTTTAAGTAACAATATATTTCATTAGACAATTCTTTTATAGAGATTACACATATTGTCACCACATGACAAACACACTTGTTAAGAAAAATTGCACAAAGAACCCTGCAATAAGTAAAATTACAATTTCACCCGTGAAGGATCTTGTGCCTCGCCGAACATCGTCCACTATCGTCCTCCATCGCCACCATGGCAGCGTCGGAAAAGGAGGCGAGCAGCCGCCAAAGCTAGATCTGGGAGAGCACCTTCGCATACAAGGATGCTTTCCGAGCCGATGAGCCGGGTCGTCGTCACGTTGGCTGGGGATCTTCCCCGTGGTCACCATATCCCGGCGCCATCAACTTCATATGACGCACTCGAAGAAGAGGAACGCCGCCGTCTGTCTTCATCCACGCACCAAACTGCATGACACCAAACACAATTGCAGCAGCCCCAACGACTGCCACCCGCGGGAGTGCCGAATGCCTACAACCAGACACTAATCTCACCAGATCCACATATCAGTGAGACGATCGGGCCACCTGCCCCCCCCCCCCCCCCCCCCCCCCCCGACGTCGCCGATAGGAGCGACACCGTAGAGGCAAATTATTCTGATGTGACGTCATCTCCTCCATAGAAGCAGCGCCTCAAGGAAACACTAAGTCAACCCAAACTACAGACCGGAGTCGAAGCACCGTGGTCCCCACCCCTCCCGTCGTAGGAGTGGTCGGCGGTGGGGGCAGGAACCAGCCACTTGGCCGGTGTAGTTGGGGGCAGATCGGTTCTCCCCGGAGCCTTCTTCCTCTGGCTGTTAGGGTTGGGAGAAAAAAGTCGAGCCTTCACACAGAGGTGAAGAGGCATCAAGGAAATGAAGCAACGACCTGACTAGCGAAGCCAGCTTGACGGATACAAACGTGGTGGGAAATTCCAGACAACCCAAACTGGCCGGAGAAGTGGGTGTGAGTGGTGGGCGTACTGACAAAAAAAGGCCCCATATAGACCGATGGGGGCCTCCGTTTTCTATTCAGAACCCCATTGGGCCGATGGGGGCGTGTAGGTCTTCTTTTACTGTTCGTTGAGTCAGTTATAGTCGAAGAAGCTATTTCAAGGTAAGAATGAACAGCTTATTCTATAAAAAAAAGGTAAGAATGAAAAGCTAGAACTTCACCCATTTATTGGTACCCAGGAAAACAAAATAAACAAGCAAATGTACAGAAATCTTATCGTTGTGATCAGCAATACCATGGACCAAACAGGATCTCCAGAAAAGCATAGTCTACAGACCATGCCAATTAGCGAGTTACACTCTCACACCAAAAGGCCTTGGCAAAGTAACAAGACTGAAATGGTAATTTCACTAGACAACTCCAAGTTTTTTATTTCAAGGTCGATAACAGTAACAAAATTTTAGCTGTGCCACACATTACTCATAGTGACAGGATGCTCATATAATAAACTAACAGATGATAAGACAAGCTCTCGAAGCAGACAATTCCTAAAAACAAAGCGACCATAAGAGTAGTGTGAAGAACAGTTCACTCATCCTCCTGGCTGCGGAAGCTAATAAGCTTGTTCGTGACAACAATATCCAGCTCCGCAGCACGCTCCACAATGTCCTTACGCTTCTTGGTGGAGATGTTGTGCGCGATCTCAGCACAGTATGTCCTGTTGGTAATATACGAGATGCAAGGGTTAATCCAAACCATTAGGATCATCAATAAAAGTGAACAAACTATACGATCATTAATAAGCGTGAACAAACCATACGATCATTAATACGCATAACAAACCAACTTTTAACTCTAGCACAAGAGAGTGAGAAGAACAATCTAGATTGAGAATATTTAGCTCCTAACACTACTATGCACTGCAAATTGACAACATGTTACCTGTTGTGCATCGTAAGCAACTCCAGCTGAGAGATGTTGTGGACAACAAACTTCTTGAACTTGTTTGGCAGGTAATGCCTGGTCTTCTTATCAGAAAAATAGCCAATGTTGGGCATCAACGTGACTCCCTTGAACTTTTTCCTCACACGGGAGTCAATACCCTTTGGCCTGCGCCAGCTGGTCTATAAATATAGACAAGTGAAATTGATCAGTTTTAGGACAAGACAACACAAGTAGGACTAAGTAAAACAACACGTCAAGAAGATATATAGCTTCAGGATATAAGACAGTCAAAAGAAGCTTCGAAAATCTAACGGTTTCAGCATAAGGAAGCCTATACTACTGGTTATGTCATGTGTTGTTTACTTGTTTAATACATTGATTGATTCCAATCAGGAATAACTTTGCAATGCAAACATGGATATTTGAATAGTCAACATAGGGTCAAAAATGGTACATCTTAAAACTTCAGTTCTACAGCAGCTGTACATGCTACCAAATTCATTCAACAACAAAAAAAAAACTTCACATGCATATAATTGAGCACCGCCAAAGGTTAAGTATAAAAGGAAAATAAATCGTGTAAATGAAAGGATCAGAAAGAAGGCACTAATCATACAGAAGAAAATATTTTCTACATCGCCCATATTGGCCAAAGAGTGCTGGGAGAAATCTAGGCAAGCACTCATACTCAGAATGTAGCCACGCCTTTTTATCCAACCCACTTCATGAAGCCATGAAGTTATTGCTGTAGAAGAGTTTGCGAGAGCCACAATGCTATACTTACGCAAGGGCTAGTGCTCTCTTACTTCATCCCAATGTTCACTGAAGAAAATGTTTTCGTTCTCAGACCTTTTACTGAGCCATCCTTTCCTTTCTTTCAACTCCAGAGATAAAAACAGAGAATCAAAACACCAACTACACTCAAAAAATTGATAACAAGAACTCATTTCTAAAGGTCAAGGCCATGTATGATGTGTCCACTGCGTATAATCAGTTTTGCGCCAGTAATGTGAATCAGCTTACCAGAGCCGTAAAGCTAACTCCAATATTCAGACTTTCCTACCATTTCATGGTACCATTGTACAAGCTACAACGATAAATTAGGCATCTAAGCCGCACCTAAAACAACGCACAATAGTCCAGATAGTTGGAGCGGCCAAACGACCACAACGGCGCAAAGCAATCGCGGTCTAGAACTGCAGCGCATCATCTGACTGAGCAATCAAAACGTGTGGCAAATACGCTACTGGGTAAAAGTTTGGAGGGAGAAGTGGGCACCTTGAGCCCGATGTAGCGCCAGTAGGGGTTGTGATGGGCCCGATTGAAGTGCTTCGCCCGCTTCTTCACGATCTTCGTCGGCACCAGAGGCACCGCCATCTCTGATCTGCCGGGCAAAACCAACAGACGGAGCTTGATTCAAATGATGAAAATAGTATCACAAGGGGACTACTGAGAGGTGGGAGCTCTGCTACGGACTGCTTGCTCCTACCTTCGAAAGGTGACGAGCCTAGCCCTAACCTAACGCGGAGCGAGGAGGAAGAACGGCAGGCGGCGGCAGGGTCATAATTGCAAGGCGGCGCCGTGTTTATACCATCGGCAAACCCTAGATATGTCGCCATGTCCATGTTCACGTTGATGTTGTTGGGAACCATACGGCCGGCCCAGATGGTGTGGCTCCACCTTTCTTAAGGTGCATGTTTTTTTTTTTGGATTTGGTCTTCCGTATAGCTATCCCTCTTCTCTATATATACGCATATATTGTCTCTATATATACGCATATATTGTATGGAAAGAGACACACCATATTAATAAAGAGTTGTCACACCTATATCTATGTGTCAATTTACTTTCTACATCTGTGATTGATCTCCGCATCTACGACTACTTAATTAGACTACGATCTCGCTCCACGTCCTTGGACCCGCTCCACGTCCTTGGACCGGACTCGTTGGCAAAGGTTGTGGAACATGTTATCAGCACGTACCGCTCCACCGACTGATCTGGCACGAGCCTCCATCGAGCAGGCTCTCGTCGTTGATCGCGGAGGTATAATCTAGATCTGATCGCAACAACGGTTTCCCATCTACTTATGATTCCGTTCTTGCAATCCTTTTATTAGGATTATTTTTGCTCCTACGGTTTGGATTTCCCTCGCGAGATCTGAACAGACTTGATGTCGCCGACCAATATCGATGGATCACGCAGGATGAGCGGATTTGATGACTACACTGTAGAAAGTCGGTACACAAACGTGATCCAGATGGTCACGGTCGTCTCGATTCCAGATGAACGAACGATGAAATTTGACATCCGATGTGTTCGTTACCGGCGTAAAAGAGGTCGTCGGCCGTCGTAGTATCGCTTGTCTGTGTTGCCCAGGTCGGCCGAGCCGCCACGTCACACATTGACGTCCGCACTACGTGAGCCGTCATCATGCTTCCGTGTGAGCTGAAGATCCAGATGATCTCTCTCATCGCGCACCATATCGGCCGCGTCAGGGTTGCGCCGTGGTCGCGTTCTCCGCGCCGCCGTCACACCCGTCGCTTGTCCCGAGAGATGCCGACCGCCAACGCGTGCTCTACGCGCTCGCCCGCTGTGAGCCGCAAGCCATCACCGCGCGAGCCCCGTGCACCGCATGGTCGCCGTGCTCGCCCGCCTCCCGATGCCGCACGACGAGCAGTCGGACGCCAGCCGCACGCCGCGTAGCCAGACGACCGCCGCGCGTGCTTGCCCGCCTCCCGCTGCCGCACGACGAGCAGCCGGACGCCGGTCGCACGCCTCGTCGCTGGTCACCGACCGCACGTTGCGTCGTCAGATGGCCGCCACGCCCGCCGCCGCGCCGCCGTGCCCCGCTGGCCTGCCGGCGCGCCCGCGCTCGCCCATCGCCCAGCTCACACGACCGCCGCTAGAGCCCGGCCGCCGCACTGCAACGCCTATGGCCCCGATGGCTGGTCCGCTGGAAGCCGCCGCCGTTGCGAGCACCCGCCACCGCGCGTCCCACCCGTGATGCATGCTTCCTGCACCGCCCCTGTTAGTCGGATGTGCGGCTTGCGCCGGTTGCGCTTGTCGAGTCCACGCCTACGGCGCAGCGCTTGTGCCCGCCGCGCCGCCTGTGCCCCGACCGCCCCGCACGCCGCCGACCGGACCCACTGGCGACCCGTGCCGCCCGAGCCGTGCATGTCACTCCTTGGCCGCGCTCGTCGGCGTCGTGCCATGCCCGCGCCCTAGCCATCCTCGTCCGAGCTTGCGGCCCTGCTGGCCGAGCTCCACTGCGTGCCCGCGCACGACCGCCGAGTCTCCCCGTACGCAGCCTCGCCGACCGCGAGTCGAGCTCGCCGCTCGCCGTTGATGTCTACTACACTCTTGTATTCTTGTAGACAGTATTGGGCCTCCAAGTGCAGAGGTTTGTAGGACAGCAGTAATTTTCCCTTAAGTAAGTAACCCAAGGTTTATCGAACTCAGGGAGGTAGAGGTCAAAGGTATCCCTCTCAAGCAACCCTGCAATTAAGATACAAGAAGTCTCTTGTGTCCCCAACACACCTAATACAATTGTCAGTTGTATAGGTGCACTAGTTCGGCGAAGAGATAGTGAAATGGATGTTAACAAGTGGTAGTTGTAATCTGTAATAAAAATGGCAGCAAACAAACATGTAACAAAAGTGACTAGAAACGGTGTTCCGATGATTGGAAACAAGGCCTAGGGATCATACTTTCGCTAGAGATCTCTCTCAACACGTTAGCACAACTGAAAGCAAGCAGGTGCAACTCGGAATTATTCTTCTTCTTGATAAAACAATAGTACTATGCGTAGGGCTACAAAAGCACACCTCAAAGTCTGACTAAACAAACACAACCATTCCACAAAGAATAATCGATGGTAAATATCACTCTAGATAATCTATCATCCAAAGAGTCATACACGCCACCCACACTGTCACCAAGGCTTTGTGTTGTCAACAATAATTCCGGAAATTATACTAGATAAACCAATTGGGTAGCATAACATTACATAAGAATTCAGCAGTACTAACAGTGCTCACGATCTCGTAAAGATCACACCATGGGAGAGAGAGATAACCACATTTCTACAGTAGAGCCCTCAGCCCCGATGATGGACTACTCCCGGCGCATCATGGGAGGCAGCAACGGCGATGAAGATGGCTCCGGGGGCAATTCCCAATCCTGACAGGGTGCCAGAACAGAGACTTCTGTCCCCCGAAATAGGGTTTTTGGTGGCGGCGGAGCTCTGATGTGTTTCTAGAGAATATGATCGGGGTTCCGGCGTTTTTAGGTCAGGAGAGACTTTATAGGCGAAGATGCAACGCGAGGCGGTGCACGAGCTGTCCAGGTGGGACCCACGCGCGGCCAAGCCTGGGCCGCGCCTGGGGGTCTCCTGGGGGCTGTGGGCCCCTCCCGGACTTGTCCTTCTGGCTCCCGAGGTTTGCTGGCGAAATAGAATTTCTGTAATTTTTTGGGAATTTTCCGAGCAATTTAGATTTTGGACCTTTTCTGCAATGCACAGACATAATAAACGGAAACTGGCACTGGGCATCTTGTCAATAGGTTAGTCCAATAAAATATACCAAAATGATATTAAAACATAATAAACACATGTGGCATTTGATATAAAACAAGCATGGAACATAAAAAATTATAGATACGTTGGAGACGTATCAGCATCTCAAAGCTTAATTCCTGCTCGTCCTCGAGTAGGTAAATGATAACAAAATAATTTTTGAAGTGACATGCTACCAACACAATCTTGATCAAGTAATCATGTAAATCATGTGAACTAAATGCATTGATCCAAAACAATGGTTCATTGAATGAAACAAACAATGATTAACCAGGTGCAACATCTAAACAAGAATTTATTAGAAAAGAGTACTTTGGAGATTTAAAAGTATGACACCTGACAATGATTGATATCTCACAAAGCAATATTATTTCGGGAAAGGAGTTTGGCCAACACAAAGGAAGATTTAATTTTTCAGCAAAAGCTTCAACTTGCAACATGGTTAGACATAAAAATAACATGAAGTAAAGCTTGAACCAAAGTTGACACCAAGTGATTGCTTGAGAGGTAAAGAAGGAAGAGGAAAACTGACTCAACATAAAAGTAAAAGAAAGGCCTTTCGCAGAGGGAAACAGGGATTAGTCATGTGCTAGAGCTGTTTTTTTTTTTTGACAGAAGTAAAACAGTTTTGAGATATGCATGCTTTCGTCAACGACTCCACAGTAAAGAACCTAGCTAGTCCCCTGTTTCAAGCAAGGCTTTTAGACTTTTGAGAGTGACTTGTAATTAGAGGAATGAGGTCACTCCTCTTTCTCCTTTGTTTCACCACTAACCAATGTTTGACTGATTTCTCAGGTTTACACTGTGCGGAGGAGAATGGTGGTTATATTTATATTTTGATTAAGCCAGCTCTCGGCAAATTCAAGTGAACACGTAATCCATCATCACCGGGTGAAAGGGGGGATGACCTTGCTTGTCACAGGTTATATCTAGCTTCGCTACTGCTTCCTCATGAGCTAAAAACAGAGACACAAAAAGGAATATCTTGAAAGTTTTAAAGATAGCACATGAAAAATTTACTTGGAGTGGCAAGGAAATACCACATGTAGGTAGGTATTGAAAGAACAAGCTATGCCCGGATGTCGCCTAGAGGGGGGGGGGGGGGGGGGGGAATAGGCGATTAAAACCTTTTCTATTTAGGGGCTTGATAATTGCGGAATAAAACTAGGTGTTTAAATTAACAAGCCAACAACCTAAAATTCTAGGTTTACCTAAAGTGCACCAACAACTTATGCTAAACAAGGCAAGCAACAAGGTGATAGCTAGATATAGACTTCAAGCACGATGGCTATCACAATGTAAAGTGCATAAGTAAAAGCTCGGGTATAGAAATAACCGAGGCACGCGGAGACGAAGATTTATTCCCGAGTTCCTCCTTGTTAAGGGAGTACGTCTCGTTGGAGGGGTGTGAGCTCGCCACAAGAGGCCTATTCAAGATGCCACAAAGGCCTCACCCTATTCTTCGATGAACCACACCCAAAGGTTTGGTTCACCTTCCAGTATCGGAATCCTTCGAGGCGGAATCCGGAGCCTTTACACCACTAAGCTTGGGACACGCATCCACAACCGAATTGGAGGCTCCCAAGAATCACCACAACACCGTCTAGGGTCCAATGACCCAAGAGTAACAAGCTCCCAACCTTCAATCCCACGAATCACCGTGGGGAGCACAACCCAATGCACCTAATGCAAAAGGCAAGAACACACCAAGTGGTCAAATCCTTGTCTCCAAAATCCAACCAAAGCAACTAATGCTATGGAGGGATTTAGGAGGAAGAACAAAGGAGAAACACTAAGAACTCCAAAATCTAGATCCAACGAGTTCCCCACACTTAGAGGAGATTTTGTTTGGTGGAAATGTAGATCTAGATCTCCTCTCACTTTTCCCTCAAAGATATGCAAGAATCATGGGAGGGATTGAGAGGGGGCAAGGTTTTCCAAGGTCAACAATGGTGTGAGAGAGAGGGGAAAACGTGCTGGAAGAACCCTAGGTCACTTTGGGGAAGAAGGGGGCCTTTTATAGGTCTCTACAAAAAAGAGCCGTTGCAGGAAACTTACCCCGGAGACTCCGGTCTGCCCAGGCCGGAGACTCCGGCCCAAACCAGAGACTCCGGGGTCATTCCGGGGTGTCTCCGGCAGGGCAACAGAGCCGCGCCACCCGTTCGACGAAAATCCAAAGTTTCAGACCGGAGACTCCGGTCTAGGGCCGGAGACTCCGGCCTACAGAAAACCTGCAAAAATAGCAAAACGAAAACTGCAATAACTTTTTCACCCGTACTCCGATTTCGATGATCTTGGGCTCGTTCGAACCGCAACGAAGAGCTCTATAAGATCATGCAGAGAAACATCATAGTCCTACAAAGGAGAATAAAACAAAATGTAGAAAGGTAAACCTTCTCTAAAAAGGAATAACCGGTAAATTCTCCAATATCAAAAACCAACAAGTTTTTCAGCAAGACTCCGTTTTCTATGATATTGGGCTTGTTACAAAGATAATCGCAAGCCCTACAAGATCATGCATATACACATCATAGTCCATCATGTGAGGAGGAAATCATAAGGAGAGGGTTTGACCTCTCTTAGAAGAGACAAACCGGAAAAACCTCCAATATCAAAAACGCAAGAATATATTCATGAAATCCGTTTTTGATGAACTAGAGCTTGGTATGGAGATGAACACAAGCTCTAAATTATCACATGGATAAAATCCAAATAACAACCAAGAAAGATGATTGCAAAGATGCAAAGGTTTGTGCTCTCTACTACGATACGGTCAAGATATTCGGTCGAGAGCCCCTCTTGATAGTACGGTTAACTATCCTATAAACCGGTCTCTCACTAACATCATGAGACCGGTAAAATAGAAACCCTATCAAGATCATACATTTGCCTTGCGCATAAATCCACTTGAGGTCGAAGAAGACGATCTTCATCTCCTCAAGACGCACCACCTTTCTTGATTGCGCTTCGGTGAAGATTCACTTGATGCTCCCCCATACACCAAGATGGGAGACGCTCTCTTCGGCATATCTTCACTTGGCCTTGAGTGATGATCAACCCGCACAAAGCCTTGATCAACACACACTTTTCTTCTTCCCTTAACCTTGACTCCAACAAATGGAGAACAAGCAAACAAATGGACAACCTACAAATATAGCTCAATGCAAATATTAGTCCATAGAGATTGTCATTAATTACCAAAATCATGCATGGGGGCAACCATGCACTTTCAATCTCCCCCATTTTGGTAATTGATGACAATCCCTTTTAAGAGGGTTTATATAATGAATAAAGCATCCTTGCAAGACAAACAAGCAAGGATGCAAAGCGCATTAAGGTCAAATGCAACAAAAGCATAAAACCCAAATTCCCTTAAACCCTCTAAACTTCTCCCCCATTGGCATCGATTGCCGAAATGGGAAGAAAAATTTAGAGAGCCAATATAATCTGAGTTCCTCCATAAAGATGATGGGAATCCCTTTTAACAAAAAATTAGAGGAAATCAAACTATATTGAGGATCAAAAGATTGCAAAAAGGATGAAACCATTTTAAACATCTCCACAAAGGAGAAAAGCAATCAAAAAGATCCAAAGTGAGAGTTCTAAATAAAAACGGAGAAGCTCCCCAATTTTCATGCACAATTGAGGAGTGCACAAAAATGGCATCCTCGCTCCCCAAAATTATCTAGAACACGCAACAAGTGCAAGAGTGCATAATGCAAAAGAAAATCATAGCACTTGCACCAAAGATGTGGTTGAGCCATAAGAAGATACCAACTTTCAAAAATTCATCATAAAATAGGCCCAACCGAGATAAAAAGATCTTTTAGAAAAATATGTTCACAAGCCTAGGGATACCAATTGAAAACTAAAACCAATTGAAAATGCCAAAAGCTAGTGTGATCATTTAGCCAATAAAATTCAACATGCTCACCATGGTAGGAATGAAGTCAAAGATCTTCAATAAATACATGAGTGTGCAAAGATACCAATAAACAATAAGACAAGCACTCATGAGACAAATTTGGATCCACCAAAGAATTATAGATGAAACACAAGGTGGCTAAATAAGAAATAGGATACCAACTAAAAGGTGACCTCACTCATATGTATAGGTTTCTAATTAGACAAACCATGAAGATATACATCCGCAAAGAAACATATACATACGAAATGGTTCGGGAAGAAGAGAACAAGGTATCCAAGGAGAAGTCATAAATATACAAACGAGATTGTTGCTTAAAAGCATTGCACATAGCTCAAATTTATCTCATTGTATATAAATGAACTCCAAATATATCAAATGCATCACACATATCACTAAGGGAACAAGAGATAGTGGAGATGCTTTGAACTAGGCAACAAGTATCACAAAGGAATAATATCAATTGAAGAAAAGGTTTTTGCAAATTCATCACACATATCACAAAGATATATTAAGTGAAGAAAATAAGCCAAAACCACAACAATTGCACATAAAGGATTTCATGCCAAGAGGCAACCTACACAAGGTTGAATACTAGAAAAGTATGCATGGGATAGATACTTGTTACCGAGATGACATTGGTGATGAAGATGATGAGAGTTGGTTTGACATCAAAGCTTGACTCCGACAATCACACGGTGAGAACACCTTCCTTATGAATGAGGCAAGCATCCAATGCATCTCCATTGTACCTAAAATAAAATTAGAATACAAAATGGTTCCCAAACTCATTGGGTTCCATAGTAGTTAGATCAACTACAATATATAGGACATACTCCACATAAATATGTGCATATAGATATGAAATTGAATTTCATGCACATCTTAGCCGATTTAGGATTCGGTGGAGCATACCCTATATATTGGATCAAGAAAGATAAGCATGCTAAAATAATATAAATTAGTAACCGAGCATGCAAAGGCTTTCTAGAACCAAAAGAGATACAATTTGGACAAAAACACCAAGTAAACCAAGAAGAGAGCACACAAGAGTGTGACACTAAAGGTTGTCCAAATTATATCAAAATCCAAATCAACATATGATTGAGGAAAAATCAAATCAACAAATGATTGATTCCAAAACACATCAACACATGAAGTGTGATATCAAAAGGAATCAAATCAACACAACAAATGATCGATAAGACACCAATTGAAAATAAGATACCAATTAAAACAAAAAATATCAACTAGGAGAAAGGATACCAAGAAGAGGATGATACTTGACCGAAATCAAGTAAAGTAAAATAAGGCAAAAAGGTATCAAGACTCCCACAATAAATATCAATTGGAACAAATATCTATGGTGGAGATATTAAATTCCAATTAATACCAATTGAAGGTACCAAACATAAGATAAAGAATCAAATGCCAATTGAGAGGATCAATAATTGATAGATAGAATAGTGTTCTAAATAAAAAAGGAATGCTCCCCCAAGATTAATGCATTATCTTAGATATTTGCATTTGAATACAAAATGCATGCACAAGGGATCATTACTCTCCATATTTTATCTAAAACACTAAACACTGCCGATTGAAAGATAGGATCCTTGCAAGAGGCAAAGAGGGAAATAAATAGAGCAATTTAAAAGCAAGTGCCAATGTGAAGATGATCTACAAAATCCACCACAATTACTAGAATCACTTGTCATGAACAAGGAGTATATGGAGAAATTTCTCGGTGGTATATAGGAATGATGATCAAGACCAACTTCACAACAAATAAGCATATGGCAAAAGATAAGAAATAAAAAGCCATATTTTGAAAAAGGTTTGTTGGTAGTTTCAACTATTCGAACCAACCGGCAAAGCCATGGTTAAAATAGGATGAAACAAATGGTTTCTCACATAATATATGAAAATGGATATTAGAGAAAAACCACACCATGCAAACTCACACAAACAAGAACCAAAGGGTAACCACAAAGGAAAACTGGAACTTGTTTGAGCAAACATGCCACATATGAATAAGATAATTTACAATATCAAATCTAAGTGGCAAACCTCAAATGTTCACATTTTTTGGGATTGTAATATGCACATAGCTTATTACTCCCCCATAATGTGATAATTCATTTTATTTAAACAAGAGTCAAATAAAACCAACTAGATAAATTAATGGACATTGTAGAATTTGAATTTCTCATGGATATGACATACCACATAGTAGCTAGATAATATTGAAATATCAATACTAGGTGGTGTGCCTCGTGTATACACATTTTTAGGTTTGTGAAGTGCACAAAGCACATCACTCCCCCAAAATGGGATAGTCCATTAATATCTCAAAAAGCCAATTGAAATCAACACAAGATTCAATGAAGCTCAACACACAAATTACACATACATGATACACAACTATCATACACAACCTTGAATAACAAGACAAGTAGGAAAGGAGCATATCATATACAAGCACATGCTAGGAACAAAACTAACACATGCAAGGGAGCAAGCAACTTTCAATGTATATAAATGATTAAATACAAGTTACCGCAAGGAGGAAGCATTGGATATGAGATAGATATGTGAGAATCCAATTGACTTGGCTAGATGAAAAGATAACCATGAAGATCCCTTAATTCTTCAAATAAAGGCCAAGCCACCAATGTCCTACACAATCACCTATTGATCAAGTTGAAGCTTGTTGGTCCCCAACCAAGTTGGGTCCTAAGAGGTTAGTCACAATAGGCTTGAGAACCCAAATGGTGCTTTTCTTGACACCACTTTGAGCTCCCACATATTTGGCAAACACATTGCCACTTCTATCCTTCCCAAGAGAATAATCATCATCAATTATGACAGGGTTGGATAAGGTATCGTTAGTGCATGAAGAAGCAAGATGACCTTTGCCGCGGCAAAGGTAGCAACACCGACTCTTCTTCTTCTTAATGGGCTCCTCAACTTGAGGAGCATTGGCTTGAGTCTTCTTGGTAGGTGGCCTTTGTTCAACTCGTGGTTGAGCACGAGATTGAACAAGAGGCCGCTTCCCTAGTTGCTTCTCACTAAGAGGCTTCTTCTTCTTCATTGGGCAATCCCGAACGTGGTGCCCTTCAACCTTGCACTTGAAGCAAATGATGTTGGCCGGATTCTTGACTTGTATTTGGCCCTTCTTCTTCTCAACCTTGGACTTGTTCTTGATGTTGGAGTTGAATCCAAGTCCACTCTTGTCATTGGGGGATTGTTGCACACTCAACATGTTGTCAAGTACACGCTTCCCTTCATGACGCTTTTCCAAGCCTTTCTTCATAGAAGTGGCTTGGGCCTTGAGCTCTCCTCTTTTCTCTACATGGTTAGTGATAACACAAGAACTAGAGGAGGTAGATGCATCATTGTTAGAGCAACGAGGCAAAGCAAGTAATTCATCACATGATGTGCCAACATTTTTAGTGGATGAACTACTAGGACTAGCACATGGCAATATAGCATTTTTAGTTACGGTTGTGCTATTATCCACGTGAGACTCACTAGATGTTACCTTTGAAGTGATGGCCTCATGAGCTAACTTAAGACAAGTATAGGATGCTAGAAGTTCATCATTAGAGCTAGCTAGCTTTTCATGATGTTCTTCCAACTTCCCATAGGATGCTAGAAGATTACCATTAGAGCTAGATAGCTTTTCATGAATTGCTTCCAACTTCTCATACTTGCTAGTTAGCAACTCAATTTGAGCCCTTAGCTCAACATTCTCCTTCAAAGTGGATGCTTCACAAGAAATGGAATTAGTAGCACAAGCATCATTAACTTTAGGAATAGAAGAAGAAATCTTATCAAGCTCATTATTTAATCTAGCATTTTCCATTTTAAACACTTTATATTTTGCATGAGCATGATCACGTTCTTTAATGATTTTAGCAATTATTTCATTATGAGACTCCTCGATAGATTCTAGTTTCTCCTCTAGAGAAGCACGAGTCTCTTGCTCTTCCTCAAGAGCATCTTCTAACGATGCTTTCTCCATAGCATCATCTCTTTCAATCTTACCCTTTTCTTCAAGGCTTGCTTCCAAGGCCTCAATAGTTTCCCCACGCTCAATAAGAGTGCTCATGATTTCAAAGAGGTTAGCTTGGGCACTTTTATTGCTAGGAAGGGCTTTAAGAATCATAAGACCTTTATTTTGAAGAAGGGCATTAATTTTTTCCATATCATCTTCTTCATCATTATTATCATTATCATTATTATTATCATCACTAGAAGAAGATTTAGCCATAAGGCAATGAGTGATGGATGAAGAAGAATAATTTATTTTTGAACTACTCAAGTTCAAATCTTGTTCCACAATTAATTTGGTTTCCTCTACATTAATATTCATGCAAGAGTTAGAGGGAACACAAGCATTTTCATCATGGGAACAAGATAAAGCAAGCATATCATCATTAGATTTATCTAAGCAATTTTTGGATGATATGCAAGGACTATCAACACTAGCATGTATGACATTTATAGTGCTAGAAGAGTTTAAGTCCAAAGATGAGACATTACAACAAGATAGCGATAAAAGATCATCAAAAAGAGCTCACTATCAATATTGCAAAACCTATCACTACTCACCATCACATTAGTTTGTGGCTTACCACATTTTGGTGAAGTAGATGAAGATGAGAACTCGTCACGGCCGGAGGTGGAGGGAGAACAATCATCCTCAATAATGTTGGACTTGCCGTATTTATCTTGAAGCTTTGTCCATAATTCATGAGCGTCCCGGAGAGGCATGATTGACTCAAAAACTACAACACTCACAAATTTGCAAAACTCATTAGAAGCTAGAGCATCTAGATATAAGTTTTTATCATCCTCTAAAGTCGTACTTTCGTAATCCTTTGGAGGAGAAAAACCTATATCTAAGATACGCTCAATATTGGGGTCCAAGACCCGTAAGTGATTAAGCATATGAGTTTTCCACACATTAAAATTTGTGCCATTAAATCTAAACAAGGAATTGTGCACTAAATCCCTAGACGACATCTTTACTCTCTAGGCGGTAAAGCCAAACAAGAGAGACGAGGCTCTGATACCAATTGAAAGAACAAGCTATGCCCGGATGTCGCCTAGAGGGGGGGTGAATAGGCGATTAAAACTTTTTCTATTTAGGGGCTTGATAATTGCGGAATAAAACTAGGTGTTTAAATTAACAAGCCAACAACCTAAAATTCTAGGTTTACCTAAAGTGCACCAACAACTTATGCTAAACAAGGCAAGCAACAAGGTGATAGCTAGATATAGACTTCAAGCACGATGTCTATCACAATGTAAATTGCATAAGTAAAAGCTCGGGTATAGAAATAACCGAGGCACATGGAGACGAAGATTTATTCCCGAGTTCCTCCTTGATAAGGGAGTACGTCTCGTTGGAGGGGTGTGAGCACGCCACAAGAGGCCTACTCAAGATGCCACAAAGGCCTCACCCTATTCTCCGATGAACCGCACCCAAAGGTTTGGTTCACCTTCCACTATCGGAATCCTTCGAAGCGGAATTCGGAGCCTTTACACTACTAAGCTTGGGGCACGCATCCACAACTGAATTGGAGGCTCCCAAGAATCACAACAACACCATCTAGGGTCCAATGACCCAAGAGTAACAAGCTCCCAACCTTCAATCCCACAAATCACCATGGGGAGCACAACCCAATGCACCTAATGCAAAAGGCAAGAACACACCAAGTGGTCAAATCCTTCTCTCCAAAATCCAACCAAAGCAACTAATGCTATTGAGGGATTTAGGAGGAAGAACAAAGGAGAAACCCTAAGAACTCCAAAATCTAGATCCAACGAGTTCCCCTCACTTAGAGGAGATTTTGTTTGGTGGAAATGTAGATCTAGATCTCCTCTCAATTTTCCCTCAAAGATATGCAAGAATCATGAGAAGGATTGAGAGGGGGCAAGGATTTCCAAGGTCAACAATGGTGTGAGAGAGAGGGGAAAACATGCTGGAAGAACCCTAGGTCACTTTGGGGAAGAAGGGGGCCTTTTATAGGTCTCTACAAAAAGAGTCGTTGCAGGAAACTTACCCCGGAGACTCCGATCTGCCCAGGCCGGAGACTCCGGCCCAAACCAGAGACTCCGGGGTCATTCCGGGGTGTCTCCGGCAGGGCAACAGAGCCGCGCCACCCGTTCGACGAAAATCCAAAGTTTCAGACCGGAGACTCCGGTCTAGGGCCGGAGATTCCGGCCTACAGAAAACCTACAAGATCTCCTCTAAGGCAAAATGAAAACTGCAAAATGAAAACTGCAATAACTTTTTCACCCGGACTCCGATTTCGATGATCTTGGGCTCGTTGGAACCGCAACGAAGAGCTCTACAAGATCATGCATAGAAACATCATAGTCCTACAAAGGAGAATAAAACAAAATGTAGAAAGGTAAACCTTATCTAAAAAGGAATAACCGGTAAATTCTCCAATATCAAAAACCAACAAGTTTTTCATCACGACTCCGTTTTCTATGATATTGGGCTTGTTTCAAAGATAATCACAAGCCCTACAAGATCATGCATATACACATCATAGTCCATCATGTGAGGAGGAAATCATAAGGAGAGAGTTTGACCTCTCTTAGAAGAGACAAACCGGAAAAACCTCCAATATAAAAAACGCAAGAAGATATTCATGAAATCCGTTTTTGATGAACTAGAGCTTGGTATGGAGATGAACACAAGCTCTAAATTATCACATGGATAAAAGCCAAATAACAACCAAGAAAGATGATTGCAAAGATGCAAAGGTTTTTGCTCTCTACTACGATACGATCAAGATATTCGGTCGAGAGCCCATCTTGATAGTACGGTTAACTATCCTATAATCCGGTCTCTCACTAACATCATGAGACCGGTAAAATAGAAACCCTATCAAGATCATACCTTTGCCTTGTGCATAAATCCACTTGAGGTCGAAGAAGACGATCTTCATCTCCTCAAGACGCACCACCTTTCTTGATTGCGCTTCGGTGAAGATTCACTTGATGCTCCCCCATACACCAAGATGGGAGACGCTCTCTTCGGCATATCTTCACTTGGCCTTGAGTGATGATCAACCCGCACAAAGCCTTGATCAACACACACTTTTCTTCTTCCCTTAACCTTGACTCCAACAAATGGAGAACAAGCAAACAAATGGACAACCTACAAATATATCTCAATGCAAATATTAGTCCATAGAGATTGTCATTAATTACGAAAATCATGCATGTGGGCAACCATGCACTTTCAGGTATGGTGGACACAAATGGCAAAGATATTTGGCTCAATGATTTGGATGCATGAGAAGTATTCCCTCTCAGTACGGAATTTTTGGGCTTAGCAGGATATCAAGAAAACACATAACTTCAACTTGGTTCAATGAATGACTACAGATATACATTATGCATAACCACTAGACTTCACACCGTCTACCTTGTTAGCCAAACCAACTCTTTGCAAAAAGAATATCTAGACTTTGAGAACTACCAAGCAGGACAAGCACCATAATTTTAAAGTTTTACGGCAGTTCTTTACTAATCTATTCTTACTAGATGATCCACAAGTTTAAGCATTAATCTACTTCATATCTCTAAACAATTGAGAAGTACCAAAGATTTAAGACAATGATCTACAAGATTATGCAGCACTTTTCACACTTCCTACATGATAATTTTCATTCAACCAAACACTAATCAACTTAATTGAAACAAACTAAAAGGGTGAAACCACAAGAGAATACTTCCTAACTACAAAAGCTAACAGCTCTAAACAAGAGATGCTTGAAAAACAAGAGCTAGAAGCATAATAACAAAAGCTAAACACTCAACACATATAAGCGAAGAATAGGAGTGTTTATGAAAAAGCGGAGCGTGTCTCTCTCCCAAACAAGCATGCATGGATCCAATTTATTGCAAAGACCAGAGAACTAAACACAAACAAAATGAAAGTAAAAACAAACTGACGCTCCAAGGACAGCACATAATGTGTAAAGGAATAAAAATATAGTACCATGAGCAAAACCGATGATTGTCGATGAAGAAGGGGATGCCTTGGGCATCCCCAAGCTTAGACGCTTGTGACTTCTTGAATATTTCAGAGGAGGGTCCATGGGGAGCCTCCCCAAGCTTAAGCTTTTATCCCTTCTTGATCTTCCTTCACCACCTCGCTCTTGGATACTTGAAAACTTCCTTCACGCAAAACTTATAGCAAACTTCATTAGAGGGGTTAGTCCACAAAAACAATATCTTCCTTCAGTTCCAAAGCACATATCATGAACTTATTTTTAAACATTAGCTACTGTCACCAAGATCTAAGTAAAGCTCTTGAACTCAAAAGAACTTCACTTGCCCGTAAAAGAAGCAATGCAAAACTAAGACAGAATCTGTCAAAAACAGAACTGACTGTAAAGATGAAGCACTTCTCGACCTCAAATCAGAAAACTCAAAACTATAGAAATGTAGATAAATGTTAATTTCTGTCAAAAATTTGTAGCCACAGATGACGTTCTGTGATTGTTTGGATTTTTGAACACTGAAGAACAGAAATCTGTTTCTGGAACGCAAACTCACCAATTAGTCTTCCTCTCTTTAGAGGCTATTCTTGGCACAAAAAACCAAAACAAAAATATACTAGTGAGTTGTTACGGAGGTAACATCACCAAAAACACAACCAAAACAAAAACAAAACAGTACGGAAAAATAAAATGGGTTGCCTCCCATAAGCGATTTTCTTTAACGTCTTTTAGATAGGCAAAAAGATTTTAATGATGCTCTCATAAGAATAAGAGTTGAAATAAAAGAGAACATCATGAAGCAATATCAAACACATTTAAGTTTGAGCCTCTTCCTATGCATATGAATCTTGTAAGAAAATAAATCATTGAAGCACAAAGTGACTAGCATAGGAAGGCAAAACAAGTGCAACTTCGCAAACTTCAACATGAAGAGAGGGAACCGAATTTTATTGAGATATTTAGAACCATGTTTCCCTCTTTCATCAAAAAATTCAGTAGTATAATAAGTAAAATCCACAATATAACCATCACTTGAAGCATTCTTGTCATGATCCATATGCATAAAAGTATTAATATTCTCCACAAGCAAAATATTTCTTATTAGTAACAATGGGAGTAGGATCATCATAAAGAACTTGAACATGCTAAACCAATTGTAAATTAGAAGGATGGTTTTTGGTAGGGAAGTGATTCCCTTCATAATTATGACAAGTTCCATAAGGATGATTATAATTATTCTCTATGGCATAATTATCATCACAATAATTATCAAAGATTGGAGGCAAAGTATCATTATAAACAAGGGGATAGTTATCTTTCCAAGCATATATATTTGCAAGCATGTCATTATCATTTTCAATGGCACAAGAGGTTTCAAAAATATGATCATTAATAACAAAAGGATTCTCAAAGCCCTCATCCCCAAGCTTAGAGCTTTCCATATCATCATTAGAACAACATGGATAGTACCAATAGTATAGCAATTACTAATGTCATCATTTTCAAAATTGGCACCAAAAATATTTTCAAGACCGTAAGTAGTGTTATTTTCCCAATCATGATCATTACAATAAGTAATAGGCATATAATCATCTTCAATAGTGCAAACAGATTTAGTTTCAAGATAATAATGAACACAATCAAGTGAATCTTCTTCAATAAATTTTGATTTAGACTCACTAGGAACAACCATGAAAGGAGCAACATGCTTGGGAGATGATACCGTTTCCTCTCTCTTCTTTTGCTAGTTTAGGAGGGAGAAGTTTGAAAGGAAGCTTCACCACATAAACCGGTTTATCATTAGAAACAATAGGGCAAACTTGGGAAAATTTCTCCCTTTCGTTAGTGGCAACATAAGAAACATTTTTTCCTTTCATACTTTAGTAAAGTTCCATTCTTTTTAATTTTTTCTATGTAAGCATTTTTGCAGCAATTCACAACACAATAGAGATGGCATTCCCGCAGAGTGTTATTTATCCCAAAAGCACTCATATCTAACAAAGAAGTTTTTTCTGATAACTCTTCACACCTCAAAAATAACGCAAGTTCATCATAAAGATTAGAAGTGATTATTTCGTCACAAAAGGGACTTACTATTCTATCATCAAAATGCCAGCATTGGAAATTAAAATGGCCCTCTTCATTGCAAAGATCACAAATTAGAGGATAAAGCTCACAAACCTTTTTAGCAAAATCATATAAATTCTTATTCCAAGTGCTAGTTCTTTCATGCTTATGTTGCTTACAATATTTCTCTTCTTCAATCTGAGTCTTTTCACAAGGCTAAGTGTTCCACAAAAATTAACATGATTATAAGAAATATTATTTTCAGAAAGTTGAGCATGTCTATTGCAATCATTAGTAACAATTTCATTTCCAATGCAAACATCTTTGAAAGGTTCATGATATTTGTCCCACTTTTCTTTAGGAATATTAATATGAGAAGCAAAAGTTCTATAAAAATCAACACAGATTTGAGAATCAAGTCCAAACTTAGCACTAAGCTTATTAAAAATATCTATTTCAACAAAGGACTTAATGAAATCATACTCGTAATTTATACCTGACTCTTCACCTTTATCAATCTCCCAGCTTTCAGGGTTGTGTTGAATTCTTTCAAGAAGATCCCATTTAACTTCAATCGTCTTACTTGTGAAAGAACCCTCAGAAGAAGCATCTAGAAAATCCTTGTAATGACCTGAAAGTCTTGCATAAAAATTAATAATAATTATGTCCTTTCGAGAAGCCATGGTTCGGACATTTGAGCATTAATGCTTTCAGTCTTCCCCAAGCATGAGCGATACTTTCTCCGTCATGAGGACAAAAATTATAAATGTAATTCCTATCTAGATGTATTTCATGAAGAGGATAAAATTTAGAGTAAAAGAGAGATTCAAGTTTTTTCCAATCCGAATGCTGAGAATTGTCCAGTAGCTCATACCACTCCTTTGCATTGTCTTTTAGTGACAATGGAAATAATATCTTCATGATTTCTTCTTGTGATAAACCTGCAACCTTAAACAACTCACAAAGTTCTGTAAGTTTCAACAAGTGAGCACTTGGATGGACTGATCCATCTCCTGCATAACGATCATCCATAACTCTTTCAACAATTCCCATAGGAATTTTAAAAGGAATACTTTCAGTAGGTGAACTGAAAATATCACATGCATCATTACAATTATCAGCTATGGGAGACATAGTATTATCAAAGCAAATTTCTTCCTCAAAGCTTGGGGAACTAAAAAATATCATATTCATCAAAACCAGCTTCCCCAAGCTTAACGTCTTCCTTAGCATTAGCAATAGTGGTGTTTAAAGAATTCATAGTAATAACATTGCTATCATCATGCAAATAATTTTCCATAGGTATATTAAACGAAACACTTTTAGTTGGTGGAGGACCCCTCACTGCCTCAAGAGCAGCGAAAAGGATGTCTCCAAACGTAGATTCAAATTCAGAAGGCTACATAATAAAGTAACAAATTAAAAACAACACTAGCCTAACTAGTGAAATAGAAACAAGAAACAAAAGGATAAAATTGCAAGATCTAAAGAAGATACCTTCAAGCACTCACCTCCCCGGCAACGGTGCTAGAAAAGAGCTTCATGTCTACTACGCGCTTCTATTCTTGTAGACAGTGTTGGGCCTCCAAGTGCAGAGGTTTGTAGGACAGCATCAATTTTCCCTTAAGTGAGTAACTGTCGCGTTTTGGATCACGGACACCGGGAGTAAAGGATACCCCTTTTTAGGTTCGGTATGGGGCGCGAAGGAGGCTGAGTGATGTCTTCCACCCGGGGGCTTCGTCTACGCTCGAGATCTACGTAGTAGCAAGCATCACAGAGACACAAGGAGTTTACCCAGGTTCAGGCCGCCCGGAGGCTAACAGCCCTACTCCTGCATGTCTGGATTGAGAGGTGTATCATGGTGTAGCTTTACAATGGTGGTGGAGGGTGAGAACCCGGGAGGTGTTGGCTAGAGGTTGAAGACGAGCAGATCCTGACCCGAAGGAGATCACCTCTCGCCTAAGATAACCTTGGACTACCTAGCCTAGCCTCCAACTCGACGGTGTTCCGTCGTGTGATCTTGTTCCTTCTCTGGTTCTCTTCCGGTTTTGCCTCCTTCCAACTTGTTTTATCCCATGGGTGCCTCGGTCCTCCTTTTATAGGCTAAGGGGATACCACAGGTGCACCCTTGGGGCCGGAGGGGTGGCGGGAAAACCCCTCCGGGTTCTCCTTAGGAGGTGACGTGGCCTCCTCTCGTCCAAGTATTCTTCTCAGAGGGGGTAGGTGAGGTCGCCCACCTTTTCCAGGGAGGGCGGACAGAGGCTGACAGCTTTTTCGCCTCTGCCCCCTTTGGCGCCTCCATCTTCTTGGTGCCCAAGTCTTCTAGGAGCCTCCAGCCAGGGCTGGCAAGCTTATCCTCTTTGCGCACTGGAGGTTGGTTCCTGGGGTGAGCCTGGCCTCCTGCCGGGCGTCGGGGTCCCGGGACCTCAATGCCTGCTTCCGGGTCGAGGGGCCCCGGAGGGTCCCCGGGTCCTTTGCCTTGGTTGTCGATGTTGCGAGCGTCGGGACGCCGTGGGGCAGATTGGGGGCCCATCTGACAGTCTTGTGCCTTGGCCTTGAGTGCCTCCTTGGTGGGCCCATATGCGATGGACCCACTTTGACCGCATCAAGGGAACCCATGTTCCACTGTTGCGACAGTAGCCCCCGGGCATAGTCCCGGCGGCCACGCCCTTCTGCCGCCGGGGCTATGACCAAAAAAGTGTCAAAGTGGGTCCCCGGCGTCAGGTCTTGAACGTCTTGTCACATCCGTCAGAGCCGCGCACTACGGAGGTGCGCGTCCCACGGGTCTTCTGAACGTTGCGATCCGCGCGGACCGCCAATGCTCGCCTTGAATCCACAGGGAGGAGACGATCGAATGGAAAGCCTCCTCGGTCCCCGCGCCGGCCGGAGTAGTGGGACCATGACGCGACGCGTGGGGAGCCTTATAAGCCACAGTTCCAAGGAACTTTAGCTGTTTCTCCTACCCAAACACAGAGATCTCGAAGCGCCGCCGGAGAGCACTTCGTCTTCACCTCTCGTAGCACACTGCAAATCTTCTTGGCCGCCGCGGCACCAAGCGCTGAACGCCTCTGCTCCGATGACCAGGACCAAACAGAGCGCCCAGAAGAAGGCCGCCGACGCCTCGCTCGCTAGGAGGCAACCGCCTCCGAGGTCCGAGAAGTCGATGAAGAGGTCAGAGCGCGCCGCCGAAACGGCCCTGTTCCCAAGCATCTACGCCTCAGATCCTGCGTTGCTGACGAAGGCTCGATTCGGGGCGGTGGCGTCACAGGCGAGGGGTAACATGCCGGCCCGCGAGGCGACAGAGGTTCTGCCACCGGCCGAGGACCGGGAACCCACTCAGGTCCCCATCTTCGACATCTTCGTCAGGATGGGGGTAGTTCCCCCATTCTCAGACTTCCTCCTTGAGATCCTGCAGGCGTACGATCTGAAGCTCCTGCATCTGACTCCAGGGGCCATCTTGGATCTGGCCATCTCCGTGGCATTGTTCCGACACTTCTTCTATCCCCGCGTGGGGAAAGAGGGATGGCTGGTAGGTGGGGTCACGTTCTGCTTCCGCCAGAATGTGAAGTCCAAGTAGGAAGAATGGAGGAACAGCTGGTTCCTCGTCGCCGTACCGGAGGCCCACGAGTGCCTCCAAGAACCGAAGAAGCACCCAGAGAGCCATGAACTCTGGAGGGGCCTGAGCCACCAGGACGTGTTTCTCTCGGCGGCGGTGTCCCGCTTCAAGCTTCTGCGGGAGCGGGGGATTTTCGGGGCCGCCATTGTTGCGCACGCCTTGCGCAACCGCCTGGCCCCCTTGCAGAAGAGGCCTCACCCAGCCTGGGACTTTCAGGGTCTCCGGGACCCTTCTCGACTGCGGAACTCCGACATGAGCGACGAAGCCCTCTCTGACGCCATAAGGAAGATCTTTCCCCCCAACGCGCCACACCAGCTGCCAGAGGGGGTCCTGCCTCTGAGCGGGGACCCAAAGAAGGCAGAGATCCTTGCGGAGATGCCGGAGTGCAACGCCCTCAGAATCGTGGGCCAAGACGACGCCGGGCTCCATAATCCCAAGGTCAGAGCTCGCAAGGTTAAGGTCCCCTCTAGCTCCGACGAGGAAGAGGAGGCCTCCGAGTCCGAGGCAGAGAGCACGGAAGACTCCGAGGTGGAGTTCACCGGCTCCACCGAGGACAGTGATGGTGATGACGATGACGATGACGACGATGACGACGACGATGATGAAGACGAGGAAGCGGGGAAAAAGGACTCTTCCCCGCACCCAGCTGAGGGACCCGCCATGGTCCCGAGTCCGAAGACGAGCCCCCGGGCGCCGCTCGTGGTCAAAGAAGAGAGCGGTCCCGTGGGCATGGAGGTTGATGACGACGCCTTTGTCATCGCGCCGCGGCGCAAGGAGCAGCTCCGGCGCCAGTCGTTGGCCCCGGAGCCTTCCCTCGCCACCAACACGATGCCTATGAGCCCGCACGGCTCCTCCGCCGGGTCTGTAGGCATGCCTGAGTCGCTGGGCCACAAGCGACCTCGCAGGTAAGCTTTATTCTTGCTTGTCCTTGTTGTACTGCTACTGAACTTGCGAGCCGCACCTCCGGGAAGTTTAACCAAAAGTCGTGGCAGGGGCCAAACTTTCTCAGAAGCCAGCAAGAGGCGGCAGGAGGCGGCGGAACGCGACACGGCCACCAGCGCCGGTGTCCCTGGAGGGACTCAGACTGCTCCCAGCTCGGAGAAGGTGCCTGGGGGCGATGCGCAGGAAAACTCCGGGACGCATCCGATCCCCGCGAAGGCTGGAGGAGCAGGAACTCTGGAGGCAGCAGGTAAGCCTCGTCCAATCGGACAAGTCTAACCTTGCCCCGCCCCAACGACTTATCATTGTGCCTTGCTGAAACAGATACTTCGGTGGTTAGAGGGTTCCCGATGGGAGACCACGTCGTGAGGACTCTGGACCAAGAGATGTCCAAAGCCGCACCCGAGGCGACGGATGCGCGCCCGGGGGGCGAGCGCATGGCAGTGCATGGGCAAAGTCCGACCGTTGCAGGAAACGTGAACTGTCCGGGCACCCCGAACCTCCTAGATTGCTCGCTTATGACAGGGGAAGAGCTGGACACCTTTGTCACACTGTCGACATGCTCCGGAGCGAGCGCAGAGATGGCCGCGCTGGCGGAGATCAAAACGAACTTCTCCACGCGAAGCGGGAGGAGAAACATTCCCGGGGATCCGCAGGGTGCAGCCCCCGAGGTTACGATTACGGGGGAGAACGCCAAGGAGGCCGCGATCCGCGGGATTGACCGGCTGGTCCAGGAGATTGAGGCCAGGGAAGACGCACTGGCACGTGCCAGCTCCCACTCCGAGGAGGCGATCAACAAAGCAGCGACCGAGTTGTCCCACCAGTGGAGCCTGTTCTCAATCATGTGGAAAAGCATGGAGAGGAAGAACAAAGGCAAGCGGGACGAACTTGCGCAAAGGGAGCAGCAGTTGGCAGCCAGAGAGGCTGAACTGACGACGGAGGCCAGGGCCCTGGAGCTCCAGAGGGAAAAGCTAAAGACAGAGGTCGAGCAGCGTCTCGCTGAGGCGGAAAAGAAGCATCAAACGGCGCTGGACGAGAAAGCCAGGGATGCCAGGGAAGCACAGCAGAAAGAGGCAGAGGCTCGGAAGGTAGCCGAAGACGCCGAGAAGGGTCTCCTCACAGAGATAGACACCACCCGCAAGTTGCGGGACCAAGCCAAGCTGGATGGCCAGAGGACTTCCGAGCTGGAGAAGACCCTGAAGCTGAAGGGGGAGGAACTGTCATCGCTGACAAGCAAGCTCCTAGAACTGGAGGAGACAAACTCCCGAGTGTCCTCGGAGCTGGCGGGAATCCGCCAACAGGCAGAAGACGGGTTCAAGAGCATCATCGCCGCCAGCGCAGATGTGGCGACGCGGGTGTTCCAACTGGACAAGCGCGCCGAACTCTCCAGGTTGGCCCCGGACTGCCGGAGCCTCCCCGAAGTGACCGAGTTCCTCCAGAAAACGACGGCCTCCGTGAGGTCTGCCAAGAACAGGATCGCAACCCGGTTGCGCACGGACCGGAACGGGGCCAGTCTTGATACGGCAGCGCATGTGATGGCGTCGTTCCAGGAGGCGCACCGGAACGCCGCCATGCCCAACTTCGAGGTCGACAAGCCTTCCGAGGCTTCGCTCCAAGCCGTAGAAGACCTTGCGGCCGCATTGGCCACAAAGATGTATCCTCTGCCGCCCCACTAGGCTCACTGCATACCATTCAAGCACCTCGTGCCCAAAAACTGTTATGTCAGTCTTTGTATGTGATCATAACTTATGCTGCATTATTCAGGAGACTTCTACGCTATTCTATTTGCGGGTGTTTTGGCTTTATCATGTTTCTTTTTCTCCACGTCTTTGAGAGATCCTCCCGGGATGTAAGCTTACCCGTGAGATCCTGACTGATCAGGCACATCTCCCCAGGCCCTACCGATTCCCGAATGGTTGCTCACCCACTCGGCTCGTACTCCTCCCGGGCAGTACCAGGTCTCTCACCGCTTCGTACTCCCGGACAAGACGCGTTTCCAGTTTCAAACATAGTTTTATTCCCGCAAAATAGACAGCCAAAACATGACAAGGGTTCAGATCAAGGATAACTTATCTTTCTGGTTACATGGAGTCCCAAGTGGTAACTCGTCCGGGTGCCCTTCCAGATGTCGCGGGTACCTCGCGCGGACCGAGCTCTTTGCTTCAACGTACTCCACGGGGTGGAAAGGAAGCAGCCTCCTCGACTCGTGCGCACTGACCAGCCACGGTCCATAGGTCTTCCGGGGTGGCCACCATGCGGGTTCTCAGCCTCTCCCGCGTCATCGGGTTGCGGACGTTGGCGTGGAAGACGGCGATAACGGAGATCTCTCGCAGGTCAGCCGGGGGAATACGGACGGTGACACCCCGGAACCTCCAGATGTATCGGCGCAATGTCTACTACGTGCTTCTATTCTTGTAGACAGTGTTGGGCCTCCAAGTGCAGAGGTTTGTAGGACAACATCAATTTTCCCTTAAGTGAGTAACTGTCGTGTCTTGGATCATGGACACCGGGAGTAAAGGATACCCCCTTTTTAGGTTCGGTATGGGGCGCGAAGGAGGCTGAGTGACGTCTTCCGCCCGGGGGCTTCGTCTACGCTCGAGATCTACGTACTAGCAAGCATCACAGAGACACAAGGAGTTTACCCAGGTTCAGGCCGCCCGGAGGCTAACAGCCCTACTCCTGCATGTCTGGATTGAGAGGTGTATCATGGTGTAGCTTTACAATGGTGGTGGCGGGTGAGAACCCGGGAGGTGTTGGCTAGAGGTTGAAGACGAGCAGATCCTGACCCGGAGGAGATCACCTCTCGCCTAAGCTAACCTTGGACTACCTAGCCTAGCCTCCAACTCGACGATGTTCCATCTTGTGATCTTGTTCCTTCTCTGGTTCTCTTCCGGTTCTTCCTCCTTCCAACTTGTTTTCTCCCTTGGGTGCCTCGGTCCTGCTTTTATAGGCTAAGAGGATACCACAGGTGCACCCTTGGGGCCGGAGGGGTTTTGGCAGGAAAACCCCTCCGGGTTCTCCTTAGGAGGCGACGTGGCCTCCTCTCGTCCAAGTATTCTTCTCAGAGGGGGTAGGTGAGGTCGCCCACCTTTTCCAGGGAGGGCGGACAGAGGCTGACAGCTTTTCCGCCTCTGCCCCCTTTGGCGCCTCCATCTTCTTGGCGCCCAAGTCTTCTAGGAGCCTCCAGCCAGGGCTGGCAAGCTTATCCTCTTTGCACACTAGAGGTTGGTTCCCGGGGTGAGCCTGGCCTCCTGCCGGGAGTCGGGGACCCGGCACCTCCATGCCTTCTTCCGGGTCGAGGGGGCCCCGGAGGGTCCCCAGGTCCTTTGCCTTGGTTGTCGATGTTGCGACCGTCGGGACGCCGTGGGGCAGATGGGGGCCCATCTGCCAGTCTTGTGCCTTGGCCTTGAGTGCCTCCTTGGTGGGCCCATATGCAATGGACCCACTTTGACCGCATCAGGGGAACCCCATGTTCCACTGTTGCGACAGTAGCCCTGCAATTAAGATACAAAAAGTCTCTTGTGTCCTCAACACACCTAATACAATTGTCAGTTGTATAGGTGCACTAGTTCAGCAAAGTGTTAGCACCCGTTTTTGGCAGATCACAGATTCAAGTTCATTCAGGGGAGAATTGGCGACCCGGAAGAGACCTGAAGCGATGACCCGGCAGGAGCCAACTCGGCTTAGCCAGAACCTGACGCAGGCTAGACTTGAGTTTCCTGATGATTCCAGAAGCCACACCAGAGAAGCCGGACGCGAGGTTGTTTAACGCTTGCAAAGCCTAAAACAGAAGTCGGATGACGATAGAACGAGTTCAAGGTTAACACGGAAGGATAAAAGGCGACTTTCCAAAAGAAGCCGGAAAAGGATGCTTGGAGTCCGGGTCCAGTATGAAGCCGGCCAAGGTTTTTACCTAGTTTAGAGATGGAAACCAACTTATATCACGAGTTGTAATCCTTGCAGAAGTACAATGCTTGTACGGGAAGTCCATCCGCCTCACTATATTCGGCCGATTGAAATTAAGCAAACAATCGACATATCAATACAAACCCTACTTTTTTACCCTCAAACCCTTGTTCCTGCTTCCGTTATTCGGCGACTTCGCGTGAGTTCATCGAGTATCGACAACCGAGTTGAGAGCGGTCAAATCCGGCTTAACTCAGCCAATCATCGCCGACCTCCTCTGACGGGGTCCCTCCCGAGGGGCAGGGGCGTCTGGTTTAAAAAGCGCCGGCTTGTTGTCTTGCGTATCGTGCTACAAGCTGGCCTCCCACGGGGCGAGTTGCGGAGTACCTCCCCCGGCACCGCGGGTACACGAGGACGTGTTCGTGTGACGCGTTTTTAGTGCAACACACTTTTTGGCGACTCCGCTGGGGACCATTTCTAACTTATATCGGGCAACAATGACCGGTTCTAAGGCTACAGATCTGTCCGCCATCACCACCGACAACATCATTAGGCCTACTCTCAAAGATCTGTCGGAGGCACAGCGCCAAGGCCTGGATGAGTGGAAGAAGAAGAGAAACGAGGAGTTCGAGGCGCTACGACTCAAGCGGGAATAGGAAGGCGAGGAGTTGTACTTGGCCAGCTTCAAGTTAGATCGGCAAGGCATAAGTGCGCCGATCAAGGAGCCGGAATATGTACCTTAGAGCATCAACACCGACAAACCCGCTGTAAGTAACAACACCTTTTCTCCTGAGCAATTAGCCGAAATTCAGTTTCATGTTTCGCAAGGTACGAACAATGTTTATGATCTTATGTTGGAACATGAAAGGGCTAAGAGAAACACCATCCAAGGCCAGACATCGGACACACAACCGATGAGCCCGTACAGGGGAAAACCGGCTTGTTAATGCACTACCTTGTCTGACTCCGATCCAGAGTTCATCCTACCCGACAGGACAGACGGGACCAGCGGTGCAACTTATGGGACGCGGGTTAATGCCGAATTCAGATTCGGCTCCTTGGATACAAGCCGGCCCTGTGGCCAATTCTTCTCCTGTTCCGGCTCAATCAGCCAACATGGATGATTTGGTGGTCGAGTTCCGGAAGAAATTGGATCAATTAGCATATGACAAATTTGGGTTTATGCCTAAACATAGAACTTATGTTAACCCTACCCCGAAAATTTTGATCTACAACCCTATCCACCTAGCTATAGAGTCCCTGAGTTTTCTAAATTTAATGGGGTGAATAACAAGTCGACATGGGAACATATTAGTCAATATTTGGCTCAATTAGGCGAAGCTAATCATGATCACATCAAAGTTCGCTTATTCTCTTTGTCGTTAACTGGGGTTGCTTTTTCTTTGTTTTCGACTTTACCTCCTAATTCTATACACACTTGGTTTCACTTGGAGCAAAAGTTTCATGAGCACTTCTTTGCCGGAGAAATTGAATTAAAGTTGTCCCATCTTACATCGGTTAGGCAAAAACATGATGAATCGGTATCCGATTATATCAAGAGATTTAGAAACACAAGAAACCGGTGCTATAGCTTGGCGATAATTGAAAGGGATATGGCCGACTTAGTTTTTAACGGGTTGAGAACGTATCTAAAAGAAAAGCTAGAAGGACATGAGTTCTCCTTTGTCGGGCAAGTCTAGGAGAGAGCTCTGGCTCATGAAAGCCGAGTTAACGAGTCCAAGGATTCGCATCGGATAAGCAGGAGTCGGCTTAACACTATTTAACACGATGCCGACTCCGGTGATGAAGCTGATGTTTATGCAACCGAGTTCATTTGGCCTAGCAAAGCCAAACCCTATATGTGTGATGACTTAAAGCCGATTCGTAAGAATCGGGACGATGAGGTGAAGTGCAGCTTTGACATAGGCAAATGTGATAGAATATTTGATGCCTTGTTAAAAGATAAAGTGATACGAATTAACCATATTATACCGTCACCTGATGAGTTAAGGCGACATGCTTATTGCAAATATCACAAATCTTTCTCTCATGCTACTAATGATTGCAATGTCTTTCGTCAAAAGATTCAATCGGCCCTCAACAATGGACGATTGAGCTTTGCTGGCATGGCCATTGACACACAGCCGTTCCCAATGAACGTGCTAGATTTGGAGGGGAAGAATGTTCTTCTTCGGCCAAAGGTGGCCGAAGGCGCTAACAAATCTAATGTGGTTATTGCTGATCCCAGGAAAGAAGCCGGCAACAAGGAGGCAAGGAGGCAGATCACATTGAGCCGACAACCCGATAGACAGGAAGTTATCAAGATCACTATCAAAAACTCCGCACTCGGGGGGGGGGGGGAACAACCACGAGTAAGAGAATCACCACTCAGGTTCATGAAGCCCAAGAACCTAGAAGTCGGCAAATGGAAGACGAATCAGGTTGAGTACAAGCCGAAGAGAATCAAGCCAACTTTCGATATGCTGCTGAAAAAGTACGTACGACAGGCCGGATCAAAGTTGGATCAACGACATGGGAAATGGCCTAGGTCACCATCTATTGAAGGAAGTTGCCAATATCAGAAGTCAGTCGGGGAGTCCAAGCGTCAAGCAACCCGGCAAACTATGCAGAGCCGACTTGTGTATCCTGGTGACTCCTCATAATGGTGAGTCAAGGCACAAGGAGCCAAAGCAGCTGGGCCAGGAGGTGGGTTGGTCCCAAACAATTCATTGGTTATTGGAACGCATGTGTTGAAACTGAAGGACCCGGCCATCGGGTTAGCAAATGATGAGCCGATACTTGCTATCGTGCCCAAGGTGACAACCAGCGACCATGAAGCCGGATCCAGCCAAGCCGTAGTAGCTAAACCCCGGGACCCAAAGTATACCCAGCCAAAGTGGTGCCCGCCAGGTATAACAAAGACGCAGAGGCGAAAGCTACAGAGGGCAAGGAACCGGGAAAAAGCAGAAGAGGAAGCTGAGCAAGCTAGAGACGCCGACTTCAATGCTGAAAGACCAATGGTGTCGGCTCAAGTATGGGTACCAAAGTTGACTCCTGTGACGACTCCATTGATGATTGCACCAAGTCCTTCTATAAGCAACGAGACAGAGCTGGTTTCTTTATCGGCCATTACTTATTCATCATGGGCAGATGAAGTGGAAGAAGCGGACTTGGAAGCAGGGGACAAGCCGGCAAGGGGCGAGTCGGATAACGAGTCGGCAAATGGGGACCCAACAGAGAATTCAGCGAGCAAGGAGTTGGTAGGAGATGAGTCAGAAACATCGGAATTGGCAATAAACGAGTCAAAAAATCCAACAGATGAAGATTTGCTGGACTATGAATGCACACCGACTCGGGTAGGTATGGATATTAACATGGTATATTATTTGCCTGCTGAATTTCGTGCTGTAGAAGAACAAGGCGAAGTAGCGCAGCTCAACTTTGGACCCAAGAAGGCCGTCTTCGATAAACCTGAGGGACCGGTTAAGCACCTTAAACCCTTGTACGTTAGAGGACATATCAACGGGAAACCGGTTACCAGGATGATGGTTTATGGAGGTGCTGTAGTAAACCTGATGCCATATTCCGTCTTCAAGAAATTACAGCTAGAGGACGATGATCTAATGAAGACGAACATGGTGCTGAACGGGTTCGAAGGAGGAGAAGGAGTAGAGGCCAAAGGAGTCATCAGTTTGGAACTCACAGTGGGAAGAAAAACTTTGGCTACTGCATTCTTTGTTGCTGAGGTGCAAGGGAATTACTATGTGCTAATCGGACGAGATTGGCTCCATGCAAATCAGTGTGTGCCGTTCACCATGCACCAGCAACCTGTGCGGATCGACGATGAGATTGAGGTTGTCCATGCTGACAACTCGGCATGTATTGCTTTAGCCGAGTCCATTTTTGATTAGCAACACTCAAATGCTACATGTCTTTTGGGGCGTGATTTGTCTGGGTTCGATTTCCTGAGTGCAACCAGGGACGGATTCGTGCCAGTATCTCTAAAGCCGATTGGTGGTAATCGGCTGCGGCTCAAGTGAAATGAATCCCAACGATGAATGGCTGCAAAAACGTCTGGATAAGTATCAGGCCGAGAGGAGCGATATGTGTGAAGCAATTGAAGAACCAGACGACATGGACAAGTTGGGACAAGGTTTTACGTCGGCCGACCCGCTCGAAGAAGTGGATATTGGGGATGGCACTATTCCCAGGCCAACGTTTGTAAGCAGGAATCTAGAAGCCGATTATAAATCCGAGTTAATCGCGCTAGTAAAGGAATACGTGGACTGCTTTGCTTGGGAGTACCACGAGATGCCCGGGTTAAGCCGAGAGCTCGTCGAGCATCGGTTACCGATAAAAGCCGGCTTCAGACCACATAAGCAGCTGTCTCGCAAATTCAACCCGGCAATATATGACTGGATCAAAGAAGAGATTGGCCGGCTTCTAAAAGCTAATTTTATCCGGCCTTGCAAATATGCCGACTGGATCTCCAACATCGTGCTAGTCGAGAAGAAAGGATCCGGCAAGATTAGGGCATGTATAGATTTCAGAGATCTAAATCGAGCTACGCCCAAAGATGAGTATCCTATGCCAATAGCCGACATGCTTATCGACAATGCCTCAGGACACAAAGTCATCAGCTTTCTAGATGGAAACGCGGGGTACAATTAAATATTCATGGCCGAAGAGGACTCGGCTAAGACAGCGTTTCGCTGCCCCGGGTTCGTTGGTTTATTTGAGTGGACAGTAATGACCTTTGGGTTGAAGAATGCTGGTGCCACATATCAGAGAGCGATGAACTTAGTATTTCATGATCTTCTTGGAGTCGTACTGGAGGTATACATTGATGACGTGGTCGTCAAGTCGGACGGCGAGTTAAATCATTTGGCCGACTTACGGCTTGCATTTGAAAGGATGAGGAAGTACGGGCTCAAGATGAATCCGTTGAAGTGTGCCTTTGGCGTGTCAGCTGGGAAGTTTCTTGGTTTTATCATACATGAAGCCGACATAGAAATCGACTCATACGTCTCAAACATATCTACAATTTTTGAGTGATCCATGCTAGTTTTGTGATGTTGTCAATTTTATGCATTTTGTCGGACTAACCTATTGACAAGATGCCCAGTGCCAGTTCCCTATTTTTGTGCTGAAATTGTTGCAGAAAGTTACTTCTGAAAATATTCTCGGAATTGGACGAAAATTTACGGAGATTTTTTATTAAAGAAATGAGGAAGGGAGCCAGAAGGGCGACTCCATGGGACCCACACAGGCCAGGGGCGGCCCCCTGCCGCGACCTAGGGCCCACCCGCGGGTGGGACCCGCCCCTGCCCTGTGGGGCACCCCTCGGCCACCTCCGACGCCTATAAAATCACATCTAATGCAAAAACCCTAACCCCGAAGGATTTTATCAAATACGCAACAGAGCTCCGCCACCATCGTCGACAAGTTTTAGGGGTTCAGAAGGTCCTGTTCCGGCCCCCTGCCGGGACGGGGATCGACCGCCGGGGCCATATCCATCAACATCGCTGCTTCCCGCGATGAGGAGGGAGTAGTCCCTCATCGGGGCTGAGGCTTATACAAGTAGCTATGTGGTTATCTCTCTCTCCCATGATGTGATCTTTGTTGTGATCATGAGCTTTGTTAGTGTAGTTGAATACATGATGTTTCCCTATGTGTAATGGATATGATGTTTCTCAAGTGGTTTTATTTAGTACAATTTTCGGAGCCACCGTTGTGATCATGGTACCTCGGTGACAGGATGGGTGTCGTGTGTGACTCTATGGATACTAGATTGGAAGGATCTTCATCATGAGTTTGTTCTTTATTATTGTTGGATTGAATAGATCATGAGGTTTCTTGATGCTTGTGTTATTGAAGAAAGAGACTATTCAAGAAATAGGTTGTGGTGTTTGTTAGTACTATCTTTGGATGCGGATAGTGACAGCATGAAGTGTCCATAGATGTGGAATACGAACTTTAAGGTGTGCTTTTCGTAGCCCTACGCAATTCTCATCCTATTTGATCCACCAAAGAATGATCTCTGAGTAACGTCTACCATGCATGTGTTTTTGTGGAACTATTATGTGTTTAATTATGTTAATTATGTTTAGAGTAGTCACTAGTGAAAGTATGAAGCCTTGATACACCGTTTTAGTCACTTTTGTCATTTGTTTGCTTGTTGCCATTTTTATTACAGAATTACAAAACCACCTTTTACCATCCATATCACTTGCATTTTACCATCTCTTTGCCGAACTAGTGCACCTATACAACTGACAATTGTATTAGGTGTGTTGGGGACACAAGAGACTTCTTGTATCTTAATTGCAGGATTGCTTGAGAGGGATATGTTTGACCTCTACCTCCCGTGGATTCGATAAACCTTGGGTTACTCACTTAAGGGAAATTTGCCGCTGTCCTACAAACCTCTGCACTTGGAGGCCCAACAAGTCTACAAGAATAGAAGTGTGTAGTAGACATCATCGACCCGGCAAAGATTGAGGTTATTCAGAAAGTGCAGGCGCCGACTTGCAAAAAGGACATGCAGAAATTCTTAGGCAAGGTAAATTATTTGAGAAGATTTATTACTAACTTGTCTGGGAAAGTTGATGCATTCACACAGATCCTTCGGCTCAAGAATGATGACGAGTTCGCCTGGGGGGCAAGGCAGCAAGAAGCATTTGATAGAATAAAAGCCTGCTTGTCTAAACCTCCAGTTCTAAGGAAGCCGGCTCGTGATCTACCGTTCTGGCTTTACATTGCTGCCGAGGAAAAAGTGATTGGGGCAGCCTTGACTCAAGAAGCCGAAGGACAGGAGTACGTTATCACATACTTAAGTCGGCGGTTGCTAGATGCCGAGTCCAGGTACAGCTTTGTGGAAAGGTTGTGCCTATCTCTTTATTTTGCTTGCACCAAATTGCGCCATTATCTTTTATCTGGCGAGTGCAAAGTTCTTAGTCAGACTCATGTCATCAAACACATGATACAGAGGCCGATTCTCAGTGGACAAATCGGCAAATGGGCGTATGGGTTGATTGAATATGATTTGGCCTATGAACCTCTCAAATCTATGAAAGGCCAGATTATAGCTGACTTCATCGTCGAACATCGGATTGACCTGGAGCAAGAAGCCAACTTGAATGTCGTGTCGGCTGTACCGTGGAAACTTTATTTTGATGGCTCAGTTTGCAGTAGTGGGAAAGGAGTCGGCATTGTGTATATTTTGCCCCGCGGTACTATCTTTGAGGCCTCTTGTCGTCTTGATTATTTTTGCACTAACAATGAAGCCGAATACGAAGCTCTTCTATTCGGGTTGGAAGTTTTGATGGACGCAGGGGTAACTCATGTTAAGGCATATGGTGACTCGTTGCTTATCGTCCAGCAAGTGGCCAAGGTCTTTCAGTGCAACAGTGGATCACTCAACATATACTTTGACAGATGCTTGGACATCATATTGACTCTGGATTACTTTTCTATATCTCATGTGTCCAGGCAGGACACCTGGCTTGCCAACGAGTTGGCACAGCAGGCATCGGGCTATCATGTCAGTAGACGGGTGTTTTTCACATCGAAGAAGCCGGTGCTAGCTGTTGTCGACAATGTTGAAACTGGAGGAAAAGCCGGCTTGTCTAAGTCGGCCCCGGAGGAACCAGGTGGAGACCGGCCGGCTGATTGGAGGACGCCTATTGTTAATTATTTGAGGGATCCAAGTCAGAAAATGGATAGGACTGTTCGGCGGCTTGCTTTTAAATATACTTTGATAGACGACAAGTTATCGCCGAACAACTGATGGTTTTCTTCTAAGGTGCTTGAACGAGGACCAATCCCGGGTTGCTATGGGGGAAAGTACATGACGGCCTATGTGGGACACATCAGTCGGCTCACAAAATGAAGTGGATGCTCAGACGAGCCGGATTCTATTGGCCGACAATGATTAATGACTGCTTCAGGTACTATAAGGGGTGTGAGGCATGCCAGAGGTTTGGAGATGTTCAGGTAGCACCGGCTTCATTTCTTAATCCTATAATAAAGTCGTGGCCGTTTCGAGGATGGGCATTAGATTTTGTCGGTATGATCAACCCGGCTTCATCCAAAGGGCATCGGTTTGTATTGGTTGCTACTGATTATTTCACCAAGTGGTCTGAAGCAGTACCCCTCAGGAATATGACCCACAAGGAGGTAATTCAATTCATTACAGAGCATATTGTTCACCGATTCGGTATCCCGCGGACTCTCACCATAGATCAAGGTACTTCTTTCATGGCTAAGGAGGTGAAACAGTTAGCCGAATCACTCGGGACCAAGATGCTCAGCTCATCTCCATATTATACGCTCAAGCCAATGGACAAGCCGAGTTAAGCAACAAAATTCTGATCAAGTTGATTAAGAAGAAAATACAAGACTACCCGAGTAGGTGGCATGAGGTACTGTCCGAGGCATTGTGGGCTCACAGAATCTCAAGGCAAGGTGCAACTAAGGCGACTCCTTTCGAGTTAGTATATGGACAAGAAGCCGTTTTACCAGTAGAAGTGAATCTGGCTGCTTTGAAGTTTGCTAAGCAAAACGACTTGTCGGCTGAGGACTATCACAATTTGATGATGGATAACATAGACGAGGTAGCCAATAAACGTATAAGGGCTTTGAAGGACATTGATAAGGAGAAGTTGCGGGTGGCAAAAGCTTATAACAAGAGAGTCCGACTTAAGGATTTTAAAATCGGTGACTTGGTCTGGAAAGTTATATTGCCAGTTGGCTCTAGGAGCCGGAAATTCGGCAAATGGTCACCAAGTTGGGAAGGGCCATTACGAGTCGTAAGGATTGTGCCCGGCAACTCATATCTGGTGGAAACATTGGAGGGCATCATATTGCCTCGAGCTCTCAATGACAAATATTTGAAGAAATTCTACCCAAGCGTGTGGCAAGCCGCATGAGCCGCACATATGGCCGATATAAATATTCGTCCTTAGAATATGGCCGATGAGCTTAAGCATCGCCCTTAGATGAATCTTCTACATTGAATATTTTCTAGTACGCAAGCTCTACTAGAAAACATGGGGGCATGTGTTAGCACCCGTTTTTTGGCAGGTCACAGATTCATGTTCATTCAGGGGAGAATTGGCGACCCGGAAGAGACCTGAAGTGATGACCCGGCAGGAGCCAACTCGGCTTAGCCAGAACCCGGTGCAGGCTAGACTTGAGTTTCCTGACGATTCCAGAAGCCGCACTAGAGAAGCCGGACGCGAGGTTGTTTAACGCTTGCAAAGCCCAAAACAGAAGTCGGATGACGATAGAACGAGTTCAAGGTCAACACGGAAGGATAAAACTTTCCAAAAGAAGCCGGAAAGGATGCTTGGAGTCCGGGTCCAGTACGAAGCCGGCCAAGGTTTTTACCTAGTTTAGAGATGGAAACCGACTTATATCACAAGTTGTAATCCTTGTAGAAGTACAATGCTTGTACGGGAAGTCCAGCCGCCTCACTATATATGTAGGAGGTGACGGCCGATTGAAATTAAGCAAACAATCGACATATCAATACAAACCCTACTTTTTCACCCTCAAACCCTTGTTCCTGCTTCCGTTATTCGGCGACTTCGCGTGAGTTCATCGAGTATCGACAACCGAGTTGAGAGCGGTCAAATCTGGCTTAACTCAGCCAATCGTCGCCGGCTTCCTCTGACGGGGTCCCTCCCAAGGGGCTGGGGCGTCTGGTTCAAAAAGCGCCAGCTCGTTTTCTTGCATATCGCGCTACAAGCCGGCCTCCCGCGGGGCGAGTTGCGGAGTACCTCTCCCAGCACCGTGGGTACACGAGGACGTGTTTGTGTGACGCGTTTTTAGCGCAACACGAAGAGATAGTGAAATGCAAGTGATATGGATGGTAAGAAGTGGTAGTTGTAATCTGTAATAAAAATGGCAGCAAACAAACATGTAACAAAAGTGACAAGAAATGGTGTTCCGATGATTGGAAACAAGGCCTAGGGATCATACTTTCGCTAGGGATCCCTCTCAACATGTTAGCACAACTGAAAGCAAGCAAGTGCTACTCGGAATTATTCTTTTTCTTGATAAAACAAGAGTACTATGCGTAGGGCTACAAAAGCACACCTCAAAGTCTGACTAAACAAACACCACAATTCCACAAAGAATAATCCATGGTAAATATCACTCTAGATAATCTATCATCCAAAGAGTCATACACGCCACCCACACTATCATCAAGGCTTTGTGTTGTCAACAATAACTACGAAAATTATACTAGATAAACCAATTGAGTAGCATAACATTACATAAGATTTTAGCGGTACTAACAATGCTCACGATCTCGTAAAGATCACACCATGGGAGAGAGAGAGAGATAACCACATTGCTACAGTAGAGCCCTCAGCACCGATGAAGGACTACTCCCGGCGCATCATGGGAGGCAGCAACGGCGATGAAGATGGCTCCGGGGGCAATTCCCAATCCCGACAGGGTGCCGGAACAGAGACTTCTGTCCCCCAAAATAGGGTTTTTGGTGGCGGCGGAGCTCAGATGTATTTCTGGAGAATATTTCTGGAGAGACTTTATAGGCGAAGAGGCGACGCGAGGCGACGCACGAGCTGTCCAGGTGGGACCCACGCGTGGCCAAGCTTGGGCTAAGCCTGGCGGTCTCCTGGGGGTTGTGTGCCCCTCCCGGACTTGTCCTTCTGACTCCCGGGGTTTTCTGGCGAAATAGAATTTCTGTAATTTTTTGGAAATTTTCCGAGCACTTTGGATTTTGGACCTTTTCTGTAATGCACAGACATAATAAACAGAAACTGACACTGGGCATCTGGTCAATAGGTTAGTCCAATAAAATATGCCAAAAATGATATGAAAACATAATAAACACACGTGGCATTTGATATAAAACAAGCATGGAACATCAAAAATTATATATACGTTGGAGACGTCCATGCGCACCGCACCCGCCACCCTATACTGCCTCCTCGCCCCTGACCACATTCGGCCACGCCGACGCTGCTGGTCACCGGCGTCGGTGGCACGCCCACTGTGTCTGCCGCTGTCACCCGCGCGTGGACCCTAACGATCAATTCCTCGATCAGTTGGGCAGCACCGTAGTGGGACAGCCCACTCACGAGGTTGATCATGGGCCAGATGCGGCCATGTATGTCTAAAAAAGGGGGACGTTGCTGGCTGGATCGGCCGGTTGGTCGTGGCCTGGTTATTCCGCCCAACTTGGCCTGCCGCCAAACTGACCAGACCGTAAACGGCCTGGGCGTGGATTTTTGCAATTTTAGCGATCAGATTTTTTCCAGTTTTACAAAAATTTAATTCCTGCTGAATTATCTCACGTGTAAATTTCTGTAAATATCTGTTTTTGCTGACATTGCATGTTTGGGATGAAATGATCTCGGAAAGGCAATTTTAGGTCTAATTTATCACGTTTGTGATCGCTTAACATGTTTTCGTCATTACCTTGTTTTCATTGGTCGAATTAATTGTTTAATTACTTTTAATCGCTTCGAAAATATTGTTGAATATTGGAACGTCACGTTAATGAATAAATTTGTATCATCATCACATTGTGCAATGGATTACCTGATGTAACCGGATTACCCGATGTAATCTTACAACATTTGCATAAATTGTTGATGGCCGGAATCATCGACCGGAAAATCATCAAGGTGTCCATAACAAGTTGAAATACCCACATGGACATCCTATGAGGCAATCGTCCTCGAGTCTAAAAGACTCTGGTGGACGAGAGGTTAGTGGATCCATCTGGTCAACGTCGCCACTCCTCCACCCAGACATCTGATGTAAAATTGTCATTAAGCCCAAGGGACTCGAGTGGACGGTAACTTGGGGACCCAGCTGGTACCACCACTACTCCTGATGAGTATGTCTGGTCATTGCACCTTTGAAAACTCGATCTCTGCGATACTTTGTAAAAAAGTACACGGCAGAACAAAGTGTTTTTGGTCACTTGGCACGCTCTCAAATAGATATTGGCCAAGACTAAACACAACGTTCGCTCGCATGAGAGAGTGGAATTTTGTGGTGCAACATGTTTTGGGTATCTACATTGTTTCGGAGGAGGCACCATTGGCTCCTATGGTAGCGCCTATGTAGGTTCCATGGTTGTAGCGGACCTGCACTTAGAATTTGGCAAGTCCTTGTGTATAGTGCAAACCCCTGGATCGATTCATTTGCACACACAGTTTACGATGAAATATCACAATATTATATCAATTTATTACACCTCTAAATCCAGAGTTAAAATAATCCATTACATCTTTGCATAGCTCGAAGCTAGCATAAAACATAAATAACAGCGAAAGACTAAAAATTATTGCATGGAGTCCCAATCTTCATGTAGCCATAGGCAAAAACATATTGGTTGTAGACTTGAAAACCCATTCCTTACTCTTCGTCGGAGCAACCTGCAACAGTAAAAGCGTTGCAGCCAAAAATTGGTCGGAACCATTTGTATGGATCTGGCAAGTGATACTTGTGGACTCATAAGGCAAAAACTTCTATTCACTATATGCATATATGGCTGGTGTAGTTCAATGCTATTTTTGCGTAAAGCAAATTTTATCCTATCTTTTCCAACACTTTTCTTTTCAACTAGTTATGAGATCATTCCATGGAACATATCCAGAAATATCTCTGATAACCCACAAGTGTAGGGGATCGTTTGTAGCTTTTTCGATAAGTAAGAGTGTCGAACCCAACTAGGAGCTAAAGGTAGGATTAATATCTTCTCAAGTTCTATCAACCATTTACACAACTCTACGTACACCGAACGTTTACTCTATCTAGGAAATAAAACTATATAGGAATAAAACGGATATGAAAGGATAGCTTTGCAAGATAATAAAAAACAAGAAAATAAATGTTAGTTGCTGTAGCAATAAGGTAACATTAAGTGACATGATGTAACAGAACCATGAGTGTGGAAAAGTGGTGGAAGGCGTGGCGGAATTGTCCATAATTAATTAGTGACGCAACTCGATTCATTATCTTCGATGCAGTTTTCTATGTGGGAGAGGCAAAGCATACACGTTCTCAACTACTTGTGATTACATGTACTATATGATTGGAACATTAGCAAGGATGCGCCACTATTAACATTCATTAAGGTAAAAACCCAACCATAGCATTAAGTTCATAAGGTCCTCTTTATCCCATACAATGTCAAAAACCGGGATGGGGCTTAGGTTTCTGTCACTCCGACAGCCCTACCCCCCGGCCTCCTTCACATACTGCAAACCCTATGATGTTATCCACGCGTGAAAGTATATAATTGGCACCATAGAACTGTACCATATCAACATACAACTCAAATCAACCAAATACATTCAATAATTCAACCATAAGACAACAAGGAACTACATAAACATGACATAGATCATAGGATAATATTTTATAGCATCAAACACCATGTTTACATAGGGGATTATAGAGGTTTGTAAGAGAGTGGACCGCTGTAGCTATGAGGAATTGGTGATGGAGATGGCGGTGAAGGCGGCGGCCATGGAGGAAAGGGCAAGGCGGAGGCAGCGCGGGCGGCCGGCGGCGGCGGCCGGCCGGCCAAGGGGGAGCGCCGCCCCCTAACCCCCTTCCTCCATGACTTCTTGGTGTTGTAGAGGAGCCCTCCCCCTTGTAGATGAGGGCCAAGGGGGAGGCAAATTCGTGGCTTTTGGTGGCTGCCCCCAAAACTAGGGTTTCCTCTCTTTATATAGGTGGAGTCAATGCTTACCGGCCCTCCGATGGATGGCCCCTTGATATAATGGCTCTTGGGCACCTCTAGAACCTTCCTAGGGACCCCTCATATCCTTAATGAGGTCCCCAAAGTCATGGCTTGGTCGAATCCTCCAAGTTTGGTAAGAGTTGGAGTCAATCACGTCACCAACTTTCGGAATCTCGTAATCAGATATTTGGCCTTCAGTAAAATGGTAATTCCCGGAGCTATGGACCTCTGATTGGGCTGTTATTGGGATTAAATGAAAGCTATGGAAATTTCTCACAACGTTGCAGGCAAATTGATTTTCAGTTGACGTCGTCTTCTGGTCTCAAACTGTCAATCTCTGAAATCTGTGAGGAGGACATATTTCAGGAAAGTCAGAGTCCACCTCCAACAAGGCTCCTTTTACGTTTTTGCCAATTTCCAAGTGATTCCTACACATCAAAGTGTAAAACAAGAACATTGTGCACTTTTGCAACTATTAATAGGTTAGTCAAATTAAATCATAAACTTAGTATGAAAACAAGTGTCAAAGGTATAAAAGTGGCATGAAACAATCAAAAATTATAGATACGTTTGACACGTATCAATCTCCACACACAAGTTCATCAAAATTTTACTTAAGAAGTTGGAATGATGAGATCTCTTGTTAACGTCCTTGCTCGATACTCAAATTGTCCATAAACGGGGACACGGCTAAGTACTTAGTTTGACACTCTCGAGAGGTTGTGCACGTTCGCCACAAGACTCAATCAGCCCATTCTGACCTTGACCCTTCTTGAAGTGAAAAGGAAAGTAGAAGATTGAGACGAGACCTTTCAGAAGCATTTCCCCAACCCATGCCTTCTTGAACCATTCCCTCCTACATCCACTACATCTGCTTGTCAATCCGGGCTGGTTCCACGCAACTTACTTAGTCAAGCCAGAGCCCATATGACTAGTGACTGCACGGAAAGTAATCTTCACTTGGAGTAACTTCGATCTCTTTGTTCCTGGGTGGCTTTCCGTAAGTGTGATTCATCCTCCTAAGTTAGGGGACCACGTATGGTCCTTACTCCCAAAGTAGGGAATCACCCTCTTCTACGATTCGTCCTCCCATATATGGGGAATTACTTTATTCCAACCACCAGCCCAGGTCGTTTATTAACTTCGTTGAATTTTTATTGACATTTCATATAAAACACATAGCATAGCATTTACCTATTCTACTAAGTTATCATATAGGTACTAGACACTTAGTAATATTTGGAGTAATACTAAACAGGTCTAGCATAGCATAGTAATAAAACTTGACATGCAATTCTACTTAGAAAAAGTCAACTACAATGCATATCAAAATACTTAGGAAATTTATGCAGTGAGCATAGCTTGCCTTGGCCGGAGTTGTAGGTGCAACAATTGCAAACGTTCTCCGGACTCTCCGAATAATCTAAACAATTCACACAAGGCAAGAATAAATATACAAGCAAAATAATCAAACAAAAATACATGATATGCATGAAATGCAATTTTAAATCACAAATATTAATTCAACTATGTTTCCTGTTTTTGAAAACATGCATGATGTTATAAGACCCAAAATGCAATTTAGAAATAAATAAACTATTTTTAAATTCCCAAAAGGGCATACACAACATTTAACTAAAACAATGCTACAAAATATTTTTACAAAAACAGGAAAGATACTACTGGACAGAGGTCTTTTCAACAAATCTAACACAATTAGATTTACCCAAAAAGCTATTTTTAAATTAAAGTTATGTCAAAATTACTCAAACTTCACATTTGAAAATTGAATAATTATAAATTTAACAAAAAAAACTAACACAGCCAAAAGATTCTACTGGTTCTAAGGATTTCAAAAATATATAATTTGTTAAATTTGGCCTAACCAAAATAAAAGATATGATAAATCTAAGTTGAAGGGGCTTTTCTGCAAAATAGACAGAATTAACTAAATCAGGGGAAAAAATCCAAAAAAAGCTTGTCCATGCGGCGTCCTCCAGTTGGCTGGCGCTGACTGGACGATGACTTGGCGATGACGTGGTTGCCTTCGATCTGGGTCGTTGGATCTGGATCTAGCGGTCTAGATCTAACTGTACCGGTTCGATTTAATGAATCTAATCGTGACCGTTGACTGTAGATCGGGCGGCCGGGACTCTAGGGTTTCATACCGGGCGGCGCTGTGTCGTGGGGCTACCTTTCGGGTACCCCACGGTGGTGGTACCTGGGTCACGCCAAGAGAAGCCCATGAAGTGTACCGTGTGGCCCAAGTAGCTGGTTAGGCCGGTGATGATTTTCCTTATTCTGTAATGTGCAATCCGCACCGTCCACCCGAGACCTGGCCTGTGATATAAAGGCCAGGAGGGTGCGTCACCTAGGTCAAGAAAAGACACAGGCAAACCCTAGCGAGATTGCCATCTCGCCATTGTAGCCACCTCAATAATACCAGACAAGCAGGAGTAGGTCTTTACCTCATCTCGAGGGGCCGAACCTGGGTAAACTCGCCCCCTGTTAGCCGTCGTGATCACCAACGTTCATACTCTCTCCCCCTCAATCAACCCGGAGTACACAACCTTGGGATTTGCCGAGTCCACACCTCGACAATTGGCGCCGTCTGTGGGAAGAACAGATCGTTGGAGTCATGGTTGCGCCGGCCTCATCTGCAATGAAGAACGGCATCAGCGCCAGGGAGTCGATCTACACCGGCTTCCTCGAGTTTGTCCAGCACTCGCCGACGGATCTCCCGGCGTACGTTGAGCTGCAGCAGAGCACGTGGATTACCTTCGGTAGTCTGCGCTATCTGGTGGACAGTCGTGGAACGCTTCGGCCCACGCTGGCCACGTTGCGCGCGACGGATGCGCCTGCATCTACATCGACTGCGCCGACCGCGGCAACACCCGCCGCGAAGATCGCATCTACTGCGGCCACGGCGATCGCGTCATCGACTGCCGTGAAGATCGCGTCCACTTCGACTGCGTCAGCACCATCTACGACCGCGTCAACGGCGACCGCGGTGACCATACCCGCGGTTACCAGAAAAATCGCATCTACTGCAACCCCGGCGCGAAACAAGTCTACTCCGACCTTCTTGTCCGCGCCCCGGACGAAGCCAAAATCTACACCGATTTCGACTACGCCAACCGCGCCTCCGCATCGCGGAGTCGCCAGTAGTAGTGACCGTGGCACCCGCCACGTTGCTGTGATCTTCGACTCTGAGCATTGCTCGGACGAAGGAAGCAGGACTGGGAGCATCAGCCCCACTCGACGGGTTTACCCCACGCAAGTTTATATGGCCAGCCCAGCACGATCCAACGGCGGGGAACCCGTATACCCGCTGGAGGTGACCATGCCGGACAGGGTGACAAGACTCACCATCACTCGGGAGATGGCGATCAAGGCCATGAAGCACGTGGACGAAGGCACGTTCCCTTCACCAGATGAACCCCGAGAAGACCAACTGGCGGTCCAGTACTTGCTTTGGAAGGAGTCCGAGCGAGTCCGCCAAGAGAAGGCCGATCTGATTCGGCGCAAAGAATTAGCCGACGCGTCGAGTGCCAGGAGGGCAGCACACTCGTTCTTGGCCGGATCGGAGGAAGTCACACAAGGAGGACGTCACAGGGCTCGCATGCCACGGGTGCCAGAGGCTGATCGCGTCCACCTCACTCGCAATCTGGAGTCGTCATTCATGACGGAGGATGCGGACGGAATCCCCGTCCCCAAGACACCCGCTTCGGCCCTCATGGCAGTCGAAACCTACCTGCGACTAACACAGCCGCCGGAGGGTGACGCCCACGCCCGCCTTCATAGGCGACAAATTCAATCCCTCAGGGAAGTCGAGGAAGTCCTGGCAAAGTCAGCACCAGCAGAAAGGGTGCACGAGAATCGAGGCCGCCGCGATCGTGAACCCGCACCACTTGCAGACCCAGCCCCAATTCGACTGCGACAGCCGCAGCCAGGCGAAGATGTCCGTAACGTCGTCGCACAGAGAAGGGTGGACCGCAGTCGACGGATGCGAGCGGCGAGTGCACAAGCCGACGACTACGACGACGACAACTTCGAGCCACGCGGAGCCGCATGTTTCAGCTTCAACATCCGTGACACGAAGATGCCCAAAGGCTTCAAGCTAACAGCGGAGACACCCAAGTACGACGGGAAGCAAGACCCAAGGGACTGGCTGGAAGACTACCTCATCGCGTGCAGCTGTCAGGGTGGTACTTCGACTACTGCCATGCAGTACATCCAGTTGATGCTCACAGGATCTGCACGCGGGTGGCTCAACACTCAGCCCAGGGACGCTTTCAGCACCTGGGACGAGTTCAGGAACGCCTTCGTGAAGAGCTTTCTGGGGACATACGCGAGGCCAACAACCCTCATTGAGCTCCAGGCGTGCAAGCAAGGTCGAGACGAGCCACTCCGTTCGTACATCCAGCGGTGGACCTTGCTTCGCAACACCATGGACGGAGCCACCTCAGAAGACAGGGTAATGGACGCATTCATGCACGGCGTTTACCGCCGCGACCTCCGTGAAGAGTTTGGTAGGCTTAGGCCGAGGAACATGATCGAGCTCATGCAGATAGCCAACCAGTGGGCAGATGGAGAAGACTCTGTCCGTGATGCACCACGATCTCCGAGGCAAGAAGCAGGACCTAGCAACTGGCGAGAAGGGCGCCTGAAGAAGAAGCCGCGTTACGTCGGCAATGACTCGATCGAGTTAGTAGCGGCGGGATTCGAAACCCCCGTGAGAGTGAAAGACAGTACAACCAGGGCGGTGGCAGCGGCTACCATGGAGATGGAAGTCGCAAGCGCGAGTGGCGGAGACGCCCACTGACTGAAGAAGAAGAGTTAGAGCAACCCTGCAAGCATCATATGTTTAGGGACCCAGAAACAGGCAAGTGGGGATCCCGCCACCTATTGAAGGACTGCAGAAAGGCGCGTAAGATATACAGGGCGTTTGCCCGAATAGTCCCTCAGAATGGACAGCATGACAACCAAGCGGCACCCGTGGCACAACCAGCCGCACAGCTGGCTCTCCAGGCGCCGCCTGCTCCTGCAGTCGCCAACCCAGCGCAGGCAGCGTTGGCCTTCTACCCGCAGCAGCAACAGCAACCACAGCCGCAGGATCCTGCTAACGTGTTCCCGGCAGCACGTGGGCAGATTAACATGATACAGAAGGGACGTCCTTCCAACAGGACTCAGAAAATCATCACCCGCCAGGTCTACCAAGCACTCACCAACCCACCTGCAGTACCCGATTACCTGAGAGGCTCAGAAACAGCGATCACTTTCTCCAGAGCGGACCACCCGCCGGCGATCCCACGACCCGGGCACGCTGCTCTGGTAGTCGAAGCTCAAATCGGGGAGTACACCTTGAAGAAGGTGTTCATGGATGGAGGCAGCGGTATCAATATCATCTTCGCCGACACTCTCAGAAGAATGAACAAGTCGACATCCAAACTGACGCCATCAGCAAATACCTTCCACGGTATAGTACCAGGGCAAGCAGTCACGCCCATGGGAACAATTACACTCGAGGTTATATTCGGCACACCCGAAAACTTCCAGCGAGAGGCGATCGACTTCGAGGTAGTCGACTGGAAGTCGCAATATCACGCCATACTGGGTCGTCCGGCCTTTGCCAGGTTCATGGCAGTACCCCACTACGCCTACCTCCTGCTCAAGATGCCGGGACCAAAGGGTGTTATCACGGTGAAAGGCGATTTCGACCGGTCTGATAGCTGCGACCGCGAGTTCAGCAGGATTTCTGAGTTCTTCGGGATGGACGAGCACCTGGAGATGATGGCAGTCGACAACGACAAGACTCTGTTCCCGCCACGGAAGAAATCATCCAAGGACTCGGCATTCAACACAAGCGACGACACAAGGGCCCATCAGGTACACCCGACGGACGCCGATAAGACAGTCAGGGTGTCATCAAGCCTGACTAGCGCATAGGAAAGCGCGCTCGTCGAGTTCCTGCGCGAGAACTGGAAGATATTCGCCTGGCAACCTTCTGACATGCCAGGTATACCAAGGGAACTCGCCGAGCACTCCTTACGCGTCCGCAAAGACGCCAGACCAGTCAAGCAGACCATGAGGCGCTTCGCGGGTCCCAAGAGAGATGCCATCAGCAAGGAGATTGACCGGCTGCTTCACGCCGGATTTATTCGAGAGATAAAGGAGTCAGAGTGGGTAGCAAACCCAGTATTGGTGGAAAAGAAGAAGACGAAGAAACTCCGCATGTGCGTCGACTTCACCGCCATCAACAAATGCTGCCCCAAGGATCACTTTCCGCTCCCGCGGATTGATCAGATCGTCGATTCGACTGCAGGTTGCGCACGCCTATCCTTCCTGGACGCCTACTCCGGGTACCAGCAGATCAGGATGAAAGTCGAGGATCAGGAGAAGACGGCGTTCATCACACCACACGGTGTATTCTGTTACCAGATGATGCCCTTCGGGTTGAAGAACGCTGGAGCCACATACCAGCGCACGATGCAGGCCTGCTTGAAGAAGCTCATAGGACAGATCGTCCAGGTCTACGTCGACGACATAGTCGTCACCACCCGCACAGAGGACAGCCTCATCGACGACCTCCGCAAGGTCTTCGATGCGCTCAACAAGTACCAGATCAAGTTAAACCCAGACAAGTGCGTCTTCGGCGTCCCAGCCGGAGAATTACTGGGGTATCTTGTTTCTGCGAGAGGAATCGAAGCCAACCCTGAGAAGGTGCAGAACATACTCGACATGCCTGCACCGACCAAGCTTCATGAAGTACAACGCCTAGCCGGCAGAGTCGCAGCGCTCAGTCGGTTTATTAGTAAGTTGGGAGAAAAGGCCCTGCCCTTCTACCAACTGATGAAAAAGGCAGACAAGTTCGAGTGGACAGAGGAGGCACAAGATGCATTCGACAAACTGAAACAGACCCTCACAACCCCTCCAGTGCTGGTGGCACCACATGAGAACGAGCCACTGTACCTGTATGTGGCAGCCACGAACAGAGTGGTTAGTACCGTACTCGTAGTCGAGCGGGAGGAAGAAGGAAAGAGCCACCCTGTTCAGCGACCTGTGTATTACCTCAGCGAGGTGCTAACTGATTCCAAGCAACGGTACCCGCATTATCAAAAGCTAGCCTACGGAGTCTTCATGACGTCCAGGAAAGTGGTACACTATTTCTCTGAGCACCCGATCACGGTGGTAAGCTCCTCTGCCCTATCCGATATTCTCACCAACCCGGCTGCGACAGGAAGAGTCGCCAAGTGGGTTGTCGAGTTAGGGCCGTGGGGGTTGAAGTATGTACACCCGAAGGCAATCAAGGCCCAGGTCCTCCCAGAGTTTACCACAGAGTGGATAGAAGCACAACTGCCTGACGAGCCCGACTTGTCCAATGCATGGACAATGTATTTCGATGGATCCAAAAATTCAACTCAGCCGGAGCAGGAGTCGTGCTCATTTCACCTAAAGGCGACAAGCTGAAGTACGTACTGCAGATGAAATTCTCAACACCTTCCAACAACAAAGCAGAGTACGAAGCCCTGATCCACGGCATGCGGATGGCCCAGAACTGCGGCTGCCACTCGCCTCATGATCTACGGCGACTCCTACCTTGTCGTACAGCAAACCATGAAGCAGTGCGATGCCATCGCTGATAACATGATAGCCTACAGGGAGCTGTACAATCAACTGGAAGGCCTCTTCGACGGCTGCGAACTGCGGCACATTGGCCGCGAAAGCAACGAAGAAGCTGACGCCCTGGCCAACCTAGGTTCGGATCGAGCTCCGGTGCCACCCGGAGTCTTCCTCGAGTGCATCACACAGCGCTCAATCAAGGTCCGGCCCCCGCCAGGACCCTCTACATCGACCACAAGCATCGCCAATCCGCCAAGCACGGAGAAGGAGGTCATGGAGATAATGCTGATCGAGCCCACGTGGACAAGCCCGTATCTGGCCTACATGCTGCACCAGCGGCTGCCGGAGAACCCAGTCGAAGCCAAGCGCATCGTCCGCCGTTCAAAAGGCTTCACCATCATCAATGGCGAGCTCTACAAGAGAAGCATCTCAGGAGTCCTCCAAAGGTGCATCGATCCAGCCGACGGCCAAGCTATCTTACTCGACATCCACGTCGGCATATGCGGGCACCACGCAATCAGTCGAGCACTGGTGGCCAAGGCCTTGCGAGCAGGGTTCTACTGGCCCACCGCAATGCAAGACGCAGAAGAACTGGTAAAAAAGTGCGTTGGCTGTCAGGAGTTCGCTAACAAGCCGCATGCACCAGCGTCGGCACTGAAGACAATACCACTCGCATGGCCCTTCGCGCAATGGGGGCTCGACATGGTAGGTACCTTCAAGAAATCCTCGCCAGGCGGGCACACTCACCTCCTGGTGGCAGTCGACAAGTTCACGAAGTGGATCGAGGCGGTCCCAATCACAAGCTCAACTGCAACCTCAGCGTTCAACTTTATCAGGTCGATCATCTTCACGTTCGGTGTGCCGCACGGCATCATCACCGACAATGGGACGAACTTCACAGCCGAAGAATTCAGGGATTTCTGCTCTGAACAAGGCGTCAAGCTCAGTTATGCATCCGTCTCGCACCCGCAGTCCAATGGGCAAGTCGAGAAGGCCAACGGCCTAGTCAGCAAAGGCATCAAGAAGCGTCTGCGAGTACCATTGAAGCGAGCCGCAGGAGCCTGGGTGGAGGAGTTACCAAGTGTGCTGTGGAGCCTACGCACCACGCCAAACAGATCTACCCAGTATACACCATTCTTCATGGTGTACGGTGCCGAAGCAGTCCTGCCCTGCGACATCAAATTTGATGCTCCACGAGTGGTGGCATACGACGAGTCTGATGCGGAAGAAGCACTTGAAGATGATGTGGATGTCCTGGATGAAGCACGCGACATCGCCCTCAGCCGCACAGCCGTCTACCAGCAAGACCTGCGCAACTACCACGGTCGGCGACTGCGGCCTAGAGCATTCGTCCCAGGGGACCTGGTTCTCCGGCTCAAGCAGAAGAAGGTGCACAAACTCGCCTCCCCATGGGAGGGGCCATACATTGTGACAGAGGCAATCGGCAACGGAGCTTACCGCCTGAAGGACTCGAAGACAGGGACAGTCTGCAGCAATCCGTGGAACGTGGCACAGTTACGCCGCTTCTACGCCTGATCGACCCCAGCTTGTAAACTTCACCTTGTTAAGTAGCAGCAGGTTTCTTACGCACTCTTTCCCTCGCCAGGGTACCTAAGGGGACTGGAAGGGTTTTAACGAGGCGGCCTGTTTGCGAGAATCAATAAAGATATTTGAAGAAAAAGACTTGTCATTTCTTCCTTTGCGAGCAATCAACTTAAATCCTAGGTCGCCACTCGAACCACTCGGGGGCTCGCGCCATACAGGTCAAAGTACAGCCTTGGCCGCCACTCGAATCACTCGGGGGCTGCGCCGCACAGGCATAACTCGAAAATCCTAGGCCGCCACTCGAACCACTCGGGGGCTCGCGCCATACAGGTCAAAGTACAGCCTTGGCCGCCACTCGAATCACTCGGGGGCTGCGCCGCACAGGCATAACTCGAAAATCCTAGGCCGCCACTCGAACCACTCGGGGGCTCGCGCCATACAGGTCAAAGTACAGCCTTGGCCGCCACTCGAATCACTCGGGGGCTGCGCCGCACAGGCATAACTCGAAAATCCTAGGCCGCCACTCGAACCACTCGGGGGCTCGCGCTATACAGGTCTAAGTCCAGCCTAGGCCGCCACTCGAATCACTCGGGGGCTGCGCCACACAGGCATAACTCGAAATCCTAGGCCACCACTCGAATCACTCGGGGGCTGCGCCGCACAGGCATAAACTCAAAAATCCTAGGCCGCCACTCGAACCACTCGGGGGCTCGCGCCATACAGGTCTAAGTTCAGCCTAGGCCGCCACTCGAATCACTCGGGGGCTGCGCCGCACAGGCATAACCCGAAAATCCTAGGCCGCCACTCGAACCACTCGGGGGCTCGCGCCATACAGGTCTAAGTTCAGCCTAGGCCGCCACTCGAATCACTCGGGGGCTGCGCCGCACAGGCATAACCCGAAAATCCTAGGCCGCCACTCGAACCACTCGGGGGCTTGCGCCATACAGGTCTAAGTCCAGTCTAGGCCGCCACTCGAATCACTCGGGGGCTGCGCCACACAGGCATAACCCGAAAATCCTAGGCCGCCACTCGAACCACTCGGGGGCTCGCGCCATACAGGTCTAAGTCCAGCCTAGGCCGCCACTCGAATCACTCGGGGGCTGCGCCGCACAGGCATAAACTCAAAAATCCTAGGCCGCCACTCGATTCACTCGAGGGCTCGCGCCATACAGGTCTAAGTTCAGCCTAGGCCGCCACTCGAATCACTCGGGGGCTGCGCCGCACAGGCATAACCCGAAAATCCTAGGCCGCCACTCGAACCACTCGGGGGCTTGCGCCATACAGGTCTAAGTCCAGCCTAGGCCGCCACTCGAATCACTCGGGGGCTGCGCCACACAGGCATAACTCGAAAATCCTAGGCCGCCACTCGAACCACTCGGGGGCTCGCGCCATACAGGTCTAAGTCCAGCCTAGGCCGCCACTCGAATCACTCGGGGGCTGCGCCGCACAGGCATAAACTCAAAAATCCTAGGCCGCCACTCGATTCACTCGAGGGCTCGCGCCACACAGGTTTACGAGTGCAAAATCACATGTTATACATTCAGCGAATAGCATCACATGGGCATACATACATGCATATTTACGTTACAAGCTAACATCACATAACAACAAACTGCTATTCTTAGTCGACAGGCTCTTCCTTCGGCGCATCCAGTGGCCCTACAAGTCGCTCTGTATGATTCAGGACCTGTTGCATCGCCTGACGTGCAGCCGCAAGGGATTCAGCATAATCAGCATCTCTAGGCAAGCCATCAAGTATTCTGTCCAAGGGAACATGAGGTCGATGCAGTCGAACATAGGCAAACGCCGTGTTGGCCCCGGCAACAAGCTGACCGAAGACGACCTCCTTCAACGCCCTGCTACTGCGGAACCTCTCCAACAGCGCGGGCAATCCAGTCGGCTGCTCACCAAGGGGGAAGAACACTCTGTTGATTTGCCAGAGTGCTTTCCTGCAACCTTCAAGAATGAACGCAGCTCGCCAGGTGCGATCCAGCATCCGCGCGAGTACACGGCCCTCTCCCTTATGTACCCAGAATTGACGAGCTTCGACCGAGTTACCGGTGGCTTCCTTCTCCACGCGCTCATCCACTCGAGTGTTCTCGGCTTGCCAGTCGGGATTAACAACTGCAATTAACGGGTCAAGATGCAGAACAACACAAGCATGAAGAAATCAAAGCGAAGCAGCTAGAGTCCAACCTTGTAGTTGTCGACATATCAGATCAATTTGGTCAAGAAGGAACCGTTCGCGCTGATTGAACGGCCCAGCGGAACGCGCCCTGAGGCGTTCAAGCTCCACTTCAGCTATCCGCAGCTTCGACTCAAGTTCAACGATCTTGTTCCTCATATAGTTAAACACCCGCTGGTCGTTCACGCTTCGTGTGGGAGTTGGACCAGCTGGGTGCTGTTGGCGAGCGGGCACAGCAGAAGAGGTACCCTCACCCTCATTTACACAGGTGGCCTCGGCGACTTCAAGAGCAGCATTTTCATCAGGCTGCCAAGTTAAGTGGTGTCAAACAGAAGCCATATCCATTCTAGCAAAAGACTCGAAGAGGTACATTCACATGGAGGAATCAGAAAACGCATTGATAAATAGACTTCATTAAGTTCACTACAAAAGGCGAATCAAATGGGAACCCTACTACAAAGACTACACTGCAGACTCCGACTGCGAGCGACTCTTCTTGGAGGCTAACTCTGCAGCCCTGGCAAGCTTCCTCTCAAAGGTATCAATTAGCTTAGCAGCTAACTGACTCGCTTTTGCCTTGACGCTGTTTAGCGACTTGGTCTTGCCATCGGGTTTTCGAGGAAAATCGCTGACAACTGCCTCGAAGTCGCCTGCGACCTCATGACCAAGCAAAAGCCAAAAAGTGAACTCTGAGCCGCGTACCGTCTGAGCACGCGTGTAGTCCGCTAGGGTGGTCGCCTCGCCTTCAAACGGGGCCGCAAGCGCATCAACATCGGCCGGCAACGGCTGGTTGGGGAAGATGCTCCGATGCACACTCGCCAGGGCATCTTTCGACTTCTGCAGCTCCGCTGAAGATTGCTGCAGTGCAGTCGAAGCATACGCATGGGCGCGGTCAACGAAGCCAACAGCCGTCTCCAGGTCGACAGCCTCACTGGAAGTCTCTTCTGGAGGAGCGCCTCCGCACGGCTCTGAACAACGAGGATGACCACACTTGTAACACATCAGAAGTCGACACAAGACAAAGTAGGCAATGAGCCGAGATACTTACCTCCGATTACTTTGGCGAGTGCGAGCAAGCGTTCAACCTGGGTCTTCTCTAGATCACCCCGGGTTCGCTCACGCTTTTCAGCAGCACCCAGGGACTTCTCCAGCTCGGCGACCCGCTTCGCCAGACTCTCCTTTTCGCCTGTGAATCACCGGATCAAAGTTAAAAACGAAGATAGTCGACAAACCTCCTGAATGCACGGGTTGGTACTCACCGTTGGCTTGCTCCAGAGCAATGCGGAGTCGACCCCCCTCCTTCTCCATGCGCATGAAGGACTTGGCTCCCTCCAGCAGCTGGCGACAAAACGGCTGTGCAAAGGAGCAAAAGTGTCAATCTGTGCCCGACTATCCTAGTCACGCACATCTTCGGGGGCTACTCCCATCGGGAGCGCTGTTCGCGCACCCGACACAAGAATCTGCAGGGTTAAGACAGAATATACTTACGTGCCCAAGCAGCTCAGCATCCACTGCAGTCGTATCAGCAGCTCTTTCTGGCCTCTTGGAGGTTGACGTCTTCAACGTCAAGGGATTATTGGCCTCAGGCGCCTCTTCGGGTGTCCCAGTGGTCCGCTCCAGGACAGCGCGGACTGATGTTCCTCGTCTCGAGGTGAAGAGCCAGCTCCACCAGTGTGATGGCTGTATAAAGAAGCAACACTTCAGAAAAGCGTCCAAGGAGTCGAAAGAAGAACAAAGACAAAAAGCGTACTCGCAAAGGCTTACCTGTTGACATCTTCATCCTCGCTGCTCATGGGAGGAGATGCCATCGCCACAAACCCAGCGGGCGGCGCTAAATTCAGTGGAGGCACGGACAGAGGATCTTCCGGCTCACTCGCATCAGAGGATGAGTCGCGGGCTTCCTTGTCCTCCACAACCACTTCCTTCAAAGGTGACGACCCCGAGGTGGAGTCGACATTCCTTCGTCTTTGCCGCTTCTGCAGCGGCTCTTCGTCTTCATCATCCTCTTCCACCTCCTCGTTCGGCGAGTGGGCAGAAGGGAGTTCGTCTTCATCGTCGTCCTGCTCGATGACCGTGGCCTCGTTGTGAGGTCCATTCTCCATCAGAGGAGGAAGGCTCATATAAGCCCTTCGATCCTGACGAGCAGCGAGGAGAAAAGCGAGTCAAGAAAAACATTCGACTAAAGCAAAGCAAAGAGAGTCCAAGGTGCTTACCTCAGGTACGGGTTGTTTGGCCCGTATGGTTCGACCGGGCAATTAACGTTGCACGGATCGGCGACCCGGAGGCTGGTGATGTTCCTCACCTTAGTCGCGATCTGTGCATCATCGAGCGAGGTGTCGACTGCGAGCTCCCACATTGGTTGTTCGCGTCGACGCAGCGGCTGCACCTTCAGCTTGTGGAAAGTCGCGATAAGGTGAATGCCACCTGTCTCGCGTCCGAGCGTCGTCAGCAACCCCGGAGCAGCGCCAGCAGTGGCTTGGTCGACTCCTTGTCCTCCTTTGATAGAGGGTGCGACCAGGCATTGGTCCTTCGCAGAGGTCGATCAGCGGCGAACTCGGGAAGGCCTTCTTGGTCCCACCTGATGTAGAACCATTTCTTCCGCCAGTTCTGGACGGAGTCAGATTTCTTCAGCTGGAAGAAGCACGTGTCGCCGCGCAGCTGGATTCCGAAGCCGCCTACAGGGAATGTCTGCTTCGACCGCCCCACCATCCGTCGCACCATGAAGAGCGACTTCCAGAGGTTCCAGTTGGGTGCGATCCCCAGAAAGCACTCGCATAACACAATAAAACTCGCGATGCTCAAGACGCTGTTGGGATTCAGATCATGGATCTGAATCCCATAGGCGAAAAGAAGACCACGAACAAAATCGTGGATGGGGAACCCGAAGCCCCGTGGAAGGAATTCCACGAAGCACACGCGCTCCCCATCCCGAGGAGAGGTGTCGGGGATATGAACCCCGGATATCCCTAAGAGGTCCATTTCTTCAAGAACTACATGGGCCGGCTACAGCGTGCCGCCTGGAGCCCGCCGGATGAAGCAAGCCGCTTCATCCACCCGGAGGCGGACGGCCGGCTAGAGCAGCCGGCCTCTACCCACCGACCGGTCCGTACTAGTGGACCCGGATCGTCCAGCCCCTGTCGGGCGTTACAGCTACAATGTAATGATGATATAGCTCCAGCCGGCTCCAGAGTAGTGATGTCATAGGGGTAATCGTGTAATCTCCTTATAACCCAAAACCCTAGATGCTGCCTATATAAGGCGTGCATGAGCCTCCTGCGCGAGGCAGGACACACGTGAGACAGACACAGAGAAACATACGTAGATCATCGTCTTCCACCTCCAGCCGGCTTGACAACCCAAGCCGGCACCACCGCCATACAGCTCCAGGAGCAAACCTTGTAGCTCGATTTGTGATCAATCAATAAGAACAAGAAGAGCAGGACGTAGGGGTGTTACCTCCACGAGGAGGGCCCCGAACCTGGGTAACTGACGTGTGTTTGCATGTTTGTTGCCCAATCCCGCGCGAGCATCCGATCGTCGCCTGCCCCACACTCTTTTCCGTCTTTGATGGATATGCCGTGCTACCCACCACGACATTTGGCGCCCACCGTGGGGCTCGCGGCGAACGGAGTCACGTTCTGCGCGGGATCCCGGACTGTGGATGGTCGGCGGATCGTCTCCGGCCTCGTGCTCTCCATCGGCTCCGTCGGCTGCGTCCTCGACAACACCAACAGCTTCGCCGACGTGGACGTCGCCAGCGGAGGAGCGGTCGTCACCCTTGGCGATTTCCACGTCTACGTCGCCGTCGCCGCTCAGGAGTACCCGGAGGTGGTCTACTCGAGCTTGGCTCCTTCGATCTTCGACGCCAGCACCTGCAACGACGACTCCGCCTTCGGCTACATCAACTCCGGCGACGCGGACCGCGACGTCACCAAGCTCAACGTCTACGCCGAGGTGCACATGGTCGAGCACGCGGCGGCAGGAGGCCCCGTCACCACTACCGTTCATGAAGCTGGCGAACCTTCGCGCTACCAGCGCAACCTGGAGGCCGACTTCGAGCTGCTAAGCACCCCCATCGCGCCGAGTGCTGATCCAGTCAAGGCGGCGGCTGAACTCGAGAGGATGCGGCAGCAGATCTACGACAAGGCGCTAAACCTCGCGTCGACGCAGCGCCGGCTCAGCGCCACAATTCGCGAGTACAATTCCGCGCACGGCATCGAGCAGGCGGACCGCAACGCGGAGAAGCTGAATGAAGTCAGGCGCAAAGGAGGAGATCTTGGTGGCGCCATGAACCGTGCCGGCCAGGCGCATGAGCTCACCGACCTCAGCTTCCCCGAGTACAGCTGTCCTACGCAAAACATGAGGGCGGCGGAAGCAGCAGCCGCCGAGCTACCCTATCTCCAAGGCGAAGAACTACAACAACAAATGCGCCGGGTGCGGCAACTCATCAACACGGCCAACCGACAGCAGCGAGAAACGGAGGCAACGGCGAGCAAGGGACACCATGAGCCGCCTCCAGGCTACGATGCAGCCGGCAAGTTCAAGCAAGGTGCAGAAGCGTCGTCCACGAGCCGTGGAAGGGCAAAGGACAAGCAACCACGAGTTCACCGCGAGGGGAGCGCGAGCTCGCATCCTCGTGATCACGGCTGTGATCCGGCTGGACGACGTGAAGACGGCAACCGGAGTGAGCCTCGAGCCGGACGGAACGTCAAGGAGCGAGTCGGCCACAAGGTCACCATCGACGAACGCCTGGGGCCGCTAGGACCTGAAACCAGCGACGACGCGCGCCACCGCATCGACGTGCTCAAGCTGTCAAGCATCATCGAAGAAGAAGACATCGCTGCTCATCGCTGTTTCGGACCCCGCATCCAGAGCGAGCGATTCCCGAAGGGATTCACTCTCCCCAGGGACACACCCAAGTACAACGGCACCGCGAAGCCGGAAGACTGGCTCGCCGACTACGTCACGGCGGTCAACATCGCAGGCGGCAACAAGCGGGTGGCCGTGCGCTACGTGCCGCTCATGCTCCAGGGATCGGCACGGACTTGGCTCAACAGCCTTCCGAAGGAGAGCGTCAACAGCTGGCTGGACTTCGAGGAGGTGTTCAACCGCAATTTCACCGGCACCTACTTGCGCCCTGGCAACGCACAGCTGCTCGCGCTGTGCAAGCAGAAGGACGGCGAGTCGGACCGAGCTTACCTCACCCGGTGGACAAGCCTTCGCAACTCCTGCGAGGGAGTACTCGAGCTCCAAGCCGCCCAGTACTTCATCCAAGGCTGCCGAGATCAGACGCTGCTCAAGCACCGGCTCCTGAGGAAAAGCCCGAAGACCATGGCAGAACTCATGGCAATCGCCGACGAGTACGCCACCGCCGACGCGGGCATGACCAACCCGATCCGACTCGACGAAGCCGGACGAATCATCACAACGGAGCCGGCTGCACGCCGCAGCCGGACGGAGAACCAAGACGGAGGAAAATCAACCCGGCGAGATTCCGACGCGGCCGGCAAGCGCAAGTCTGCAGACGACCGTGTCGAGTCCAAGGTCGTCGCCACGACCGAGGGAAGGCCGGCAGGAGGCTTCGACAACCGCCGCATGAGGACGAGCGGCGACATGCGCCGGACAAGGGCGAGGAACAACTACGACTACATGCTCGATCAACCGTGCCGGAACCATGGCGACCGGCCAGCAAACCACACCGTCAGGCAATGCACTCGGGACGCCCGAGGCCGCCACCGTACGAGCGGCGAATCCGCCTCGGGATGAAGCCGGACGGGACGATCGAGGACGCGACGACAGACGACGCGAAGACAGGGATCGAGACGATCACCAACGCGAAGAAGAAAGGGAGCGCCTTCCGGCCCCGCCTCCAGGGGTCCAGACGGCTACCAGAATCCGGATGCCGCCTACATCGTATTCGTCAGCGAGCGCGACGACAAGCGAAGTCGGCGCGAACGGTTCAAGGAAGTGAACGCGGTGGTTCCACCTGTCCCCAATACGTCAACTGGTCGCAGGAGCCGATCACGTGGGACCGTCGCGACCACCCGGAGCTGATGCCCAACCCAGGCGGCTATGCTCTAGTCCTGGAGCCCATGATCATCTCCACCAAGCGCGCTTGCACCTTCTCGCGCGTCCTCATCGACGGAGGCAAGCAACATCAACATCCTCTACCGCGACACGCTGGAAGAAGCTGGGCATCTCCGAGACCTAGCTTGACGCCGAGCCGGACGGTTTTTCCACGGCATCGTGCCGGGGCGAGCCGGATCGTCCATGGGCCTCATCCGGCTGACGTCCTATTCGGCACCAAGAGCAACCATCGTCGCGAGACCATCTCCTTCGAGGTGGTCGACCACTCCAGCGCCTACCACGCCATCCTCGGGCGGCCGGTGCTCGCCAAGTTCATGGCGGTGCCCCACTACGCTTACCTCAAGATGAAGCTACCAGGCCCACGCGGGATCATCACCGTCGCCGGAGACTATAAACGCTCCATTGCATGCGCCTCCGACAGCGCAAAAGTGGCCGAGACAATGGTCTGCAACGAGGAGATGAAGCAATTCAAGCGCAAGGCTAGCGAGGAAAGCTGGAGATCCCGGAGTCGGCCAAGCCGGCTGGCGAGTCGAACTTCCAGGCGGCCCGGGACACAAGAAGATCTACTTCGACGACAGCGACAAATCCAAGTTCGTCTCCGTGGGGGCGAGCCTGGACCCCAAATAGGAAAGCGCGCTCGTCGAGTTCCTCCGTGAGAACCGGGACATCTTCGCGTGGTCCCCCAAGGACATGCCTGGTGTGCCGAGGGAACTCGCCGAGCACTCTCTTCACGTCCGGCCAGATGCCAAGCCGGTAAAACAGTCCCTGCGACGTTTCGCGGAAGGAAGAAGACAGCTTATAGAGAAGAAATAGCCCGGCTACTCGCGGCCGGGTTCATCAAAGATGCAAACACGGAGTGGCTAGCCAATCGGTGATGGTGGAAAGAAGAACAAGAAATGGCGGATGTGTATCGACTACACCCACCTCAACAAGGCTTGTCCTAAGACCCCTTCGCATTGCCGCGCATCGACCAAGTGATCGACTCACGGCCGGCTACGACCTCCTCTCCCTCCTCGACGCCTACTCCGGCTACCACCCAAATTCCGCTGAATCCGGACGACCAGCTCAAGACCGCCTTCATCACCCCATACGGCCCGTACTGCTACACCACCATGCCGTTCGGCTTGAAGAACGCGGGAGCAACATACCAGCGCTGCATGCAGAAATGCCTGCACGACCAATCGGTCGCATACGCGCACGCTTACGTCGACGACGTCATCATCAAGACCAAGGAGAAGCATACCCTGCTCCTCGACCTCAAGGAAACCTTCGACAACCTCCGCCGCTTCCAGATGAGCTCAACCCGGAGAAATGCGTGTTCGGCGTTCCAGCCGGACAGCTACTCGGCTACCTCGTGTCGGCACGAGGGATCGAGGCCAACCCGGAGAAAATCGCCGCCATCGACAACATGCGACAACCGAGAAGCATCAAGGACATCCAGAAGTTCGCCAGGTGCCTAGCTTCCCTCAGCCGTTTCATCAGCCGGCTCGGGGAGAAGGCTCTCCCGCTCTACCACTTACTGAAGAAAACGGACAAGTTCGTCTGGAGCGACGCGGCCGACGCCGCCTTCAAGGAACTCAAGCGGGCGATGACCACCACCCCAGTCCTAGCACCTCCGACTCCAAAGGAGCCCATGCTCATGTACATCGCCGCCTCCAATCGAGTCGTCAGCGTGGTCCTAGTGGTGGAACGAGACGAACCCGGCAAGCAGCGGCCGGTTCAGCGGCCAGTCTACTACCTCAGCGAGGTGCTCTCGCAGTCAAAGCAAAACTACCCGCACTACCAGAAGCTCGTATACGGCGTGTACATGGCAACGAAGAAGCTGAAGCATTACTTTCAAGAGCACCCGATCAAAGTGATAAGCGACGCACCGCTTGCCGAGATCATAGGCAACAAGGATGCAACCGGCAGAGTTGCGAAATGGGCGATCAACCTGACGGCGCACGGAGTCGAGTACGACAAGAGAACAGCGATCAAGTCGCAGGAGCTGGCGGACTTTCTCGCCGACTGGACGGAGACGGACCACGTACCGCCGCCACCCGGCTCCGGCGAGCATTGGCTCATGCATTTCGATGGATCCAAAAGATACTGGGGACTCGGCGCCGGATCGTCCTCACCTCACCCAAGGGGGGCCGACTCGAATACGTGCTACAGATCCACTTCACGGCGTCCAACAACGTAGCCGAGTATGAAGCCTCGCACACGGCCTCAAGCTCGCCAAGGCTATGAACATCAAGCGAATCCTCTGCTACGGCGACTCCGACTTGGTGGTCCAGCAGACCACTGGTCATTGGGACGCCAAGGACCCCAACATGGCCGCCTACCGCTTCTTCGTCCAGCAGCTCGCGGGATACTTCGAAGGATGCGAGTTCCACCACATCCACCGCTCCAACAACGAGGCGGCCGACACCCTGGCGAACATTGGCTCTCTTCGCGAGGAAATCCCACCCGGCGTCGCCCTCGAGAAGCTCTACAAACCATCCATCACGCCGTGTCCCGGCTCCGATTCCATCCGGATGCCGCCGGACACGGAGTCGGCTGGGCCGGCTCCAGGCGAGACGGAGCCCGTCGAGGTCCTCGTCATCGAAGCGGCTCCACCATGGACCCAACCCTTCCTCGCCTACCTCGCCAACAACGAGCTCCCGGCGGACGAGCTCATCGCCAGGCAAATCAAACGCCGGGCAAGTGCTTACACCATCATCAACAACGAGCTATACAAGCGCAGCGTATCCGGAATGTTCCAACGTTGCGTGAGCCAAGAAGAAGGAAACGGATCCTCAAGGAGATCCATCAAGGCGAATGCGGCCATCACGCATCCTCAAGGGCAATTGTGGCTAAGGCGTTCAGGCACGGGTTCTACTGGCCGACTGCGCTGGCGGACGCGAACCACTGGTCCGACTCTGCAACGGCTGCCAACGATTGCAACGCAGAAGCACACGCCGGCTTCAGCACTCAAGACAATTCCTATCACCTGGCCGTTTGCCGTCTGGGGGCTCGACATGGTTGGACCACTGAGGAGATCCAGTGGAGGCATGACACACCTGCTGGTAGCGGTCGACAAGTTCACAAAATGGATCGAAGCCAAGCCGATCAAGAAACTGGATGGACCAAGCAGTCAAGTTCTTCAAAAGCATCATCTACCGCTTCGGCTACCCCAACAGCATCATCACGGACAACGGGACAAACTTCGTCAAGGGAGAATTCGCCAAGTTCTGCGGCAGGACCGGCATCCGGCTCGACGTGGCCTCCGTCGCACACCCGCAGTCGAACGGGCAAGTCGAGCGAGCAAACGGCCTCATCTATCCGGCATCAAGCCTCGGCTGCTCGAACCGCTCGAGCGGGCAGCCGGCGCGTGGGAAGAAGAGCTACCTTCCGTCCTCTGGAGCCTAAGGACGACGCCGAATCGCTCAACCGGCTTCACCCCCTTCTTCCTCGTCCATGGGGCGGAAGCCGTCATGCCAACGGACATCGAGCACGACGCACCCCGGATCGTGCTGTACACGGAAGCGCAAGCTAAGCAAGCCTACGAAGACGGAATGGACCTGCTCGAGGAAGCACGCCAGCTTGCCGAATCAAGGTCGGCGATGTACCAGCAACAGCTACGCAACTACCACAGTCGGCGCATCAAGAACGTCCATTTCGTGAAGGCGACCTCGTGCTCCGGCTCATCCAAGACACCAAAAACATGCACAAGTTGTCACCGTGGGAAGGACCATTCATCGTCAGCAAAGCGCTCATCAACGATGCCTACTACCTCATCGACGCCCGCGAGCACAAGAAGGACACGATGGACAAGGAAGGCGATGAAACGGAAAGGCCATGGAACGCGGCACTCTTGCGTCGATTCTACACTTGAGAAAGTACAATGTATGTATCACCTATGCTATCAATAAAAGAAACGAGAATGATGAACACATGAGCAGTTTTTCGCAACTTTTTCTGCATTTTCTAACCGGCTCTTCCGGCAGCCGGCAAGCTTGCCTTTAGCGGCCGTGTAGCGTGACTAACCCCTAAACGGCTAACTCTTCGAATCCGGTTAAGGCCGGCAAGAGAACAAGCTGGAGGGGGCCAACAACGTGAAAAACGCATAAAGGGAAGTCCTGCCGGCTGAAATAACGTTCTTCTGCAAACTCGGCCAAGCCGGCAGTCGGCAACCGCTTCTCCGAATACGGATGATTAACTACACAACGCTAAACGGCTAACTCTTCGAATCCGGTTAAGGCCGGCAAGAGAATAAGCTGGAGGCTGAGTGTATGCGAAAGACGTAAGAAAAGAGAAGTCGTTACCGGCTGAGAAAACTCTGGCCTAACAAACCGGATCCTAGCGTTGTAGTAGTGTGCATGATCCCGCTAGACGGTGAAGTGCACACGAACGGCGACGGGAAAGGCTACAGGCGAGTGTGAAATTGAGATAAGCACAGTAAAAGTATACTCCATGATCATAACAGCAAACTAATCGCTTCGTTTTCATTTCACACGCGGAAACGCCGCCAACCGGCTTCGAGAGCCCAAGCCGGACACAGGCACGACAAACAGGAAATGAAAATTGCGCACAAGTAAAAAGCACAGGAACAAAAGCTGGAATTAAACAAGGCCTTACAGAGAAGCTAAAAACAAAACAAAAGAGGGAGGTCCACAGGCGGACCTCCCCGCGCAACTACAAGGTCGAGCCGGCAGAGCTCCCTAAGCGGCAACCGTCGCCTTCCCGGATCCGCCGATCTTCTTGCCGGCCCAGTGCTTGATGCAGAGGGTGCCGTCGAACACCTTCACGAAGAAGACGCCCTTGTCACCCGGAGACGGGAAGCAGAGGATGAAGCCGGCTTCGAGCTCGTAGAAGTCGGCGAACTCGTCCCACCCCTGACGAACTCCACCCGGTTGACAACAGCATTGCCCACCACCTGGGAGGTGAACCGGACGGTTGCATCCCAGGGACCCTGGGAGGCACCCTCACGGAAGAGCTTGAACTTGAAGTGGCCAACGCCTGGCTGCGTCGGCGAAGGCGTCGGGAAGCCTCTGCACGGCCCAGTAACTGGCGAGTGCAGGATCAGGAGGAACTCCCCGATGGGGAACACACCCCAGGCCGGGCGCCGCGGATTCTCCAGGGAGTCGGAAGAGGCGGAAGACAGCTCCGCGTCTCTTCCTCGCGTCGGCGACGGCAGAGGGAGCGTACTTAGGAATCGGGTCAAAGCCCGGAGGTGGAAAGAACAGGG